>VZTG01007483.1:2713580-2725108 GCA_013397845.1 Melanocharis versteri | reverse complement strand
CGGGCAAAGGCCGCGGTAGGGCCGGCAAGGGCAGGGCCGGGCCGGGCAGGGTGTGCGCAGCCGGCGGCGGTCACGGAGCCCCCGCGAGGGGCCGAGCCGGGCGCTCCGCTCCGCGCAGGTACCCATGGCACATACAGCTCCAAACCCCGTGCTTGCCAAAGTTTTGAAACTCCAGCCCTAAAGCTGCCCCCCGCCAATCCCTGATCCAAACCCAGATGCGCACTCGGTATTGGCCTCCATCCCAGGCAGCAGCCCGGAGCTCCGCCTAGACACACGGCACAGGTCACGCACACCGGGCTGACCTACACCGGAATCACGACCACTGCACTACCTGTGATGGAGTGACCGCTGATACTTCAGTATCTGAACTTGCTCAGGTTACCTGTAAACACCAGCCCTAAACTGTAATCTAGGGCCCCTTTTCTATAGACAGAAAAACAGCAAAATAATTAAGCTTAATAAAATAACACCAAAACACTTACTAGATTAATAATTAATAATAAATGAGCTCTGAGGGAGTGCATTCCCCAGTGATATTCAAAGGCTCTCTTTTCAAAGCTGCTGAACACCCACAGTTCCTGGGTTTTACTGGACAGAAAATGTACTGAAAGAAGACACAATTAGTATCTTTAAAAGTGTGACATGGAGATTAGACATCTTTGTTAATACAAGAAACACCTCTAAAGAGAAAAAAGCCCCAGGGTTTATAGTTACATCCTCTAAAACACCCAAACTACCCATTTTTATAATTTTTATGAGTTTCTCAACTTCCTGTTTCCAGCTGCCTTGATATAATCCGAGTGCAGCCTTTTTTCCACATTTTTTTTCTAACAGGTTGATCCTCATCTCTGTTCATGAGAAAATTGTTGGGCTGTTTTTTTAAACATGCATTTTCAGGACTGTCTTTAAACATAGTAGTATTTTCTTTACGCTCCCATGCATATTTCCCCACAGACTGCTTACAGAGATAGCCTGCAGCTTTAATTTTAAAAATTACTCAAATGAATTCCATAATTCAGAAACTTCTCACAAAGCAAACATAAAGAAACTCCTCACCTGTAGCACAGAGGTCTCCGGCAGCTGGGGAAGCGCGGCCTAAACCTTTCCAAAGTCCGGGCAGGATGAGAGGGTGGGAGCTGCTGTGTGAGGCTGGGCACACACTGCCTGACCCCAACCCTGTACTACCACATTTACCTACTCAATAAGTAACTTCTCATAAAATCAAGCAAGACTAAGTGTACACAGCAATAGAACTGCTCACTCTAGCTGTGCATGTTGATGCAAGCACACGTTTCTAAATGTCAGTATTGTTATATTCATCCAATGCAGCATTCACTTTTATGCATCAAGACTTACAAGAGTAGTTAGTATAACATCCTACAGAGGTAATGAATTGTAGTTTTCACTGAAGTAATTTAAGAGAACATCAATAGAAGTTATGTAAACTGAACAAACTTCATCCTGTATATTTTTATTAATTTCCCCCCCTTTATTACAGAAAGGTCATTTAGTAAAATTAGGTCCTTATTCATAAAAAACCAAGATCTTACCATACTTTTACAGGAAAACTTAATCAATTACATTTTTATGTATGTGCATATAATTCCTCAGGCAAGCACTGTCAGCTTTTATTCCTTTGATTGGAAATTATTCCAAATGCTGAAATGTACCAAATTTCAAAAGCATAAATTTCTATGAATTTCTTAGAATTCTCCAGTTTTAGCTAAAATAACCATGATTTTTTGAAACAAAACAGAACAAAACAAAACCCCACAAAACCACAGTTCTTTGGAAAAAAACACACAGTTCTTGACAGAGAGAGAATATGACTAGACACAGTAAACGGAATTCTATATGAGGGCATACAAATCAAGAAATATCAAAGGAAATCAATCCTGATTTGGATACCGAGGCATCTAGTTTCATGTTATAGTTTAATGAGAATGGTATTAATTCCCAGAACCTGATTGTGAAATTACATTACAAAATAAAATACTTAGACAACATTTAGTTATGTACATTCTGCTCCAAAAAATGGACTGTGGAAATTCTTTACATTTCTCTTAGAAATACATACAAACCACAGCAGAGGCCAACAATTCACTGGCAATTAATAGACATGAGTCAACTTCAGGGAAAAATACCTGTGGAAAGTTTTAAACTAATACTGCTTCAGTAACAGCATTTCAGTGTCTCTTCAGACTGCTTTAAGTAGTTTGTTCTTCTTGCCCCAAAACATTATCCCAGTTTACCTTGCATGATGGATGCGTACTTGTTAGAATACATCTTTCACAGAAAAAGAAGACAAATATTAAGAACAGGAAATTAGGAGTTCAGAAAATTACAATACAGAAAGTCCAGGCCGGTGTACACTGTGTGAGTCATCTAAAACAGAAGAAAAAGTAAAATTGACTGTGCCCCTGTGATACCTTCCTATACATATTTTATGGAAAACTTTACATAGCTTACCCTTTACTGTACTTCAAAACACATCATTTACATTATTACTTAAAAAGAAACACAGATATAAAAGAACTAGTTTGTTAGACTGTAGGAGCAAATAATTTAAAGCTGTTTTACCAGTCTAGACAACTTATACATCCGTTTGAATGGGCGCTCACACCAAGTGCTGCAAGACAGAAATTACATTCAGAGAAATGGATATCAACCTCCATTCCACATTTATCATCAGTACACACTCATAATTATCAATTTGGGTGAATACAGTGTAACAAAAAATCTCTTATATTGCCCCAAAGTGTAAATGATTCATTTGTTAAGGGAAAAACACTAAATGCAGTAGTTTTCCTACAGGTGGCTGAATTTCACATGAAGTAGAAATTTTTTGAGTTTTGGTTATGTTTTGTTTTGTCACACAAGATGAAGAAATTACAGCTCCTAATCCCACTAAAATATGCCGAGACCACACAAGTCTTCCTAATAAACCATTACAGAAGCAACAGTTTCCTGGTTTGACTTAAATGTTTGAGGAAGCACAAATCCATTAAGCTTTGCACTGTGAACACATCAATTTTGACAATCTTTAGTGTTCTGCTTCCCCCCTGCCAATCATTTCAGCTGGGAACTTATTCAGAAGTTCCTTTAAAGCTGTTCTTAAGTTACTTCACGACAAAAAAAAAAAAAAAGATTGCTGCAATGAAGTGAACTTTTAGGCAAATACACTAGTATTTTCTTCAGTTCATTAGAGATGGATCAAACTAAGGCTGCACAAGAAATCAGTATTTATGATCAAAGACAGACCCCAACTGCCTGAAACAAAGCAGTTTCAGTGAAAATGCAGCCACTGAAGTCTGGTGATGAGAACTGAACTTTAAGAAGTATTCTGCATTTTGTCACAAAAACATGTGCCAGTCACCAAATATCTCTCAGGATTCTAAACACCAAAAGAACAGATGAAAACAAAAATGGATAGGTACTTAAAACTATGATGCCTAGTTCTCCCATATACATATGTATATAAAAATTAACTTACATTATAATAATATCAAACTGCATAGCATTACAAAAGAAGGCAACTTGAATGGCTGAAATAAAAAAATGTGAACGTTACCAACTCCATTATTACCATTCTGGAATTTGTAATACCATAGAGTAGACTGTTGCTAGCAACAGCTATAGCCCAATTTAATCAAAGTCTGCCTTAATTCCAGTGAATACAGAAATCATTAATTCAGACAAGTTGTTGCACGCTCTGCTTTCACGTCCTCTTTGCAGGTTTTGCTGTTAACTGTTTCTCTCTTTCAAGTTCCTTCTCACGTTGCTGCTCTCGTTCCAGTTCTTCCTTCTGCCTCTTTTGTTGCAGCTTAAGTGCTCTTTTCTAAACAGAAAAGACAAGAAAATAATTGTAAGTTTTATAGATATATTTCAGTTGGAGCAAAAACAAAATCCCTCCCATTCTCCTTCTCTCCCACACACCCTCCTTATGACTGAATGTAGCATTAACTGTTCATTTTTGCTTCATCCCTCCCACTTTCAGCTTACTGTTCAGAAATGGCAAGTTTGTGATCTACACTGGGAAAACACAAACCGGAGGCCCTTCAGTCTCACTAAAAGTCATCCTTTGGGTATACCTAATAAGGTTCTTACCATGCAATTTACTGCCTCCAAGAAAAAATTCTCTTGTTGAACACACTGAAGGACTGATCTTGCCAGAATGTAACCAGACTGTCTATATAGCATGAAGCCAGTGAGCCTATGCCACTGTCAATGGTACATTAAATAGAAGGAGAAATTCATTTGTGACAATCTAATTTCCATTAAAAAGAAACTGTAACAACAAAGAGAACTACTTGGAATGAGTGAATTAAGCAACAGAACAAGGCATGATTCTTACACCATCTAAACATGAAGATGACACTGAAAATTAGGAGTAGTTCAGATATGTAAGTTGCTTGAGCACCATTAGGAGCAAGTCTAAAAACATACATGGCTTGGAGCTACTGAAAACATCCTTCTAAGACAAAGTTCTATGTTAATCAGAATTTTCATCATGCATCCAAAATAAAAGTTGGAAGTCAATAATATGTAAGTAAATATCTGTATTGGAAAGTAAAAATATTTATCCCACTTACTTTTAACTTTGATGTCTTCTCATGCAGCATCATCATTTCATTTCTAATATTCACTAACTTGTTGTGATAGTGTTTAGCTTCTGAAAACTTAAAAACCATAACTGTTAAAGCAGTGACTGTCAAGTTAGAATAGTTGCTTTATAAAGCTACACAGCAAAATAGCAATCAAAAACATAGTGATTGCCAGAACAGTTGGACAGTAGAACAAACATGTTCAAGTTTGTGTATAAAATTTACATATCATATATATTAATATAGAAAACTACTACATCCCAACAGTTACACCCAGCAATCTACTGAGTTAAGATTCATGAAACAGAACAAAAATATTACCACTTTATGCACCATACATGAGTGTTTCATGCACCCTTCCTGCTTGTATGGGGAGGTGCACAGAGCCCATGCTGGAGCCCCAGTTCTACAGAACAAACATGTACATTTGCTTTGGCTGCTGGCTTTGAACAGCCAGTCTCACTAATGCTGCCTGACCTGTGCTCTCTGCCCGCTGCCCTTCCTCTTTAAGGGAAATTTGCTGGTTCCCACCCTTTCCAGCAGTTTGTCCCTAATGTCTGAACTGGTTTTCTTTCTGTAGGTCATTAAGAACAAGGAAAAGACACAAGCTGCTACTAATGCTTCAGCAAGAAAATCTATGCTAATCTAAAATTTAAAAGGCATTACTGGTACTTACCAAAGCATTGATATCAACAATGGAGTTGCACTCTTTGAATTTTGAAATTTCTTGTTCTAATGTTTCTAGCAATACCACTTGGTTCTGTCTAAAACAAAAAAAAGATGCATAAACCCAAAGTAAAGCACCACGTATGCTTTTCAACCAGCCCTTTAAACAGACTTTTAATCAAAATAGTATCAATATACACTTCCCAATACCAGATTGCTCTTATGCATTCCTAAGTGATTTCAATAAAAACATGAGTAAATGACTTTAGAAAAATCCAAGCTGCTATTTGTTGCACAAATTCAGCTGGCGTCATACAGCATGGATATCCAGGATAAATATCCCAAAACCCTGAAGAGGCACTCTCCAGGTTGCAGTGGTTGAATGAAAGGAAGAACAATCAGCTCTTGACTTTCTACTTGGGTGCCTCTGCGCCGTGATGCAGGACTAAGTTATTTCTGTACAGAACTTGTGTGGATTCCTGGTGATTATTAAGGATCTCCATCCCACACAAATCAGCTCAAGTCTTTCCAGACAAAGGCTGTCCTTGGCAGCAGCATAACAACATCATGCGTAGTGAAACCCAAACCGAGGCACCCTGCAAAACCTGAGATGGATCTGTGTAAAGCTCTTTCCAGTATCTCTGTATCTATGGCAGATCTGGTCTGCATTCGAAATCAACTACTCTCAGTTATCAGTGGGATATCAGTGTACAAAGATTTCTTATCTGTTTAGCTCCTTACTTGTATTTTTCAAGTTTTGCAATACAGTTTAGAGACTGAACAACAAATAGTATATCTCACTACAAGCTGCCCTGAATACAAATTGCATGCCTACAAGCAAAATAAATCCAGCTTTTAGCACACTTTTCCACTAGAGAAGTGAATAAGCACTTAAGAAATCTACATGTCTTCTGCTCTGCCTGGCTTAGGGGATTTTAGTCTCCTAGTGTTACACATTCTTCAGCCAAAGTGCTCACAGGCTACACTGCAGCTTATACTCCCACAGATCACTGAATTATTCAGGCTGCTCTAGTCAGGATACAGAAATGCTGATAAACTATATTCCCATTAAAGGGAGCTGGCACGTTATACTGAAAAAAAGCAGCAAACAAAGAATGCACGTGTGTGAAGTTGGTTTAAAAAATGCTTACGTAAGTTCCTGCAGTGCTGATTTTGATCGCTGAAGATCAGGCAGATAGTGGGAAATCAATCCTTCAGTTAGCTGCTCCACAGCTTTCTCATCTATTAAAGGCAGATCTTCCACGACTCCTTCATCTGGAGACGCATCACTGGGACCTACACCAAAGAACAGCAAGGCTGAATGTGACAGCTCAGCACATACTTCAAGTTTCACCTAGAGCAACTATATTTTCCTTTTCAAAAATTAAAAGCATTAAAACACTAAAATTCTCTGCACTTTTTAACTAAGCTGGGCTTTCGTTTTCCTCCTCTTCTTTATTCATCCCTTATTCCCAGTCCTATATCACAAGCTTCCTGGTAAACGCTTTCATGTGAACACCAGCAGAATAGAAAGAGGGAAAGAGGGAAATACAACTGTTGCATAGACATCTTAACAAAAAAAGAAAATAAAAAAAATTATGAGTACTCCAGCCTACTGAAGGAAAAAAACGGGCAACATCAGTGTTCTCACTATGCATCAAGAGTACCTAAACATTAACAGCCCGCAACCTTTGCTTTCAAAGTCTGAGAACAAACCAGGCTATGAAAGGTCTTCGCCTGTCACTCAAAACACCAAGAGGTCATGCTGAACTCCAAGAGTTTGCAGGAGTTGGTTCACAGCCTGCAAGTTTCATATGGGCACGCTACGACTATTTTTTGTCCGCGGTGCTCGTGGNCGCCGCCGCCGCCGCCGCGCTCCGGGACTGGGCCGCGCGCCCGGCGCGGAAGTGACGCGCGACTGGCGCTGTGACGTTGAGAGGCGATGGTGACCGGCACGGGGGCNCGGTGCTCGTGGAAGACAAAACCCTTTAATCTGCAGGCCCCCGCTCGGGAGACAACGCCGCCGGAGGCAGCCCTCAGCCTCCCGGGGGAGCCCGGCCGTAACACCGGCGGCGGCGGAGCCTCCCGGCGGGCGCCCTGCTCTGACGGGGCCGGCGGCGGCCCCAGCCTCTCCTCGGCTNTGGGGGCCGCGGCCCCGCCGGGGCGGTGTCGGTGTCGGTATCGGTATCGGTGTCGGGGCGCTCCTTCCCGCCGCTCCCCTCCGCTCTCCGGGGTGCCTGACCCGCCCCGAGCGGTCGGAGGCCGCCTGGCCCCGGGAGCAGCCGCTGGGGCCGGGGCTGAGCCTCGGTGTGTGCGGGTTCCAGCCCCGCGGGGCCTGGCGAAGCCCGGGTGCGGTGGCAGCGTCCCAGCGTGCCGGGGGACAGCGGCTGCCGGCGGGAGCAGCACAGCGCAGCCCAGGGAGCTCTGCTGCCGCGGCAGAAAACAGCTAAAATCACCGCAGGTGCCCTTTCTTAGGGACATCCTTGTTCTTGTATTTTGTAGATTTGTATTCTCCAGAAACCGTGCAGACTATACACTACTTGTGGCTTTTGTTTCTTGGGAAATGAATAACTAGCTTTTGTGTATGGGTCTGTCTCTGCATCTCCCCCAGCAGTCAGCAAGAGCAATAATAACTCCACGCAGAATCACGGAATAGTCTGGGTTGGAAGGGACCCAGAGGGATCATTAAGTCCAGCTCTTAAGTGAGTAGCCCATACGGGGATCAAATCGCCACCTTGGTGTTATCAGCACCCTGCTCTAACCAACTTGCAAGTATATATATTCTTTAATGAAAAATCACTTTTATATGGTATGGTAGGATTTATATTTTTTTTCCTCTTTTACCTATAAAGGTCTTTTCAGGAAATGCAGGTGCAGTTAGAGAAAGAAACTAATGAAGGACCACTCAGATAGTTTGTTTAGTGCAGTATTTTAATATATCCCCAAACCTTAAAGATTAAATTAGATTCAGGCAGTCCCCCTAATGCTCTTCAGAAACAGACCAAGGCAAAAAATTCTTTTGAGATGATCTGTCAACCTTAAAACTAACATTTCTAACAGCAAGATTGTTGCAAATTCATTAGCATTTTTGTTCATATCCATATTCTAATTAACTATGGATCACAATTGTGTCACTATTCCATCATCAGATTATAAATTTACCCACTTTACTGCTTTTTAAAAGAAGAAACAACAGGAAGTTGTTAATTAACTTGAACAGACTCAAATTCTTAATTCCAACTGGTTAGCAATTTTACTTAAAAGTTTCTTTTGGTAGAGGGGAAAACCCACAACTTTTGTTGAAAGTTTCACTGGGAAAGACTTCTCAGTTTCCAGATGGAATTTCTAGTAAGAACAAGTGAGATAATGACTCTGAAATAGTCTCACTTGAGATGTGGGAGTTTCAGATTTGTGCTCCTGCTTTGCCTGTTCCAGGCCTTCCCACGTCTTGCAGAAATAGACTAAGGATTGGAATAGAAGACTGGTATCTGGTTTGCTAGACAAATTAAAATTTAACTGTTTGTCAACCCAAATGTTCCAGAAAAGAGATTGATAGAAAACTTTTCTTGATCCTTTTCTTCTGCAAAATGTCCTCTGTTTCACAGTAACTATTTCCCAGGTGCTTATGTACGTAATACTGTTAACACCAAATAATTGTGTTGCATTTTCATTTTATGTTGTGGCAACTATGTTCAGAAACCTTTAATGCAACACTGTCACGTACACATTTTGGATTTTATTGTTGCAACTGATTCAAGCAGTTACATATTGTAACCATGCCCCACCCTAGAAATCTGAGTGAAAATGGAGTTAACTTACCTTGAATTGTATAGCGAATAGGATGTTTTAAACCGTCAGCTTTGGAGGTGCCACATGACTTCAGGGATGACTACATGAAAAGAAAATACTTCACATTAATAGGTAACTTCTTAAAGACATTCTGTCCTCGTTAAGTAAACGAGACTACAGAAGGAGTAGAGCCTTGGCTGTCACAATAAAGAAATGGAGTGTAGCAGGCGGGTGATGCCTAAAAGAAGGCTACCTGGAACAGAGGCTGGACAGAGTTCAAGAATAAAGTAGATATTTATTGAAAGGCCTTCACAGGACACACCCTGGGAGTACAAAAGCCTGGCCAAGACTACACCTAAGATGGACCCCCAAGATGGACCCCGGGTCACGCGTTCTCGCCCTTTTTATAAGTTTTGGTCCATTTACATATTTGGGCCACCTGTCCCATCCTTTCGGACTGTCCTCTCTCAATTCGTGGCTGTTTACATTCTTGGGGTCTGAAGCTGCAAATGTCCTTGGTTTGTCCCCTCTCAATCCGTGGCTGTTTACATTCTTGGGGTTTGAAGCTGCAAATGTCCTTGGTTCTTCGGGCTGGAAACGGTGTGTTTTGTCTAGCCAGGCTAGGAGAAGAGCTGTTAGCACTATACATGAAGCCCAGAGTTACAGACACACTAACGCAGTACAAAATCTAAAAAATATGAAAGTTAAAACTAAGGGTATCACTGGTACAAAAGGTTCTGTTCAACAGAGGCTCATCTTACCAACGTATGAGCTGGTTCTTGGCTTGACAACACTTCTGGTCTTAATTACTCAGTAAAAGGTGACATGGCAAACCTTGGTGCACTGGTTTAGTGTATTAGTCCTCCCAGCTTACTACCCTTCCTCAGTGCTGGAAGTTTCTGTTCCTATAGAAGTGGCAAAGCTCCAGCGCAAAGCCCGACATTTTAAGACAGTTTTAAAAGCAGTCATTTTGGTGGCTCCTGGAACCTGGCTGCTCATGTTTGTGTGTCCTCGTTCACTTGTGCTGGTACAAGTGGTGAAACTCTTGAAACACAGAGTGAGTTAAAACACCCAGAGAGAACAGAAACATTAAAAATGGGTGAACTGGCACACAGCTGGGAGCACTTTCCTAGGCAGCAAGGCTGGCTTAACTGGTTCCCATCCTTGGCTGCTCCTTCCGACTCCCACACTGTTCGCTGCCCCCTCAGCTGTCATATGGATGTCTGTGGAAGTTGAGATCATGGAAGCACTCTCAATTACACATACAAATATATCCAAACCCCTACCAATATGCATTGTTTAATTCTGGCCCATTTCAGGGACTCAGTTCATTGTCTGGCCCCTGAACAACTGTGCTGGTAACACTGTGGGGGGAATTATGAGGCGGATGAAAGGGCAGGAGATGGCACCACTTTAGTCACTTGAAGAAGAATAAGCTGAGATTACATGCTCAGGAAAACAGCCACATTGTAAAGTGGCAAGGGAGCTCAGACAAAGTGTCATACTGTCTATTTTGGACATCATTAAGAGAACAACAATAAGTAACCTCCACCCACGGCCAGTTTACCACAGAGGACTCCCTCGGGGCCAGTTCCAAGAAGGGGCTCACTCCATGTCCTACAGCACTGCCCCAATGCATACCAGAATCTGCTACCAGCCCTTGACCAGAAAAGGAGTGCCCTTCTCCAAAATCCTGCACTTCTACACAACTCTTCAGTCCTCACTCGGTAACTTCCTTCAACCAAGTACAAAAACAAGATATGTACTTTCTCTTTGATAGGCGTGATTTCCCGGAACTGTTTATGGCTTAGCTAACTGACTGAATACAGTAATAGAATTTGGCCATAGGTACAAACTGGTGCTGAACATGTGTAGGCTGAAACTCAAAAGAAAATTTCTAGTACTCAGACCAATGAGGAGTGGGAATAACCTCTCAGAAAAATTAATAAAGGCAAAAATCTAATTACTTTTAAGTTAGAGCACAGTTATGAAAGGAATTATACAACAGCAGGGTCTCTGAGGTTTGTTTCTCCTTACATCCTTTAAGGGATGTTCGGAAAGGCATATGAAACTTCTACAACACTACTTAATGGAGTTATTGAAACAGTGTCAGGAGCTGTGCAGCGACAGAAAAGCAACACAATGCCAACTTCTGCCTTTCAAAATCCGAAGCCAGAGCACGGAACTATGCAGTTCAGGCTCCCAGCGTAATGAACACAGCCTCTTGTCTACCACAGACCACCATACCTGCATTGTATGGCTTTGGCAGTTCTTAGCCCCTACCTCGCATGGCATTTGCCCACTGAACACAAACACACGGAGGGACGGGAACAGCTCCTCAGGCCGCCCCGAGGGACGCGGGCGGTCCCCCCGCTCCGCGGTCCCCCCGCTCCGCGAGCAGCGCGGGCGCGGGGGCCGGCGGCAGCGGGACTCGAACCCGCGGCCATCCCGCGCGGGCGGCGCAGGCGC
>VZTG01007483.1:2682112-2713527 GCA_013397845.1 Melanocharis versteri | reverse complement strand
GAGGGCACAGCTGCGCCAGCGGAGCCGCCCGCGGCGGGTCGGCCGCGCCCGGCGAGGCCCCCGAGCGCCGCCGCGATGGCTGGGGCCGGGCTCTGGACGAGCATCAAGTCCCTGCTGGGGAGGAGCGAGGACCCGCTGTTCCTGAACGACTCCAGTGCCTTTGACTTCTCGGACGAGGTGGGGGACGAGGACTTCCCCAGGTTTAACAAGCTGCGCGTGGTGGTGGCGGACGACGGCTCGGAGGCGGCCCCGGAGACGCCGGTGAACGGGGCGTCCCCGGGGCTGCCGTCCGACGACGAGTCCCTGCTGGACCGGGACATCGCCCTGCGCAGCGCCCGGGCCGGCCGGCCGGACCCCTGCAGCGGCTGCAGCAGCCGGCGGGAGCGCTCCAAGCAGAGGAAGGTGAAGAAGCGGCTGACGCTCGCTGCCCTCCTCTACCTCCTCTTCATGACGGGGGAGCTCATAGGTGAGTCGGGGGCCTCCTGTGCCGTCCCTCCGGCACGGTGCCTCACAGCTTGTTACCCTGCTCCGGCCTTGGCTTTGAGTATTTACTGAGAGAAACCCTCAGTCCTTTACAGAGACCAGAGACGTGACCTGCACTTTGTCACAGAGTGAGAGGGAATAAAGTCCACCTGTATTTTCCATGAAAGAATTTGCAACTTCCCTCTACCTGAATCTCTCATCAATTCCCCGAAATGGCATAAAATATGCATATTTTTCTTTGTCTAATGGCTTTTTATTTGTCCTTGTAAGTTTCTAAGGTGTTTTTAACAAAGGAGAACTGGCATCAACAATTTCGATCGCAGTATTTTTTAATCAACTGCCATAAAATCTTGCTGTGTTTGCAACAAGAGAAGAAGAGGGAAATACAGTTTCAAATGTGACATTTACCATAGTAATGAAAGTAATGCTGGGGGGTATTTGTCCTTATTCACCAGATACAGCAATACAGAGTTACTTAGAACTGAAAAGAGAAGTCTTGAGCTATCAATGGCAATCCAGTGAAGACATCACTCTCTTGAGAACTTCTTGATGTCCTACTGTGCTCTGGACTAGCCATGTGCTCCATTCAGACATAAATCATATGAGCACTGTCAATTAAAGTGATATGTTAACACTTCCTGCTACAACATATAAGAATACCAAGTACTTGCATTAAATTTGTGGTTTTTGTTTGTTAGTACTTGCAGAAGTATAGTGGGGTTTTAACCGAAAATGAGTTCTTATATAAGCACCTGATTGTTAGTCAGAAGAATGAACCTATTGCTCAAGTTCAGATTTTATTGCTCCCTCCTAACGGCTGTGCTGTGCAGGATGAGGAGAACCTGTGCATTATACACCAGGCTGTACTGAACTACTGTGCTCTATCTAATAGGCTATAGCAGCATAGACTTGAAATAAAATGTGAATGTCCCTGAGATGCTTAGATTAGCTGTTAAATGTTACGCCTTTGCCATTGGCTAATCATTTTTGCAAAGTTCAGTATTTATCTTTTAATCTCTGTTCACTTACTGTGTCCTGTTACTATCTGTTTTTTTGATACATCCATGCCATGCAGTGCAAGTGTCTGCTGGGTGTGACTCAGCCTCCTGAAAAATGCTTAAATGCTCTCATCCACTGTCCCCTGATTTGGAGTTGTGGGGAGCACTACACAGTGCCAGTACATTGATGTGTATGTCGAGTCAGGTGTCTCCATAGCAATTAATTGCTTTTAAATTTCTTAAATTTCAACATTCAAGTCTGAATCAGAGCTAATCAGATTCATTACTTGCCATAATTCAAACACAAAAAAAAATTCAAATCATAAAAACTTTCTGGAAGTGAAGAACAGTAGCATGGGACCTACATCCTCCTCCTGACTTCTGCCAATTGAGTCAATTGAAGGCTCGTGTGAAGTGAGCTTGAACTCATGCTCTTGGATGCTTTTGCTAGGACAGCTGTGAATTGTGTCTTTAAGACAAATTTGTGCAAGATGGATAGGAAGCAAAATGATCGCTAGCGGATAAATAATGCAGCTTGTCCCACAGATATAGGGGAAAAAAAACCCTAGAAGAAATGTTCAATTTTTCAGAGAGAGACCAGAATATTGACTGTGTCTGCACCAGTTTTATTTGGAGCCTTATTTCAGGAACGTGGGTTAATGGAAAAAAAGTGGTTTTGCCTTTCAGCATGTCTCAGTGTGTGGTTGGTCATTAATAACACGGCCACAATACATCAGCTTATTATGGCTAAGGCACTACGTGTCAAACCTGTTGTGGGGATTTGGCTGAATGCCTCCATTTGCCCCTTGGCTCCATGTTTTTTCTCTGGCTGAGATTTTGGTTCAGCGTGAACTCAGGTAAATTTGATAAGCAATAGTGTTGTATTTTAGGCTTAGACATCCTTTAACATGAGAGTGATGTTAGTTGATTGTATTTGTATCAGAGTTCTGATGTACACTGAATTTAGTTCATCTGAAGGGCCTCTACTGAATAATGTCTGAGCTGTTGGCAGGTTGATGTTCAAGTCACTGGGAGTGTTTCTCTTTGGGGCTTTGGATCTGATTCATGCTGTTGTAGACCTCTCCATAGCTAGTGCAAGGAGAGGTCTAGAAATAATAGGTGTTGAGAGTAAAAATACCCTCTGATCATTGTCACATCATCTGTTCTTCCCATTCAGTCAGGACTTGAGCAGGCTGGATTTGTCTGTACTGAGTGTTAGTGCTGTACTGTGGACTTGTCCTCTGCAGGTCTGGGTGAGCAGTTTCCACCCATATTTCGGTCTTTGGGCACAGAATCAGAGAGCACTGAGGGGCAGACCCATCAAATATTCAGGCATCCATCTTCCACAGAGAATAAATAGAGGGTTTGGATATCTCTGTAATTCTGTGGATCTCGACCTGAATGACTTGTCACAGGGCAAGCAATCATCAGCAGAAGAGTAATTAGAGATATAGCCCCCAGATCCTGGGTCAGTGCCCCACCTGTTTAATTTATTCCACTCCAGCCCTGTACTGTGTTCTCTTTGGCTGTTTTCAAATTTCTGAACTTTATGAATTGATCTGAAGCTCAGGTATTTGGGAAACTCTGATCATATAGGATATTTAAACTGACTTCCTTCTATGATGTTTGACAGATTTGAATTTCTGAGAAAAAGGCAGAAGACTCTATCAAGACAATTAATTTTTTCAGTAAAAATCCTTCTGCTGTCTGTTACCAATGTCAAGATGAAGGAAATCTTGTTTCAGCAGCTTTTTTTGTGAAATCTTGATTGGCATATTTTTTCCAAACTCATTACCCCAGCCCATCTCAGTGTTTGTTGTTTAATTTGATCAACAGTCAGATAACAATTTACACTTTGGGGAAACCATTGTGCATCAAGAAATGAAAAACACATTGCACGTCCTGGTTAGCTTTTCTGACAGTGTTTTGATGTTTTCAGCTATGTTTAGAGATTTCTAATTGATCATCCATGAGGAGAACTGCTGTCCTTCATGGGTCACTGAAAACAGTGGTGAGCCATCAAGCTGTCTATTTGTAAAGGTTATAGATGTCTTTTTTTCCAAGTTGCCAATTGTATTTAAACAGCCCCTGGGCAGTACCTTTAACCAAGCGATGAACCGATACCTTTAGAAACAGAGAACCTTTGATTTCAGAATTTCATAAATAGCAGTCATGTTTTCTTAATCCACATGCTGCATTATGTTTATCTTCAGTATCTGAATTCCTTCCTTACAATTTTATTTTGAAAGTCTTTAAAAGTGAGAGGCTAGCTGAAATGGAATTTACTCTTCTTGGACTGAAGTGATTCTCAAAATTAATACACATGAATCAACATATATACTGTAAATAATGATATTGACTGCTGAACTAAATGTCCTTATATAAAAATTATTGTTTCTTCTCTGTTGACTGTAAAAGAGGCTGAGTTGCACTTTCTAAGTAATTTTTTTTTAATTACAGGAGAACACAAATTAATTCAGAAAGGAAAGCCATAACTCATTTTACTCAAAAAGCCGCTGAATTGCTAAATCTTAAAAACTCATTGTTTTTGAGCTGCAATGGCCTTTTGGAGAATTTCAGCCCCAGAATAATTTGACATAGAAAGTTCTGAACAATTGAAGAAAGGGGGGGAAAGGAGCTGTTTGAAATGTAGTGCATTTGGTAGTTACCCACAGCACAAACAGTACCACAGTACCAGCTGTGCTCTGTGTTTGGCTGCGGAGGAGAGAGTAGCTCTGTCTGCAGGTGTGTACATAAGAACAGCCACACACACAGGTTTTATGACCAGTCTTAAAAGCAATCAGCCAGTTGTGAATTCCCCTTTGCTATTTCCTCTGGTCAGCCTCTTCGCTAAGACAATTTTAATTGTATACGAAGATTTCTTTTTTTGAAATGTTAGTTGGAGCCTGGAGCCTGCCAAATGGCACACCAGCTGCACACTTTGCTCAGCACAATTTACAGGCTGCATGACGATCTCAAGGTAAAAAGAAACCAAATCATAGCTGAGCTGACACTGAAGATGAGATCTTTTCTAAGATAATGGGCTTACCTTCAAGCATATGGAAGACAACACAGCCTGTCCTTGATTCCCCTTTGTATAAGGGATACTAAGTGAGAGGTGCATTGTTTAAATCTCTCACTCATCCAATAGTAGCACTAGCAATTGAATTGGAACAAAGATCTTTAACCTTTGATCTCAGGTTATTTGTCTCAATGCAGCTCATAATTACAAGAAAAAAAAGATGGTAATAAATAACGAAGAAAAAAAATGCTGTACAAGTGAAAGTCATTGTGTGCAATAGATATTGCCAGAACTTACACGCTCCTGCCAGGAAAGAGAACAATTAAGGTTGAAAGATAATGTAATAAAAAGAAAAAGGGGACAGGGTAAATTTCCTGGTCGTTGAATCTTTGGACTTCTGTTCCTGTTCTGTAATGTCAGAGTGTTTAACAGATGTAGTTTAATAAAAGAATCAGTTGATTAAACACATGTGCAGTAATATGTAGAGAAAAGATACAAAACTGTTTTGGACCTGATCTTGCAAACATTATGATGAAAGTAGTCTCTGTTAGAATAACAGGAGTGAATCCTTTCTATGTTACTCTTAATAGAAAGCACACTTGACTGCACTTTTAACTATGGTAGCTTTAAATTACAGTGTGGCATTTTGCTTGTAATGGCAGCCCCCCCCGCCCCCCATGTTTAGTGAGTGTAAGAAGGGCTCTCATGTACTTATTGCACTATTCTGAAAAGAAATAACTGTAAGCTATGCAAGAGGATATTATATAAAATAATTAAAAATGTCACTTTTCCTATTATGTTTTCAGGTGGCTATGTTGCTAACAGTCTAGCAATTATGACAGATGCACTTCACATGCTAACTGACCTTAGTGGTATTATTTTGACCCTCCTCGCTCTCTGGCTGTCAGCAAAATCTCCGACGAAGAGGTTCACTTTTGGATTTCATCGCTTAGGTATGGAGCTATCGGATTTTGCTATTAAAGAGTATTTTAAGCAACAACTGTAAAGAACACCTAATTCTAGAAGAATAAGTAGCTAGAAAGAAACTAGCCACAAACCTAAGAGTTGCATTAACTGACTCTCAATGTCCTTTCAGTGGCCATTGTGGATACAGTACTTAGGTTGTATTGCTACAAGGGAATACACTAAAAAAACCCAACAACTTAGCCAAAAGTTTGATGGCAGAATTTCATTCACTGGGAGCAGGGCTGAGAGAGTCTCTCCATCTCTGTCAACTAGGACTTAGCAGAGTCAGAGTTAAATTCTGAATGCTTGATTCATCTTCCTTCTTAAAGAGGAAGGTTGGGGAATTGAATTCATGGTGACATTGTTGGTGCAGGAGCTGTGCATGTCAGCCTGCTGTTGTTCGCAGCAGATTATTGCCAGTGCCCAGGATTTACAAAATCTTGTTGACTTCAGCAGAATTGTGATACTGGAAAAAGGTCCTATTCAATGTGAAAAATTACATTTTAATCCACAGCTAAGAAGTTATGTAGAACATATTATTAGAGAGCTCTGCCCTGCCAGAAGCCATATAAATCAGTATTCTGCTTGCATTCCCCAAACCACAGAAAACTGAGGTCAAAATGTCCCATGGTTTGCAAAGTACAGCAAGTTACTTAACTTCTGTCCAGTTTAGGTGTCTCTAAAAAGAAGTATAAACAGAATTATGGACTAACCCTTGGAAGAATATTTTCAGGATTTATTACTTCATGTTTGGAAATGTAATGATGATAAAGGGTGTTTTCACGTGGTTGCTAACTGGATATAATAATTTATAATACACAGCTGCAGGTCTGTAGACATTTTAGCAAAAACTTCAAAGTATCTTTTTCATGAAATAGATAATTTCTAGTGTCCCAGTTTTCTACCTGTTTTCTATAACACTCTATAGCATACATTTTTCAAGGAATTTCAGTCTTGTGTAGTCACTATTTGCAATTCTTATTTTGGCTGCTAGAACAGCAGTAGAATTCAACAACTCCATCACTCCTTGTCATTTGTCATCAGTTAGTCACTAGTGCATGAATGCATAACTTTGTACACTAGCTAAGCTCTTTGGGGCTCTAGCAAGAAAGCATTAGCAATGCCAGCATTTCCCATTACAAACTTTTCTTTCATGAAGTTTTAATTTTGTGATAGGAGCTCCCCTGATACTGAAACCTGACCTTGCAGGTATGCCCCTGGCATTTGCTCATACTCTCCAGAAGGATGTTTATTAGCATTTATATATACTTTAACCCTATTTCAAAACCATTTGGGTAGTTTATATGTCTTTGCAATTTTTCTAAAACCAAACACCACATACCCTGAGCATGCCGTGGCCTAGCTTAAAACAGGGGTTTATCTTAAGAGAAATGAAAGAAACTTAAACATTAAAATATTACTCAGTTCTGTAAATTTTCACTGACTTTTCAATTAATGTGAAAGAAGAAATCCCTGAGGATTCCTGCCAACTCATTTTCTCTATATTTTTTGCTTTCCATTTTACTGCTAGGAAAAATACTAGCCAGACTGATCCAGTGGTGGTCCATGGGCCAGATGTGGCCCATAAAATTAGTCTGTACTGCCCTTCTCCCTAGGAGCAGCTACAGGAGCAGCCTCTCAGTTCTGCAACAGTTGCTCCCAGTGCCAGCAGGTGATCAAAGACTAGAACAGGTTGTGCAGTGTCCTCAGTTGGAAATACACAAAACTCACCTGGAAGCAGCCCTGAGCCACTGCTGTAGCTGATCCTCCTTTGAGCAGGACTACACAGTTTCCAGGGGTTCCTTTTTACTTCAACCACCCTGCGTGGGTAGCAGCAGTGCAGCTCTCTGGAGGAGGAGGAGAGCCTGGGGCTGAGGAGAACAGTTTCTGTGGCTGCAGTAAGGAAGAGGAAGTGAGTCAAGGCCTTGCCAGGGATCCCCAAAGTACAGAAGATGGGATGGTTCAAAATTACTACACACAGTCTTTTTGAAAATCACATTTGTTGAAATTTATTAGCCTGATTTTAGGCACCCAGTCTGAATGCTGTGGCCTGAGGGCCCAGTTTCACACATCAGTGAGTGCTGGCAATGGAACAAAGCAGTTTCTAGGGTATATCCTCGTTGTAACACATTTTTCCAAGTAACCTATATGTGAGAAGCTTGTCAGCAAATATTATCGGTTCAACAGTAACTTAAATTTCACAAGAGAGATGTTAAAACATGCCAGGATGTTAAAAGTAGGGTACAGATTGGGCATCTGTCACAGAAAAAGATGTGGAGCATTTGTTTAAAGCTGGGAATATGTGCAAGAACTGTCTCATCACTGACCTGCTCTGCATTAGGTTTTAAGATAATCCATACATACAGTAGCCATGAAAACATTCTAATGAACAATGTTCTGGTACTTGTTATAATTTTTGTTTGCAGAATGATGAATTTTCAAACTTGTTCCCGTAAACATTGCTTTGTAAAAGCAACAGACCTGTTAGTTGTCTAGTTGAATTCCAGAAGGAAGTTAGCACTAATTTTCATTTATTTGAATTCTCTTTGAATACATAAGTTCCATCTTCAGTTTTATTCCATTTTCAGTTGTGAAAAGGAAGCTGACAGATTCAGGAATGGGTTAGAAAAGTGAAGACAAAATAATGGAAATTGCAGTAATGTTGAAAAAGAATTAAATTCTTGAAGCCAAAAATAGTTCAGTTTCCCCACCAAGTGCAGATACCTCCTTTTCAACAAGACACTGAGCAGATTTAAGTGTAGATACGGAACCTGGCACTCTTCCATTGCTGCAGAGACAATGTTAGTAATGACAGAATCAGACAGTCTACTGAGACCGTGCACAGTTCGTTTCACAAGAAGCGAAAGACCTCAGCACAAATCTCCAATGCTGACAGGGCAGTGACTGTGGAAGGAACTGTAAGGAAAACACTGATTTCCATTGCAGAAAACATGGGTTTAGATTGTAAATCACACTATATTATTTCTCTGGTAAATGATAATGTGCTATGGCTTCACAAGTTTTTTAAAAAGCATTCTGGAAAGCCTTCTAAGCAATGTATTGTGTATTTTTAAGGCTGTTGCCCTGAATAATCTGCCATCTTTGTAAAGATCACTTCCATTTCTGTGGATATTTCCAGGATTTTCAAGTTGCTCTGAAATCATCTCAGATTATGACAGTTGCCTTTCAGAGCCTTGTTACTGCCTGGTAATGCTGTTCCTCATCCAGGCATTGACACACTACCCAGCAGCTGAATGCGTTGGTGTGAGTTTCTTCTCCAATAATGATGTTAATCATTCAGTGCACGGATCAAGTGATTTTGGTGATATTAAAATGCTGATATAGCTGCATGTTTTTTTTCTGTAATACTCAGTAAATAAAATTAAAACACTTCTGTGTTAGAAATGGCATCTGCAGTAAACCAAGTTGTACTGCAGGCTGACAGATTCAAAGCAGAGGAAGAAGAGAGGCAGTTCTCAGATGAGTGTTCTTAGAGCTATGGTATAGCCAAGGGCAGAATTTTGCCCTTACTGGGGAATAAATCAGGGCAACATGTGTGGAACTAGGGGGAAGAAGAACCATTACAATTCCAAGCAAATTAATTCCACCTCTGATCTTTGAGTTTGCAGAGGAAGGCTGAGATCCCAGGGATCCATCTGGCAAGTGACAGTAATGAGCATTACGCATAATGATTACCGATTACTCAGGCATGGCTGCAGATTTACATGCAATACAATGGAGTGAGCATTAAGGTTTTCCCAGTGCTTTCTGTAAAGCCCTGTATTAACTTGCTAATAACTGAGACAGTCGTTAACTGGGCTAATGTTTTCTCTGTCAGCTGTGTTGCTTTTTTTTTTTAAGTTTCAGCTGCTGCAGGGCAATAGTTTTCAGAATATGAAGCTAGAGGGTAAAAGTATGTTTACGATAAAAGCAATCTAGTGGTCCTTTTGGAAATACCTATTTTCTTTATAGTAGGACCTTAAAACTGTAGTGTGAACTCATCCTCCTCAGGTTTGTGTACTATTACCAGCCCAATTTCATGACTCAGGTACTGAGGCAGCACAAAGGTCCCGACCCATAAAATACTCAGCCCTGTTTACCTCCCATCTGAACAGCAGGAACCTTGTAGAGAACTAGAACCACTTTCCACAGATGTAAATGGCAGCAGAAAGTGCAGGACCAATGAAATACTAGTTTTTATTAATTTTCTGATTTTTATCTTTATGTAGATACATGTTTCCTTTCGAAAGTCCCTGCTGATCAGATAAAATTCCTATGCCAAAATAATGGTCAGAATGCTCTTACTTTTGTGAAATAGTAATATTTGGTAAATACTAGATAATGTTAGAACAGCATATCACAGCAATACAGAAATTTACATTAAGCAAGCCTTTGTAGCTGAAATCTGCCTCAGGTAATATTTATGAACACACATCAAGGAGCTTAAGAGTATCATGTGTGACAAGTTTGTACTGTTTGGTTTCTTTATCTTTTTATAACTTCTTCTCCATCCTAAATACAACAGGATATATAAAAATAATTTCTAAACCCAGCTTAATACTGTGGACACTTAAAATTAAGGTTTCCCTTATTTGTGGGTAGGCTGGTGATGTTTGAGATCACCTGTCCTCCTCACCTCTGGACAGGGCCTTTGCCTGCGACTTCTCAGGCAAATGTTCTGGGTTATCTGAAGTCAGGATCATCACCTGTGCAGAAGTTTTCAGAGAAAACATAATTTGAGGTCTATACTGATGACAGGAACATGCGAAGGAGTGGATTAGAACAAACTCTGTTGGTTAATCCTATTTTACAAGTTTTATTTGCCTTATGACTTATTAGTTTATATTAGGCATGATATGCATAAAGTAGTTAGAACAAGGCCCTGTCCACATTCTAATTTGGAAATAGAAATGGATCTGAGACACATTTTTATAATGTTTTTTCCTTTCTGTTTGCAGAAGTACTGTCAGCCATCATTAGTGTACTGCTGGTCTATATCCTTATGGCATTCCTCTTGTATGAGGCTGTTCAGAGAACTATCCATATGGACTATGAAATAAATGGTGATATCATGCTCATCACAGCAGCCGTCGGTGTTGCCGTTAACTTAATGTAAGATCTCTCTCTCCATTAACGCTCATAAATGTATTTCTGCTAATTCAATCATGGCCTGTAACTATGTCATGGGATTTAATTTTGCTGGACCTCCTAATTTTCATAAATAAGACAAGAAATTACACTGAGTATTACTTTTTCAATCATTTGGTTTAAAATGAAAAAAAACCCCAACAAATCCTCCCCACCCAACAAACCCTAAAGGCTGTTTCTTGAAGTATTTCTCTTCTTTCACTTTCAGAATGGGGTTTTTGCTGAATCAATCTGGTCACCTTCACTCCCACTCGCATTCCCACGCTCACTCTCACGTACCTCAGCCAAACTCTCCAAACACAGCCCAGGGCAGCAGCCACGGACACAGCAGCCTGGCTGTGAGGGCAGCGTTTGTCCACGCCCTGGGGGACCTGGTCCAGAGCATCGGGGTGCTTGTAGCTGCCTACATCATCCGCTTTAAGGTAAGGAGGGGCCTCTCCTGGAGGCACGGGGGAATTCTTGGCATTTCAGCTCCAGTGATTAAAGTCAAAAGGGGCCTGTTTTTATAAGTTATTAAAAATACCTGTGATATTTTATGATAGGCTTCATACATTCATGCAAAATAAGCATGAATGAATAAACTGTCTCTACTAGTATATCGTAACTATTCAAACAAAAAACATTTCTTAGAACTTGGTACTAGAAGTAACTGTGTTTTCTGAGTCACATTTTTGTAAGGGAGCTTGTTGTCATACATCCTTTGATATTGTGAATTTTCCCTTGCAGCCAGAATACAAGATTGCTGATCCTATATGTACATATGTATTTTCCATACTGGTGGTTTTTACAACAGTTCGAATTCTGTGTGACACGGGAGTTATTATTCTGGAAGGTAAGATCTGTGCCCAGTCTGCAGTACTTTACATGCCAAATACCAGTGAGCATTGGCCCTTTCTTGACATCATGATCCCCATCTCTGTGTGGGTTGTGCCTGGAAACCTGTCTGTCTTGGTGATACTTTAGGCTGGTGGTTCTTCATGGCTCCTCTAAATTGCAGCAGTCTCCAGGTGTCTTTGACTCGGCCAGAACAACACTCCTATCTCTGCGCACTCCTTACCATCAGGAGATGGAGAAGTGAAATGTACAGAACTTTCTTGTCTGTCTGCAGTGACTCTTAGCTAAATCAAGTGAACATCTCCCCAGACTCAGTTCTGCACTCTCACTTTAATCACTGGTACAGTTAAAGTGAATGGGAATGCAGGTGAAAGGAGGCAGCAAGCTTAGGCAAATGGCTGGACACGTGGCTCATGCCTGTCCTCTCTTCCCCTTTCCCACAAGTGCCTTTGTATTACTTGTGTTATCTACTGTTCCCATAGGGAAGCTGCAAGTTAAGAGTGGTGTAAAAAGAAGAAAGAAAAAGCTGAACATAGGCTGAAGGATCTTATCTTGTGTGTCATAGAGGGAAACATGTCAGCAACATCCTTTGCTTTATCACAGCTTACCTGCCAACTATTACTGCTCCATCTAGTACTATTACTTTATAAAGTGAATATGTTAGGGCTGGGAGAAAAATCCTAGTTTTTAACTGCACATTCCTAACTGTCTCATGTGAATTATCATTGACTTTACTTTTATTATGTTATGAGGTTAAATCAGAAACTTCAGAATCTTCAGTCAAGTGCTTTTGCTGTTACTTAAGATTAAAAAAAAAATCCAACAAAGTAGAAGTTCACTGAGAAGGCAAAAATGATGAAATTTGCTGAAGAACCCTCCATTAGCTCCAAGGCAATAGATTTAGCTGAAGAAAACAGATAAGACAAACTAATGAAGGATCAGATTCCAGATGTTTTGAGTTGTAGCTGTTTGCATAAGTATCCCAGTTGTCATAAAAATCTCCAAATTAATGACATCATTAAAAGTGATGATATGTGGGCTTTATGCATGCTAGGGAACTTTTCCAACTCAAATTCAGGATCTCCAAAGAACGGACTTGCGTTTATACTGGAAACTGCTGCTGCAACATCAAGGCCCTTGAAGTTGTATCAACTTCTGGTATTAACTTAAGTTTCCTCATTATACTAGGAATGCTAAATTAAAAAAATTAAATAGCTATCCAACACAAGCAATGAGATTCTAGCTTTTAATATAGATTTATAAGGCAGAATGGAAGCCCATTATGAGTATGATGTAGATACGAGAATTTAAGTCCATTTTTCCTGGGGAAAAGAAAGCTGTACAAATACCAGACAGTTAACTAGTTATTTATCAGCTAAATAATTTTTGGTGGTCTCCACTAGAAGGAAAATTTTGTTTCATGTGAGACAATCCTAGACCCTGAATTTTCAAAAGAGATAGTACTGGAACAAATGTAATTTAAGAGACAGTAAGGCACCAGGTTCAGAGAAGTCATGCAAAAAGTCTGAAGAAATTTGAGAAGCAAGTGGCTGAACTCCTCATAGTATATAAAAAGAAACTCCATAAAACTAGAAGATAAGCAATAAAAGCTACTATAGAATCAAAACTACTCAGAAAGAGTTTATTCAGTACTTGTATTAGGTTTTGACCCATGTTGATCATCTAAAATTTTGATTCTGCCCTTTGTACAGATGGTGGTGGTGGTGGTGGTAAGTTACAGAGGTGCTGCTGAAAATACCAAAAGGACTTGATCTTTGATTTGCAGAGATGACACACTGTAAGATACAGTCCTCTGTGCTGACCATTGCACGTGGATTACTGTAGCCTGTGAGCATGATCCCAGGTACCTGAAGTCAAGTTTCAGGAGACAGGCCCTAGCATTTTATTTCTTAACATATTTTGACCTTGGAGTCTGGCCTAAGCAGTTACTAGGGGTGAGAAGCTGCAGTAAAGTTGTCAACAAAAGTACATCATTGCAAAGGATCTAATGCTGGCTGTTGCCAGAGTGGATTCTGGACAGGACAGATTCCAGCTGAGACAGCACTGCAATTCCTGTACAACTTCCGTATCCATACCGGACTTTACAGGCCCATTTCCATATTATTTTCTGTTGATAACATGGAAGTTACTAATCACTTCCAACAGCACAAATTCTAATTTTTTTGACATTGAGATCTGTCATGACATTTTAAAGGCTACTGGGACTTTGCAGAACACAGAATTAATTTTATCTCATGTTTGGTATCACAGGAGTTCCAAGGCACTTAAACGTGGATCGCATCAAGGAAGACTTGATGAAAATTGAAGATGTTTATTCTATAGAAGATTTAAATGTTTGGTCTCTCACTGCAGGAAAAACAACTGCCATAGTCCACTTGCAACTAGGTAAGCTGCTGGATAGCATAATTCTAAATTAAATCCAAGCATAGGAAAAACCCCACCACTTCCTCTTCATATTGTTATTTAAGTTGAACCAAGAAATATCATTCTGGGAAAAGAAAATCTGGTTTTGTACAGCAAGGAATAGAACACCTTGGCCCAGAAAGACATGGTATAAACGAAAATTGTGCAAATAAAATACATTCATACCAAAATATTCAAATCAGATTCTTTGGGTAGGGGAAAAAACCACAAAATTTCTCCTCAGAAATTTTCTTACATGTTTAGGGAAAGAAAGGATGAAGTTCTAATGTGGAACAATCTGACATGAAAAATAAATGTTTTGCCAAAACGTGCTGATTCAGACATCTAACTACACTACAAATACCAGTTCTTAGTAAGAAAGCTCAGGTTTTTGGGGGGAAAGTTGGAACAATCTGACGAGTTCTATCAAGAGAGGTATAAAATAATAAAGAGAGAGTACACAGTGACCACAAGAACAATACTAAATTAATAAATGAGTATGAGCAAAAATTATTCTCATTGGTGACATTGTGATAAGTTTGAGAACATTTGGATTGCCCAAGTTTCTTAAGGCATGAATTTATTAATTATTTTCTTAATTTTCCAGTTCCTGGTAGTTCATCTAAATGGGAGGACGTTCAGTCCAAGGCCCGACAACTGCTGCTGAACACGTTTGGAATGTACAAGTGCTCTGTCCAGCTTCAGAGTTACAAACAGGAAATGAGCAAAACCTGCGCGAGTTGTCAGAGTTCCAGTGCCTAATTTCATATGTTTTGGGAACTGCTGCCTTATTCTTTACCTTGTGTAGTCAAAGACTGAGAGCAATAAATGCAAAATGAAAATTATCCAGTAGTAACCATTAATATGTGGATTTGTACCATGGGACATGCAGCAGGGAGAACTGGTGCTGCAAAAAGTGCAGTGGTTGCCCTACAGAACATGTATTTCACTCTCTCCGTTGTACTGGTTTATTCAATTTATTATGATTTTGAGACAAAGCTGTTTTTGGATTATTGTTTACAAACAGGAACGTGGCTCTGCAGATACCTCACAAATTACAGTCCAATATTGTCCTTTAATCATTATGTACCACAAAGTACCTGCTCCAAATGGAGCATCAAGTATTCAGTATTTCAGTCAGAAGTCTCTAAAGCTGATCATACCAGGGTTGCACAATATATCATGGTCCCCAAATTCATTATTCAGTATTTTTGCAACAGCAATTTTCATACAGTATCTCAAACTATGAACACATAAATTAAGTTGAATTCTTGTGGAAACTGTCTCTTCAGAGACACTGCAAAATACAGAATTTACTGTACCCAGACCAGAAAGCTAGCTTTAATCTGGGCATTCAGAGATCCAGACAGGAAGATCCTTGCCCAGACTTCTGGTATTTAACTAGAGACCCAACACTGGACCCAAAGTGTTTTAAGTGATCAGTTATCTTTAATGTATTTTAGAATAGGGTTTATACATTAGAAACAGGTTATTTATTTTACAAAGTTTTGACTTGTAAGATGAATTTATTATTAATTATCTTGAATGTCTAAACTATCATTTGATTCACGTTAAAAGGCCAGTTGATTAGCATGCATTCTTATTGTAATTAATAAATGTCCTGTAATTGATCATTTTTCCATGATTATGAATTTTGTTTTAAAAGAAAAGTCAAATGATAGAAGTGATGTTTGACATGGGAATACTCTCAAATGCAATCTACAGATACGTGCATCTAACAGGAAAGTGGGGAGCAGAAGTTTTAGAGATGCACAGTTCATCCATCACAGTCTCTGATCTTTTCATCTTCGCTTTGAGCACAGCATGGCAGCATCCTGACAGGAATGCCACTGCAATAGCAGTTCCCACTACTTAGCTTATGAGTAAAGTAAAATCCAAGCAAGCTCAGTAACCTAATGGTGTTGGACAACAATATCATAACAACCTACAGTGCCAGAAAGGCCCTTTTGCATTTACAGAGAGGAGGCAACCTGAAAAGACTGTGTATTCATCTGGACAGCTCAGAGTCCACAAAGTGGAACTGTTTGGCCTCATTGTGGAGCCCCTGTGTTTTGAATGTACACAAGATAATAAATCTTGACGCTAAGGTATCATACACCTACAAGCTCAGATTTAACCTGCTTCTGAAGTCATTGGCATTGAAGAAGGTGAGGGCAGCAAGAATATGACCTACAAAGGTCAGAAGATGGGAAGAACTTGGCTTCAAATATTTTTTGCTTATTCTGTACTCTCATCTTTATGCAAAACTTCCACCAACATGAAAAGTAGTTCTCTGTGTGCATCAGAAAGGAAAACTTTTGCCCAGTTATGGTTATTGTGATATTCAGCTGTGAATACTTCAGCTATTGTCTGTTTTGAAACTCGCTAGGATTTCACATTTTCATCAGGCTGATTTGTATCTGCATTTGGTGGTAACAATCTTGGCTTCTTTTCTTCTCTTTTTGGAGGTAGGGGTCACAGGATGAATTTTTATTGATGAAAGCTGACAGCACATTGTGAATTTGGACAAAGTGCACATAACACCAGATTGTGTTTGTATCTGTTTGGGCAAGAAATGGGAATACTCGTGTACAGCATGGGAGCACGTGCAGCTCAAAAGCAGCACCGTGCTCAGGAAGGTAATGCTGCAATACAAACACTATCATTAATTAAGCCATATCACACTTCATGAAAAATGTGCATCCCATCCTCACAAACTCGCTGGCAAAAACATCCCAAACCACAAACAACAGGTACTTTGCACATACTAATGCTCAAATGGGTTTTAATTAAATTGGGGTTTACAGTCGATGTAATTAGATGTTGAAGTACAGTAGACATGTATTGTATTTGCAGTTTTTTAATAATTTACTATACATTTGTTTAATTGAAGAAAAAAGGTGTGTTGCTTTATTGTGGGTTTTATTAAATCAATTATTAAACTTCACATTGTCTTATAAAATATTTATTTGTATTTCTCTCATCATCTTTGAATTCTTACAGCAATCTGATTCTTAGGGCAGCTGTGTTTTGAAATGTCTGAATACTCAGCTTTAACTCAGTTTGCAGATGCTATACATAGAATTAATTAAGTCTCTGTCTTTAGTCAGATCAGTTTAAGACTTGTGATTTCACATGCAACAATTGCACTTTAGAAAGTATAAGCTGACAAAGTATGGTGAAGGATCACCATAAAGCAACAGGCAAAACATTCCTGAAACCCTACATTCACGCTTGAGAGGCCTTTGTTACCAAGGTCTGTAGACTGGAAGTTCAGAGAAAACGCAACAGAAGATGAAATGAGAATAAAGAATAAAAGAATCATTAAGTTTTTATAGATGCTTGAAGATAATTTCCAGTATCAGCTTAGAGAAACGGGGCATTATTATAAATAAGGTCTCATGTCTTTCCAAGGCAGATTATTTCAAATGGCTAAGATAGTTTACACACTCTTAAACTATTCTTTTCCTGATAACAAATCCTCTGCTTGAAATGAAAATGCATATACTTGTCAGGACTTCTTTCTAAGCAAAAGACCTGCACGATCTGAGCAGGTTTCCACAACCAGTATCCCTGGTTTCCAGAACTGTGCTGGAATGCTCTTGCTGACTCAACAGATGAAATCCCGAGAAAATTCTGCCACTTCTGTAAGTCCACACTGGGAGAAGGTTTTTCCTTTCTAAATCTGTGATTGTCACCCATCCTTTTCTGAAGCACAGATACAGTTTTGATGACAACCTACTCATATGAGTCAATAAAACATTTTCATATGAGTAGACTGCAAACCCTCACATCCCACTCTTTCTTTCTAAAGTGTTCTTATCCCAAGAAAAAAATTATCAGAAACACATTTTGTTTCTGAATGTTTTCCTTGCTTAATTATGTGGTTTGGTTTTTGTTTTTAATTGTGTTGACATTTTGTCTTTTCAATACCAGCAGCATTTCTTTCTTCACCAGCAGAATTACCATTTGAAATGTCATACTTGAATCTGGTCTTCAATTATCTTACTACTGTACATATCTGCTATTTCTTGCAGCATCACTCCCAAGTGGCAGAATGACTCAGAAAAGCAGTAGGCTGGCATTTAAAAGTAATTTTCTGATATAGAACCAAAAACCCCAGAAGACACCCATCAAGTAATGAGTGGCAAGGATTTTGTTCAGGTATTTTAGTGGGATCTCATGAGGACACTGCACGGATGCTGCACAGGGCAGGGCTGTTAAAGCACTATTTCTCTCTACAGATAACTGCAAAAGTCTAATAAACAAAGATGGGTAGTTGGGTAAAAGACATGGTACATACTGCAGCAGCTTCCTAGTCCAATAAACTAATCCATTTTCAGAGAAGTTCCCTTGGGATCTCAAGGGATAGGGACAATCCTCTGGAAATATCCAGCTCATTTCCCTCTATCCATCCAAAATGGCATTGCCAAGGTATTTTTTCTTGCTGGTTGCTCCAAGCGCACTCAGTTTTTCCAGGAGTGAGCACACGTAGCTCAAATGTCATGTTTCACCAGCTCTTTGCATTATGCCACTGCTCTCAGCTTCCCTCACTTTGTTTTCTTGCCATATTCTGTCCTTGCCACAGTTTCATTAATAATGTCCAGCTCACACTCTGGGCACCTGCTGCTTTCAGGGTCACCAGGAGCTTCTCTCACTGCACCAGGCATGGAACACACCCCAGCAACGGTGCTGTTCAAATACAGGCTTGCCCTTGCCTGAAGGTCATTTCCTCTTTGATCAATAGATTACAAAAAAGCCTTCTAGCCACCAAGCTGCTAATTCACAGGAAAGACGTAATCTGAAAGCCTCTAGATTCCCTTTCTACCATTAAAACAAAAAAAAAGTCCTCCACATTCCCCACCCTTAATTCCCTTTCCAGTTTCACCCTCTCCTCCCCTCTATAACAAATCACGCTGGGCACTGACATTCTCTGTGCTCTGGAGCTGGCAAATCCCCTTCTGTTCTACTCTTATTCCATTTTCCACAGCTGAATGCCCTAGGAAGGACCCTACATGCTCTTTCACTCTCTGAAATACCTGACACAACTTTGGAAGCTACTAAAATAAATATGGATCCTTTCCACTTACTGCTCTGCAGCCACAACAGCAATCTGCTCTTAAAACACACGTGTAGCTGCCTTCTGTGTGTACAGCTGTAAAATAATGATATCCTTATCATTATATTTGCTCTTTTGAGTATTTTTGCTCTTTTATCTCTATTTTCCTTTTCTCCATTGTTTTCTCTCAGTATCACACAGTTTGAAAGCAACCGGTGCTAAATATGCAGGACAAAATAACTGCTTTTATTACAGCTATGAAGCATTTACACCTTTTATGGCATAAAATTTGTGTAGGGAAAAAAAAGCCATTTCATGAGCAAAAGTATGATTTTATCCTGCTTCATGATTGCCTTAATATTATATATGGTAAAAAGATAAGTTGTTTCTCCAAGGCCATTATCAGCCAGTGCACGAGGGTACATGAAACCAGTCGGTGCTGTCTGTCCCGAGTGTGTTTTGCATTGTTTTACACAGTAAACTAAGTACTGATGCACACAGGGATTTTTCGTTCAGCTAATGAATAAATAAAAGGACCCAGATGGCAAGCAGACTAAAAATTTGCTTTCATCACAGGTGCATTAAGAGCAGCCAAGTCCCTGCAATCTTCCTATTTCTTTTTCCCAAAGCAAACACAAAGAAATTATTTAATAAATACCTAAATAAACTGATAAAACGTGAACTTATAAAACCAGTTATCTAAGTCTAGTATCTGGCCTTTTAAATGTAAAACAGAATTTTTGAGAAAAACACTGTAAACAAACATTTTCACAGTCAAGATGATGCTCCATATTTCAACGTAGCATACAATTATTCTGCATTATTTTTTTACAGATTTCTCATGATCCTGTTTCCAAGCCCCCCTGCGAGAACAAGTCTGACACACCAGTACGGACAAAGACCCTCCTCACCTGGGAGCCTTCCAGGCCGTTCCCGGCTTTTCCAGACGATGGCGCACGGCTCCCAGCGTTAACAAAGAGTTGTGTGCTGAGGAGAGCCGTGGAGCCTTCCCGCTGGCAAGGGAATATATTTTGTTACACATTCTCGAAATGTCTTATTAGTAAGTAAAGAAACCACAAAACCCCCAAACCACCACCCCACTTTAAAATAACCCCCCAACAAACCCTAAAAATAACACGGGATTTAACTTTTTAATGGATGCAATAAGGAAAAGCACAAACCTAGCACAGATTGGCTAATCAATTCTGGGAAGGAGTTTAGACAATTCTTGAAGGTATATGTGGGTAAATACCATAGAATGCATGCACTAGTGCTTCCCTCCAGTTACAAACATCTAATAAAGAAAATCATATGAGTAGAAATTAGTTGAAGCTACAGATATCTGAAATGTAATTAGAACAGATTATATTCATTACTGTAAACAAGGTAAGTTATCACGCAAGCCCTTTGTTTCTACGAAAATAAGTATTCCTTCTTTGCGGTGCTGAATTCATGTTTCCAGGACAACAGATGCTTCCATCTGAAACATTCCTAACTGTGCTTTTTTGTGAAGAATCAGAGGACACTTTCTATCAAAAACATAAACTGAGGGAAACAATTTTGTTTCAAACTAGGCAGGTACAATTATAAATGTCGAATATTGTTGTGTTTACATGTTGCAAGTATTAGTACAATGGTGTTTGTGGATTTAGTTGAACAGACTTCAGAAAGAAAAAATATAGATGAGAGAGGCTGATGAACTCAGAACAACAACTTCCTTCCAGTAAAGTCTTCTTTAATTTCTTCAAGCTATTAAGCAATTCTGTATTTTCTAAGCTTTTGCAGAAGAGACACACCTTAAACTGCAGACAGAAATTGCCCAACCAGTTACACACTGGTTTCTTAGAACCTAGACGGAATAAATGAGGATGGTTTTCAAGCAACCTAGCTTCCTCAACTTGCCACAGAGCAAAGTTCACATCATATAATAGAAAATTCAAAGGAAAGTAACTCTCTGCTTATCAAAAGTTAAAGGTTCATCGGCAGTTAGCTGTAAATGAAGATATGTTTTAGATATGCTCACTTGTGAATAGCTATGCAGGATATCTCATTACATTAGCTCTATTAACTGTCTTTGTAAAGCAGCAATGAAAGCACCATTTTTTTCTTCACAGACTATGGGAATTAACTGCAGGTCTGACAGCTTGTCTGATTCCGACATTGAGCTTAACACAGTTTGGTTTTACTCGTGAGAAACTTAGTAGAAGGAATCCAAACAAGAGGGAGAGAAAACAGCAACAAGCTGCACCTGATGTTTTTCTAAATTCCTGAACGCTTATGCTATAGATGACCAATGGTGGTATGTTGTGGGTTAAGTGATAGCCAATAGATGTATTATAGTAGTTAAAGACCCAATGAACACGTAGCCTGATTGATAAACATACAAAAGTGTATAAATGACACTGGCTCTTAGAATAAACGGCTTTTTCTGCCCAAACTGTGAGTAAGTCCTTCATGTTGCGTTCGCCTCAAAAGTGACAACAGACTTACTACATTTGAGATTGCTCTGAGGAGAGGATCAAGAGAAGAGGTAGTTCCTAATTTCAGCTGTCAGAGCTAGAAGGAAGCTGTTCACAGAGTTGGAGTAATAACAAAATTAAATCCTACTAATCAGCCCACCACCTGCTATGGCTAAGTAGGGATATTAATACTGCAAGGTTGTTTGCTTGTATTTTTTTAAATTTTTATTTTTAAGAGTTCATGCTTTGTTTATGATACAAGGTGTGTTTGTGTACAAAAAAAGGAAGGAGGGAAGAAAACATAAAGCCAGATCATGTGGGTACTGCAGATAGCAACTGGGAAACATTAGACTCCATTACACTACTATGCAACCAAGTATGGAACATACTACTGTAGCTGCAGCAAATGGTGGCGGTCAGAAATGAAGTCAATACCAATTTCCTTTACAGACTGCAGCATTAACTCATGTGTTGTGCACTTCAGCTAAGACATCTGATGGGTTTTACAGTCATTTTTCTCTTAAACAAGGTATGTTTTACCTGTCTAGCCTACACCACAAACTTTCATTAGTGTATGAAGAAAAGAATATTGGAGTGTTGCCCCCATCTCCCTTCTTTGTTGGGTTGCCATACTTTCTTTTGTCTGTTTAGTGAAAAAGAAAAACATCTGGTAGGTAAAGAACTTCTCTTAGCTTTTGCTTTTTGAAACTGATTACACTTTTCTTCAACAGATGTACTGTAGTTACAGCAATACCCCTGTGCTGTACTATTCCTTAAGGAATGCACGTTACACCTGTGGCATTGCCAGCCAGACAACTGTGAGGATTTCTAGAAGCAGATAGGAAGGTCAAACATTTTGGTTCTTTATTGAGGGAATCCATCTATGACTTTGGTGGTAATTTTGTTCACTGCAGAGGGTGTACACCTGTGCCCTTTACACCTACTGAGAAGTGACAGTCTCAACACAAACTTCCCTGTAACACCCTGTTTTGTGTAGTGCAAAAGCTTCCTCTTTGAACTAATACAAATACAGGAACTTGAGCAGAGACATGCCCAGCTCTTAAATGTTTTAACTTTTCTTAAGAAGAGAGAGAATTTTCAAAAAACACAGACTAGAACGTACACACAACCACTACAATTTTTACTGTATTAATTCCATGCCTCCCTGAAATCAGTCTAAAACATTCACCTAACTTCAAACTCATGTTTTTTCATCTACTTTGTAAAACATGCTATTGTAACATGGAAATTATGGCCAAGAGTTTGGCAATGAGGCAATGAGCAGAACTGCAAGTCATTATGACTAGGGATTGTGCTGTGGATTTCTGCTTTAGGGAGTAAGGTGAATACCACAGTCTTGAAGAACTAATTTTTTCTGACCATAGCATGTTTAATCCAAAACATTTCCCAAGAGGAAAATTAAACACAGTAAAGGCAGCATAATGCTGACATATTTAATGATGCTAACAGCACAGGCAGCATAGTGATAACAGTCTTCCAAGAATATTTAGGTTTTACTGAATTACAAAAAAAAGTCACAGCAGAAGGGAAAGATGCATCATTAAATGAAACTGTTTTAACAGCTTCAATAAAAAAACCCTTCCCTTTGTTTTAATGTAGAGAATTGGTGATTTATTAGCAGTAGATGACTTTGCTTTTCTCTGGCAAACTGATAAGATTTTTCTGTTACTACCAGGGATTAGGACTTTCTGCATTTACTTCCTTGTTTGTGCAGCAGCAGCATCAGATAAAGGATGGTGTTTATTAGTTACCTGCCTACTGGAAATACATTTAATTCAATTAAAGAAGTGACACCCAACAGGAGATCAAGAACGTGATAGTTTTGCTGAAGTTGAAAGCTTAAACACATTTCTTTACATGTAAGAAGTTTTTCAGACTTGTGTGGCTTTCTGACCTCTCAGCTAATGCAGAACCTTGCAATGAAAAATTCACAGAGTGTACAGTACTGAAACAGGAAGGGAAAGAACTCCAGCTTTTCACTAACACTGTGCTGCTGACAATCTCTGTTATGATCTAGGGGGGAGGTGAGTGTTCCTCATTTACAGCTCACACCAGGCATCAGTACTTTCTGAAGATAAAATACAGTTCTGTGCAAAAGGCTGATGCAGCCCTCGAGCCCACAGCCCACCTCTGGACTACCAGAACAGGCTGGTCTCATGCCAAATATAGTACAAATGAGTAAAATGATAGAAAGTGGCTTGAAAACCAAAGAGTACCATAGAACTGGAACCGAAAAGTGGGATGCAGGCGGCCCTGCCTTGGGACTGCATGCTTTAATGATTTAGGCAATGCTGACAGGATTGCTCCACAGCTCTGGTCCCTCCAGTCTATTTTTGGTGCTGTATCCTAATGACTTATCCTCCAGAGTCTGTAGATCCTCAGTTTACCATCATCTGGTAGCAGCAATGTCTGTGCAGGATTCCCATGCCCTTCAGCAGGGAATTCTGATTATAAAATCAATGGCTGTGATAAAACTCCCAAGTTCAAGAGCTATCATCTCCTTCCCTGCTTCAGCAACGCTTGGGGTCAGTGAAGTCAGCAAATCTGGCTGAGTGAGAGCTAAGAGAATTTGAACTTACAGAAATTATGTCTTCTAATTACTCAGAAAATACATAAATGAAAAAAAGCTGTTTCACAGCTTCTGCCTGGACTGGCACTATCGCAGTCTGCCAGGCCACAGGAATCACTATGATTTATAGTGCTTAGGATTAGAAACTGCCAGACCACTTCAAGTTTGGAGTTACAAAACATGAACAAATTATTTTACCATTTACTTGCAAAGAAACAACTAGATGAACAGAATTTCAGTAACAGAACAGTCCTTACTCAAAACAAAAGATATCTAGATAGAAATGGGTGAGCAAGAGCCTCCCATAATACTATTAGCAGATATGGCCTTTATTTTTTCTGCAGTAGCATAATTTAGAGAGAGCTTTCAGTGGAATGGATCCTACATACCAACATAATGTTAATTAATTAACAAATTCAAAGAAAAACTGCAAATGTTTTTATGTTAGCCTATTGAAATAGAATGCATGCTTATGTTTACAGCCCAAAATTGTGCTTCATTTTTTTAAAAAAATGGAAAGACAATTTTTAAATACTTCTGTTATTTATGCATATAATGAAAATATACAGACTTCTTCTTAAAATGTTTACAGTCTATGTATCCTTACTGTTATTAGTAAGGCTCTGCTTTTTTCCCCCCATGATGCATTTATTACAATCCATCAGCACAAATAAAGCAAAGCAGAAGAGGAGAGAGGGAGAAGGAAGGCAAACATTACAAGCAGGGCCTTTTCTGCTTAATTTCTTAGTTTAAACCACCAGCCTAACTATATTCTGATCTAGTCATTTGAAGCGTAACTTTCCAGAACACAGTGCAGGTGTACCAATATACAGTAGTAATAGTAGAAATAAGTTAGGCCAAGAAAAATTTAAGTTTTTCTGATGTGTTTGTTTTGATGGGTGAGACAGAAAGAGATTTGGCAAGAATATGTGTCAACAAGTGGAAAAAGAAATGAGCCTCAATAGAAAATAGGGAGGAGGATGTGAGGCAGCAAGCAAGTAATACCAGAGTCTAGAAATATTCTCTGTCAAATATTTCAAGTTGAAGTGAGTGATTTTTCCACTACTTGACAGCCAGTAAAACTGGAAGCACACCTATCTGAATTTTAACAGATGTTCACAAGTACTTTTTAAACCTTATGGAAAGAACGTCACAAAAGTGACTTGCTTTATCTTAAAAATGTTGCATGATGAAGTGTAAGTTATTTATACGGACCTTTTAGGGAATGTTACACAGTCAAGTCTTGGCCATGAGCAGCAGAAATGGCATTATTAGCCACGACAGGAGCACACCTGCCAGCCCAGCACCCTGGCCCTGGCTGTCACTGCTGCTGCTGCACAGCCTGGCCTGTTCATGGGGCTCCACACAGAGAGCCACCAGCCAGGACACCCTGGACACCTCCAGGGACTCCGGACACAGCCTGTGCAATGTCACAACCCCCAAAGGGAGGCCATGGAGCTGGCCTGACGCACTGGACCAAACCTTGGAAGTCTTAAACGTGAAAACCAACACCAAACCAAACCCTTTGTCATATCCCCGTTGCTAAGAGACAAGGGTTTATTTAAATTAATTTGGTAACCTGGCAGTGAAGGCCAGTACTGGCCTATATCCTGATACCCAGACAAACTGTCTTTGAGGCTCCCAGCTAGTGCTCTGCCACTCCCACTGCTACACCTTGCTCACATGGCCCTCAGCCCCTACACAGGTGCCGTGGTGACGCTGCAGGGCAGCTCTCACTCATTCGGGCAAAATCTGTCCCACACCCTGGGCTCCCCATGCTGTGAGGGGCCCTCGCACGTCCTGGGTGAGCCTTGAAGGGCAGCACCTCTCCAGTAATGGCTCTGGCCACAATGTATGCACAACAAAATTATCTAAGAGGAAAAGCTAATTAAACTAAACCCCTTGTTCATCTGGGCAAGGTCCAGCATAAATAGGGCTGGCACAGCCCTGGTGAGGGTGTGTGATCTTTGGTCAGGGCGAGGCACACAGACAAAGGTGTTTTGGATGTGGTGTCAGCTCACGGCTTCGCAGGTGCCATTACTGTGACGGCTGCTTCCCGATGGAGAGAGCTTTGGGCAAACAAGCTGCCTGCTCCCTGCTCACATCAGCACCTGAAGGGCAACACTCACCAAGCCCAACCCCAGTGCCCGAGGCCAGACCAGCAGTATTGCTCTTATTTCCACTTCAGTTACACTTTTTATGGGATTTCATTGTCCGTGTGCTCCCATATGGCAGGGATGTGCAGGACAGCAAACGCTTCAGACAGCAAATGAACACCGTGCCATGTTTGTTTAATCTGAAAGCTTTCTTGGGAAGTGTCCAACACCAGAATCATTTCCATTACTCATGTTTGTTTTCCACAGCTAGTCCTAGGGACAGTCCCCCTCTGCACCGAGGCAGACAACAACTGCAGGATGAACCATTTCCTTCAACAATTGCACCAGGCCCCTCTGTAAGTTCCTATTTTCTGCAGAAAACCCACACACCACTGCAGTAACCAGACAGTGCAGAACTACACCAATGGCACTTCGTGGCAGAGAAACACAGGGGGTCAGAAGCAGAAATGCTGACACTGGGGCTGTCGCATGCAAAGTAACCAAAAAACTCAACACAGCTCTCTGATAACCACAACACCACAAGATCTGCAGTTTTAAGGTGCTGGAGTACTACTGTAATAAAAAAAAAATAGTAATTCATTGTATATACACTGCAAAAGGCAACCTCCTGTTCTTCTGTTCTTCCAGAAAGCTATTTACATATAGACTACAAAAAAAAAAAGTTAGAGAAGCATGACCATAGATTCAAATTATGCATTTCTAATAGTGATTAGAACGATTAAAACACATTTCTAATGGTTTCTAACCTATACCGGAAACTCTAACAAGCTATTGAGCATTTTTATTAAACTTCATAATTAATATGAAATTTTGAAATGATATAGCTCCATGGAAACATACTAGCTAGGGTGAGCAAAGATAGTGATTGTTAAAAAAAAGCCAAAATCAAACAAAAAACCCAAACCAAAACCAAGAACAGAATGGAGCAGGAGACAAATGGGAGTGAACAGAATGGACAGAAATAACAAAGTTGTTAAATTATTTCAATAGCTTCTAAATCGTTCATGGAATAAAAAGTCATAGGTTTGCATAACAGAGATCAGGGAAGTCTTACTGTTCTCATAAACGTCAGCTCATAAAATTCAGCCAATTAAATCTTTACTGTTTGTAGAACAAGGAAATAATTTGTATATTGCTTTGTAGATTTACGCTGAGTAGCTGAGCAGGGAGATACAGTAATTGCTCTTGGTGTCTGCTACTTGTAAGAAAAAACCCGCACCTGTGCAGGAGACAGATTTTAGGGACAATCAGAGAAGACACAAAACCCTAAGAACTTTAACAATATTCATAATCTTTTTGAACTGCCAAAAAATATTTTGATTTCCTATATTGTGTGAAAACCCTCCCCAAAAAATCTGTATTAATAAAGAAAAACAGAACAGCTTACAAAGCAAAACAGTTTTATTACCAGAGCTGTTATGTTTCAGGACATGATAAGAGAAGCAACAACCTGTCACTGATAGCAGTCACACTGCTTAATGTGCTTCTGGAAACATCAGTGAAATGTGGCTAAATACAAAAATTAACTAAAAATCACTTACTTATTTCCCCAATGTTGACAGATACTTAGGTCATAGTATTTGCAGACCAAAAAAGTCACTTACTGAAGAACAAACTTTATGCATCAACTCAGAGCACAGCACTTTGTTTATGCTACAGTCCAGTAGAAATATGGAAATACAGAGAAATATTTTAAAATACTTTCTGTTTTAATATACTTAAAACTTGTATTCCTCAGAGCACTGGATTTTTGTGGTTCTATGCTACCCAATCTTCTTGTAATGTCATTCCTTAAAATGCAAGCTAAGGACTTATTCTGAAGACTAGTAGTTCCTCTCACTCTAAAACATAAATGCTGCTGAGTCATCCTTACTAGATAAACAAATATTTATGCAACATTTAAACTATTTTTTTTCTCAGCTGAAGAAAACGTAAAGTTTCTGAAGCCAAACTACCTGAGAATTCAGGAGACGGCTTTTCTAACTGAAGTTTGTCTTTACTGCAGCAAAGTAACCTGAAGCACTTGACTATTACTCATTTAAGGGGACTTTTCCCAATTAGCAGTTATTTCACTTTTGCTTTTTTCCTCACAGAAAGTATTACGAATTCTGAATATCCATTGTAAAAGAGACTGTGGAACAGACTGGGAAACTGCTTGGAACAGGGCACATACAGAAAATATCTACAAAAGGACTGTTCTGCCATTGGATGCATTTATTGTCTCATGATTTTACTGGGAGCCAACCCATCAGCAAACACACAGAAGCTTAAAGAGGATCTGTCTCTTCATAGAATCATTCCTAATTTTAATATGTTAGTTTCTATTTGATTAAGGAGATATTCCTAATAGCATGTAGAAATCTTTAAAAATATTAGTAACTGTGCAGTACGTTGGAGCTTGCATTTGAACAACCTTGCACAAAAAGAAGAAATTAACACTATGTAGTTTTGGATAATGCAAGTTTTCTAATTCTAGTGACTTAAAAAATTAATAATGAACAATATTTAAATACAACAGAAATCACGTGATTTTCATTTCCCTTCTAACCATGCTTAACTCTTAGGTTTTTAGGTCCTAAATCTGCAGTCTCAAATACACCCTTAAATAACCTATTGGATTCCTCAGTGGGTAAATTTCACTATTTGCAGCACACCATTAGTTTTGACTTAATCTGTCACCACATCTAACACAGACAAGGAATGCAAGGGTACTTCATGACCACATATACTACCATACAAAGACATCCTCATGACTTTGGTCTCTATATAACATTGAAATACAGAATAGAAAGGAAAGAGACCAGGAATCCCAATTTAGAAAGGCTTTTGGGTAATTTACATGAAATGTATAAATTTAGAATTTATTTTATTAAAAATGAATAAAATGGCAAAACTAATGTATTTTGAATCAAATCCTGAAATTCTACAAAAACTGTGAAGGCTGTTTTGATCCATAATTACCATCTGAATATTCAACAATTTACATAAAATACTTATCAAAAATGAATATTTTGAGTCAGAGTTTTGGACTATGTGGATGCTGTTATGCCAGCTTCTAAAGCAACATGAAACTCCTCATCCAGAGTCCAAAAAAATGTAGGCAGACCCTAAAAATGTAGCAGAAGCATTTCCGCACACTGATTTCAGTAGTCAAGTTTGTGCAGAAGTGATTCCACTAGATTCATAGGGTACCTTTTTGAGGCAACAGAAACTTCTCACTTCGTAAGCTTTTTGACCTTTTCCAGCTCTTCTATAGGTTGCCACTTCTGGTTGATTGTTACCAGCTGGAAGAAACGGAAAACATGAAAGTTAGCAAAATCCCAGTGAGCATTTACTTCACTCCCGACTCCCCCCCATATGAAACATCGGCTTACTGGTGAAGAAGTTCTAGCGGCTTTACATTTTCCTTTCAGAAATATGCAACTGACGACATAATAATTTGTTGAACAAAATCACTTGGATATTAATTAAGTAACAATGCCAAATAATTTTATTTTTCCTTATCCTAGGTGCTCTATTAAATTAAAATACTTTTCCTTTGGGCTGCAGTACTCAAACATTCTTACTCATTCTGTAATTTAGAACAAGGTAAGGGTAAACAGCACTTCCTCTGTACTCCAAATTCCCACTGTTATCAATGGAATTGTGTAAATGGATGTTTGTGGTGGGAATGAACATAGGACAACAACCAGAAGTACAGCATAAATTCAAGATCAGACCCACAGTGTAATAGCTGAATCTCTATCACTAGGTAATATGGTTAAGACATAAAGTAATGAATTAAGCACTTGTTTCCACTTTTAACTAAATATACATCAGCTTTACACTTGTTTCCTCATTCATATTTTGCTAGTTCTTACAAATTTAAAAGACGTGATTCATTGTGTTGGAAATTTATGCTATTTATACTGACTAAATTATATGTATAAATTACCTTCTGAGGCTTGGCAGGATCAATAGTTTCCCATGGTTCTGAACTGCCAATCTTGTGAATGCTTTTAAAGAAGATAAAACAGGTATTATGTTTTAAGGTATATCCTTGCATACATTTTCATATGAGCAGCCTATTGTCAGTAGAGCTATTCACTTAAGTAAAGAGTTCCCTAAACCACAAGTTTACAGGTTTGAGCATTATATTTTAAAATCTGGATAGGAATCAATGATGGCTTGCTTTATTTGCAGTTTCCAAAGCAAGCCAGCACTGTTCACTATCATTGTGAGCGAAGCAAGCTGAAAAATCAAAACTGAATAAAGACACAAAGTAAGGGGACTTTTACCCTGACAGTTAAAGTGCCTATTCCAATCACTTTAAAATAAATAAATAAATAAACTCCCAAATGTTTTAAGAGTATAGGATTTGGCTCCAATTATCAGCCAAGCCATTGGAATACTATATTATTTTAAGTTAATACTATCAAATGCTGTTCTTTATATACAAGTCGATATAGCCTGGTTGCAATATCTGTGCATCTCATTTACCTATGTGATTATATGAAATTCTTTATTAGAACATTTAAAATTTCTTATACCTAAAGCAAAGAAAAAACATAATTATTAAATCAAAAGTTAGGAAATGACTTGGACTACATTCCAAATTAATTAATTTCTTCATTATTTACAATCTGCATATATATATACATACATACGTATATTTTTTTTTTTTTGTGCGTGTAAAACTTGATAGTCAAATACTCGGTTGAATAAAAAAGGATTAGGGTAAACTCCAAGCAGTAAGTTTTTGCTTACATCACATCAGATTTGTGGAATAGGGAATAGACACAAAAAGAGAACGCCCCAGTTGCTGCCAAGGACAATATTCCGGCCAGGGGAATGAGCTGAAAGATATAATAGAGAAAAGAGTTGAACTTATGTCCCAGCCACAGACGCACTAGTAGGGGGAGCAAGGGCTACACAGAACTAGGGAGGCATTACCTGTTCATGTACATTACCTCTATACTACTCTTTACCTCACTTTTAATATGTGAACTTCACTTTTACCTCTATATTACCCTTCTCGACACCTCATTTTTAATACACGAACCTTACGCGGGTCCCTTTTCCTCGGGAAATCAAGCGTCAACCCGGGCGCAGCCGCCCGAGCCCTCCGCATCCCTCCCGGCGGGCGGGTACCACGGCCCCGAGCCCTCGGGCAAACTTACTTCTCTTTTCGTTTTAAGCGTGTGCAAGATGCCCCTGTTCATCCTGGCGGCGGCGGCGGCGGCAGCGGAGCGGCACGGGCTGGGCGGCGAGCGCTCCTGCAGTGAGCGCGGCGGGCGGTGCCGGTGCCGCTGCCGGTGCCGCTCCCGGGCCGGGCC
>VZTG01007483.1:2401441-2682031 GCA_013397845.1 Melanocharis versteri | reverse complement strand
CCCCCCCGCGGCAGGTGCAGGGCAGCCCCCGAGGGGCCGCGGGCGGCCCAGGGAGCGGCCGCACAGAGCGGGACGCGGCTGTGCCCCTCCTGTCACCAATCCTTCCCTCTCCGCGACTGCAGCACCCAAACCTGGCCTCTCCGTTTCTCCCTCGCCTTCTCGTCTGAACCCTCCTCCAGGCAGCTGCCCAAAGAACAGGGTATCTAGGCGAATGCCCAGGTGAGGACAGCACCTGCCTCTTCAGAGCCCGGAGAGGTGCCTACAGTGACCGAAAGAGCAGCCCAGTGTCACCATGTCCCCTTGTGCTGCAGCAAAAGCTCAACCCAGGCCCAGCGTCCCATCACTCTATTGTGTTCCACAGCTCCTACCACTTCCCAATATCCCTCTCTGACAAAAACTACCAGGGGCAGGCTGGAGGTGACAGCAGGTGACTCCCATACGTCTGTTTCTCCCCTTCTCTCTTGCCCACTGGAAAGCAGTGAGAGGAAGGAGAGGCTGCCTTTACTGCATGCTCTGCTCGCTCCCTGCTGCAAGGAACAGACATGACAGGGCACAATCAGCTCAGCTGCTCTTTCTAGGGAGCAAGCGTGGAAGTTAAGCAGCAGCATCTTTAAGGCAAAGGAGCTGGCAGCATTTTACTCTAATAACTTTCAGGTCCAGCAATTCTAATGCAACTTCTCAAACACTGGAAAGCAAAACAGAGAGTTTCCACACTTTTTATCAGCACTGCTGCTGAAGAACCTTTGTGTATTTGGGAAGTTCACGAGCACTGTCTATTTGTTGTCACCGATAAAGCAACAGGATGGTCCTTTCTATAAAATGGTGATGAAAGCCACCAAGCTGTAGGTGCTGTTTGTATCTGAACCCTTTCCTAGGTCACATGGGCTTCTACTACCGCCTTTTGCTCTCCTCAGTCACCAACTGCCTTGGAACTTCCTTTTGCAATCCATCTCACTATAAACCACACTCACTGCAGTCCCTAGTGTGCCCGTTATGAGAAAGAAATATTTCTTAATGGGCTTATAACTTCTGAACCTTGGCTAAAATAAGAAACTGTCTTTGACAGTGATGTATTTTATTCACAAGCATTTTCACTAGGCAAAGGAAAAGACAATAAAAAATAGTAAAACCCTTCCTACTCTATTAAGTTAAAATGCACACTTACATACATGTAATACCAATTTCCTTAGAAGTGCCTGTGTATTTTAGAAGGCAACCTACAAAAAAATGTATTGACAAGGAATGGCTGGGTGGGGAAAATAATTCTGCAGAAATCGTCATTAAGCAAACTCCCTTTTATAAAGAAGAAATTAGTATAGTTTGAGTTGATTACACACTTGTTATCTGCTTACTCAATCCAAATGTTTGCACAGTAAGCAGTAACTAATCTAAAATTACTCCCAAAATCCCTGACTTCCAAACCTACACCAAGGAGGTAAGCACTGACAACCCTTTCACTGCCACTGTATTTTGGAATCTGCTTGTAAGGAAGTAAGCCTGTAGACAGGCACATATAAAACACCTTACATTTTATACAGAATGGGACTTACTTCCTGCTATTTAATTTCCTGAAAGTTTTTCTATTTCTTAAATATTCACTGTCTTTGGAGACTTCAAAACACATTTTAAATTTTCTTATTATGCCATTTTTGTACTTATATGTAGAAAATCTAGAGTAACACTAAGCTGTTCCACAGTGTTTTATCTAAGTATCTCAATTACTTGTTTCATCAGACGTAAACCTACCCAAAGCAAACAAGATTTTAATTTATTATTCATTATTGAAATGACAGAACTTCTCACAAGTGACACTTTACTGTATTTCACACCCCCTGAAAACTGCAGTGTACAGTATTAAAAAGCAGGAAAGATGCAAACCTTTTCAAAATCTTTGTAATATATTTAAAAATACTTATGCCACTCCTTTTTAGATTCAAGAGGCTAATTCTTGATTAGAAAATTTTTCATAAAATTCCAAGTCTTTTATGTTTAAAGATGGTTTTACAGTCTTCAATGACTTCACAAAATGTTCCTGTTTTACAGCAGTTGCTTCGAGTCCATTCTCTTGCAATGCCAACAAAGCAGCCTTTAAAAGAAAAAAAAAAAACTTAAAGTCCTTATCATGTTTTAAATTGCAAAGAAAACTATAAGTATTCTAAAATATTTTACAAGGAACAAAGTGTTAATTAAAGCATCTGAAAACACCATTGTATAACTTACGGTTATTTAGCAACAGATAAAGATCCAAGAAAGGTTACCATAACTTTTTCATTTTTTTCTGTCTGGGTTAGACAATACATCCTTTAGCACTTTTATATTTGGATTTTCTTACTAGTCTTCTGTCTTCTATACAACTCAACTGAAATTCTGGATTTCTCTTCTCATTTTTTTTTCTCTCTAGACTTGACAGTACCTGCTAATTTCAGCTCGCAGTACAAAGGCGGCAATTCACCTAGATGTGAGCACGGATTAGAGAGGGCCACATAAAATAAAGGGCAGTACAGTTCCTTAACTTCTGGTAAATTATCACAGACAGACTTTATTCTTATTTGGCTTTTTTATTTAAAGAATGAACTCTTGTTCAGTTCTTCTGTTTTACTCATTTTCTTTGTATTTTCGATACAAACTGTGAAAGAACCTGTAATACAGATGGCTTGGTAACATCTATGAGTTAGCTCTCTTTTTTCATTGGAAGTTGTTTATTTAGAGCTTATTTTACAGATGAACGAGGAATATTTCTTACCTCCTTGCACAGATTTTGAATATCAGCTCCAGAGAAGAGGTCTGTTAGGACTGCCACATCTTGTAATGACACATCAGTATCTAATGGAATTTTTTCAGTGCAGATTTTCAAAATGGAAAGTCTTCCCTGTAAATTGGCGCATATTATGCAAGAAAACAAAACCAAACAAACAAAAAATTAATCTTTCTCCAAAGCAGTACCAAATTGGAAATTAGAACCAAGGAAAATCCAGAAAAGTACCAAAACTACCTTGTTTTGGTGGAAGAATAAAATGCTATGAATGGTGATAATGCTCTTCTGGTTGTCTCAAATATTTGAGGTCTGTTATTCACAGTCACTCCTTACTTCATGAAAACACAGTATTTTAGGCTGAACAGGCCTGACTTGGCATGCTTTGGTCAACTATTTTTGTGAAGCTCAGGACAAGTAGCTACACTACCCTTGAGAACAGTACACAAAAATTATTTGAAGCAAGGACAGATAAGGTATTTTGGTATTTCCTGAATTGTAGCTTGATTTTGTAAATATACATTTTCTCTATTTTCCGCCTGTAATACTATAACTACCCACACCAGTTAAAATGTTATTGGTGTTTAAAATACAAATACCTTTATTCTTTTTAAAATTTCTTCATTGTACCTTGAATTTGATGACTGATCTCCAGTGAAACACCCATTACTTGTTAAATATGTTACAGGAATATTCCCTGTTTGCTCTTAAAGTGTGCTGGCAATTAATATATCTCCCTTTAAAGCCACATATGGATGTGTAATACCTTCAGATCTGGAGGTGGAATATAGATCATCTTGTCCAGTCTTCCAGGACGGAGTAAGGCATCATCCAACATATCTGGTCTATTTGTTGCAGCAACTACCATGAAATCTTTGTTCAAAGTTTCCTGAAACTCTAGCTGAGTAAAAGATCATGTAAACAAATTAGTGCAACATGGCTGAGATGGATAATATCGAAAGATATTAGTTAACTACTAATGACAGGTGGGGAAGGGCAAAAAGATCATGTAATTTTACATGTAGCTATTTTCCCTTCAATATTAGTATTTTACATTTCTTCAGGTAAAAGAATGCCTTGGTGCAGGGCAGATTACATGACAAAGAAGAAATAAAATTAGTATCTGCTTTGGCAATAAATAAAAACTTTTCCTTGAGCAGAAAGTAACAAAGAACTTTTACATGCAAAAAATTCAGTATCCTACATTTCTGGAACCGTTTTCTTTGTTATTCCCCCAGAGAGTATCATAAGAATAAGAAATTTATATGCAAAAAAGCTAAATATTAAATACTGTGAACAATTCACTGACAAATGAAGGTACGATTTTTTGTTTAAGTAAGTAACTGATCATAACTGTGCAGAACTTTTATATTCATTATGTGTGGGAAAGAATTGCAAATGAAGTAGGGGAAGTATTTATAAGAAGAAAGCTCAAGGAGGAACTTGTTTAAGAGCAAAAATCGCACAGTCAATCTAAAAAATTACTTTAGCGTCAAGAAAAGGATTTTTGTGACAGAAGATGAACACCAACTAGTAATGCTCATTAGCCTGTGTGGGTATTTTGTTCAAACAAAGTTCCATTGAGGAACAGTGTATGTAAAAACAGTCAGCAGCCTATATACGGTATTTTCTAAAAACTAGTAATTATGACAGTGTAAAAGAGCTTCTTGCTTGTTTTTAAGTTTGATGATTTTAAGTCTAAAATGTGAATGCCAACAACTAAAATTTTTGAAACAGAGGGACAGCATTTCTCATTCTTCCTATACAGAAAAGGGAGCATAAATACCTTTCTTTCCTCATCACTTTGTTCTTGGCACTGAGCCTCAAGCTGTAGCTTGCCTCCTCTTCTTTCTGTAACTTTCAGCCCAACCCCATCCAATTCATTGAGAAGAACAGAAAGAACCCGCTCTGAGACACCATGGCCAGTTCTGCAGCCTGCCCGAGATCCCAAGATAGAATCAATCTCATCTAGGAATATTATTGCTGGAGTATTTGCTCTTGCTTGACGAAAAACCTTTTTAACAAATAATAAAGTAAAACATTAATGCCTGCATTCTATCAGGTAAGGTGAAAAAAGAATCCCACTTACATATATGCGGTATTTTACTTAAGTTTAAAGGTACATTTGTAATGATTCTTAAGAGCTGTTCAGGCTTACGTTTACTATTGTTGCTGTTGTTGTAAATTTTGCTTCTTATTTATATTCCTAAGTGAACTGAAAACAAAAGGGTAGAAATACTTTCAAAGTTTAACACTGGTATAATTTTAGGGATAGATTCTCACTTTATCTACATGTGAATCTGTAAGCCATTTCTATTTTATAATCAGATGAGAGCTCTATCATCTTCCCAACAACAAAATTTAGGTCTAACTAATACTTTACAAAAATCAAGCAAAAATAGACTACAGAACCTTACACAAATTAAAAACCGTACCTGAGACAAAATCTTCTCTGAATCTCCAACGTAAGGTGAGAACAGATCAGCACCACTTACAGAGAGAAAGGAACAGTGACAACTCGTGGCCACAGCCCTCACCAGCGTGGTTTTGGCACACCCAGATGGCCCATAGAGAAGAATACCCTTGGGATGAGACAGGCCCATCCTGGCAAATGCCTCAGGAAATTTCATAGGCCACTCAATACTCTGTCAGTACATAAAAAAGGGATGGAATTCTTAGTAACAAGCCATCAATAAAACTGCCAAGTACATTATTTCCTCTGCTTGATACAAACATTAATTGGAAATCAGAATACTGATTTAATCTTTCTTCATATAATGCTCCCCTTCTTACAGTTTCCATCTAAAACAGAACTAAAAGCAGTACTGAAGAGATAATAGCTAAGAGCCATCCCTGGATAAATATTCAGGAATGGACAAATTATCTGGCTGCAAGTTAAGTATTTTTCAGTTACTAAAACCAGGCCTATTTTCCCATGATATTACTATGCTTGGTGGTGGTATCTTGTGACTGCAAGATTTCTAACTCAAACACCGTAATAACACTGTAATAATGTTTAAAATACAGCTTGTAATACAGTAATTTGCAAAAGAATTTATTTTCATAATGCAGCGTACATAATACCTTGGAGCACATATTATTAGAAATTAGCTGTTTATCTAAATTAGTCTAATACATTACCTGTTTTAACTTTAATTTCACATCTTCAAGACCACCAATTTGTTCCCAAGTCACAGGTTTACACTCTGTTAGTCCAACTGCACTTCGAAAAGAGGATGGTTGTATTTTTTTAAAAGCTTCTTGGAAATCTCCCATGTTAATCATGGTTTCAGTCTCAGTTGAATCCTAAAAATAACCCCAGATAGAGCATATTAACATTTTTATGCAATACTTAAATGCTGCATTAATATGCAAAACACTTCACAAAAGGCTAAATACAACTAATAAGGAAGTCATTTCCTGACCTAATGAGCTTAAACACTACAGACACAAAAATGCAACACAAAGTAAAATATAACCTCCTTAATTGCAAGTTTTTACACAGGAAAAAACCAATTTTAACAGAAATTAATGTTTCAGAGAAAACTACTATTCCCTAAATTATAGCTCCAATAAACAGAGATCTGCTAAATCAAATAGTTGCTTTCAAGGTCAACACACATCAAATCCTACAATCTTATGAATACAAATACAAACAGTTGCAAAATCCATTTTCACCACACACTGAAGAATGTAACACATTTTATCTCAAACAGGCTATAAAATGCCACTATTAAACCACAGATGCAGTAACAGAACTAAGGTGAGAACTGAAAGGACTAGCAAAAATAACGTATTTATATTTATAATATGCTTGGTGTGAGTCTTCAACTTGTTGAGCTTTTCAAGTAAAGTATTAATGAGGAAAGGGTGGCACAGATATTACTGACATTGTTCTTGACTGATTGGCAACCATACCAAAGAGCTGCGGGACACAGCCTGCATAGCAGCTTCTCTGCAGAGTGCTGTAAGGTCAGCTCCAACATACCCAGTCGTCATCCCTGCCAGCTCAGCCAAATCAACCTCTCCAGAAATGGGCATTTCAGATGTAAGCAACTGCAGGATGGATCTTCTCTGTGTAACTGTTGGGGTCCCAATAATAATCTAAACCAAACAGAATGAACAAAAAATTTAATTAGATAATCTTCCATATTCATTTATTTTATAGACCTAGGCAAGTAATTGTGTCTCTGCTTTATACTGGCTACTGAAAATTTATATATACTTATATCCCAACTAAAGAGTTTTACATGAAATCTATTACCAGCACTATACAAGTGACAAGTATTTAAATACCATTTACTTTCCAAGAGAACAGTGTTTGTATAAAGAGTTGTTCATAAGAAATTGTCAGTGTTTATTGAGTCCCATAACACTGAAATAGTAATTTCCTTACATCACAAGCACTAAATTAGACTAATATGATAGGAAAAAATAAAATAGATAAACATCCATATATTATTGAAAACCTGGTAAAACATCATCATAAAAATACATCTCAACAACCCATAAATCCCAGAAAATAATGAAAATTATAATTATGAAAGTATTGATTAAACTGGTGACCTAGGAGTGGGTTTAGCCAGGAAAATGAACAGTACAAGCACAAGCACTCTGTGCTGCATAACTGCATGTGTTTTTCTTCTTTGGACTACTAGGCTAATGGAAGTTTTCCAGAGTACACCCAACCTCTGTTACTGAAATCTGAATAGAAGTTTTGATACAACAGGTTACTAGTTCTCTGTCACAACAGACTTTTAAGGAGAAATGCACAAATCTTCAGTCTAGGATTTAAATGGAAAAAATCCAATCCTGTAAAGCTAAGCATCTGTAAGCAAACAAACCCCCTCAAGATCAGGTCAATGTCTTTATGATAAAGAAGCATAAAGACTCCTCCCATCCATTTTGACATATATGGAGCTCTCAGTGTTCTGAGTAAAAAAACCCAAAACAACCATACCCAAGTTGCAGCAAACTAAAGACAGAAACAAGACACCTGTCTCAAATCTGTAGAATCCCACTACGAAACATGGCTAGAAGACATTAAAAAAATTACTTTATTAACAGCCCCCTTCCACATCAATAAGGAAAGAAAAATGTGAGAGTATGAGTAACAGGGTTTATTTACCTCTCTGTCCAATCTGCCAGGTCTTCTCAGTGCAGGGTCTAAGGCATCAGGCCTGTTGGTTGCTGCCACAATGACCATCTTACTCTCACTCCCTACACCATCCAGCAGCGTCAGCAACTGAGCAACAATACGATCTTCAGGAGCATTGTTTGAACATCCTCGCTTCGGGCATAAAGAATCAATCTCATCAAAAAAGAGAATGGTTGGGCCCTCATTTGACATCTCTCTGCCCTTTTCAAAGACTCTTCGCAAATTCTCTTCACCTTCTCCTGGTCTTGAACCATGGAGGGCGGGGCCACTGATGCCAAACAGATACGCACCCAGCTCTTTCGCTACTGCCTTCACCATAAGAGTTTTCCCTACACCTGGGGGCCCAATTAATAGCACTCCATTAGGGACAGAAAGACCCAGCTTCTCGTAAGTTTTTGGAAAGCGTAAAGGCAGATCAATCATTTCTTTCAAAGACTTCCTCACATCATCTAGTCCTGCAATGGAAGCTTTTGCAGTGTCTTCTGATAGATGTCTGTACCATTCTAAAGTGATCACCTCCCTAATTTTTATGCTTGTCTGGGGAGTTACCAATCCAGCTTCCTCCTCCAAAGGAGATGCAGTCAGTATTTCAATATACACCACGGGATTTTCGGGACTTGGGGCAACAGTAACAACATAACCAGGCAAAACATACACATTTCTTAGCAGTTCTCTGATTGTCTCCTGCAACACCGCTCTGGGAGTCGACTTTTTCAGCGCGGCGCTCTTGAGGACCACTCTCACAGTCGCAGCCCGCAGCTGTCGGTAGGGCAGCAGCTGCAGCCGGCCCACGCTCAGCGAGAGGCCGCGCAGGTCCCGCGCCGCCAGCCCCGCCGTGCTGCAGGTGAGGTCGGCCTGCAGGTACCCCTCCGCCAGGTCGTGCCGGGGCCACGCCGTGCACACACAGGACCCGCCGGGCACGGAGATCCTCAGCGGGGCGCCGAGCCTGGCTCCCAGGAAGAAGAGCACGGCAGGTCCCAACCGGCACCGCTGGGTGCCCTCATCTCCCGGGTCCGGCAGGAGCAGCTTTAAGACTGCCGCCTCCATCGCTGCCTCCGCGAGGGAGGGCAGCAACCCCCCTGCCCTGCGCGGGCCCGTCGGCTCCTTACTCACCGCGCCTCGNACCATCGAATACAGCCTGTGTTCCAACATCACTCTGTCAATCTTACCAGGGCCCTGCGTGCGACGTCCGGTCTCTCCTTAAACACAGCCAGGGACGATGATTCCTGCCTGGGCAATTCATTCCAATGTCTAATCACCCTTTCTGTAAAGAATTTTTTTCTAATGTTCAACCTAAACCTCCCCTGGTGCAGCTTGAGACTGTAGCCCCTCGTCCTGTCTGGGAGAAGAGGCCAAGCCCTACCTGGCTATAGCCTCCTTTTCAGGGAGCAATAAGGTCCTGCCTGAGCCTCCTTTTCTCCAGGCTGAGCCCTCCCTGCTCCCTCAGCCATTCCTCACAGGACTTGTGCTCCAGGCCCTTCTTCACCATCTTCGTTGCCCATCTCTGGACCTGCTCCAGTCCCTCAATGTCCTTCCTGAATTGAGGGCCCCAGAACTGGCCACAGTACTCGATGTCCACCACATGCCCTGCCTCAGCCACTGCCCCGGGCCTTCCCTTTTGAAGAGCTGTCAAAGCAATGCCTGTGAGGTGAGTGCTGTGTCCTGGAGACTTCTTATACCCTCATCCCACAGACGAAATGCACTGACACCCTTTCTAATTGCCGTCCGGCTTGTTCTTCACAGAGCTGGTCATGACAGGGCTTGTTTGCCACCCTCATTTCTTTGCCCTCTTTTTTGTCTCCTCAGTGCCGCCCACTTGTTTGGTGCTTCTTAAACATGTTCCTAAATGTTGGGCTTCCCCATTCCTGTGCCCCTGCCAGCACTTCCCTCTCCTTTGTCACCTGCTGTCATGGTTGCATCAGTCGTGGATGCTGGTTAAAAAAACACGTAGGGAGCAACACAACTGGCTTGAGAAGCTGCTGATACAAGTAATTAAGACACAGATATTCTTTCAACATTTGGCAAAACTGTTGTATTATGTTGCTCTGACAAATGCTTAGTCAGCATTTAAGAAAAGTTTTCGTCCACCACCTTCTCAGATTGTGCCATGAATTGTGCAGTACTTTTACAAAAACCTTCCAGGAGCTCTGTCAGCGTTCTGGGCTACAAGATAAAATTTAGTATGTGCATAGTTTTATTCTTGCAAGTAGCTTCATTTTAAATAACACATGTGCTGAATACACACAGACTTTGAGAACATAGACATACAAGAATTGGGATCTCAAATGCATGATGCTAGTCAGACACAGTTATATTCACAGAAAACCCAGAGAAGGTGGTTTACAGCACAACAACAATTTGTCCTGCATTGTATTCTGAAGACCTCAGGACGGGCAGCACAAGAAAACCTTTTTGCTGGTGTCCTGGTTAATCACACTCCTTACTGAACCAAGGCTGTGCACAAAATATTTCAGTAAGCCACATGAATAAAAAGCAGGCAGTGTTAAGAGAACCAGCTCATAATAATTCTAAATGCTGAATAGGAACTCACAAGAATTATGTAGGGCCGCGCAGTGTGAAAAGCAGCAAGCCTTCTCTTTAAGCCTAATTATGTGCAAAAGGGCCTGTGATATATTTCCTTTCAATTCATGACAAAATTTTCTCATTTCAGTGTTTATTTTCTACTCCTCTGCTCCTAGATATCTGCTTAATCTTTCTTCTCATAGCAAGGTTTTGTACTGCACACATATGCAAATGTTTATATGGAATATGCTTATATGGAATATGTAGACTTACCAGGTATTTGGTGGAGGACGTACTAATGTCTGTCCAGAGAATGTACCGACAAAAGATTAGAAGGAGCTTTCATTCCAAGAAGGCGAATGTATTTTCAAGCCAATGTCTTATAAACACATTTTCTTGTTTTATTTCTTTCCATCAAAGGTTCTCATAAACATGAGTGCCCTCAAATACCTAATCAATTAAACAAAAAACATACTCTGTTTAAAATGGCAGATTTGTGTTTCAGAGTTTCAAACTGTACGTGGTAGACCCTCTGCTTGGTTTTAGAAAATTGTGTTTAGGAAAGAAAAGTATGGAAAATTGAATATTTGCAATGACCTCTGTGGTTTATATTCATATATAGTGGTTCCTTCTAACTGACTTATTGTAACATCTGGAAAATCTGATTTCTTATGAGAAGGAAAATACCTGCTTCCCTAATCTTAAGTAACAAAGTAACAAAAGTTGGTGTCCAACATAAAAGCTTTGCTATTGTTGCTTGATGAGCACATTTCAGTCAATTTTAACTTAAACTTCTTTAAGTTTTTACTGTAGTTTATTGCTGTAATACTGATTATTTTACTTTAAGACACTGATAGTTCAGTTCTTTTTAGTATAGTGAAGTGAAGCCCCCCCAAAAACTAATATGTCCTGTTGAAAGAGCACAGGATTGGCTTTTTTTGAACAAATTGTGGAATCACATCTATATTATTTATATGTTTTCTTAGAAAACTTTGATGAGTGATATTGCTCTCATTTCATATGCATACTTTTTAGTAGCCATGCTCCTGAATAATTTACAGACACCAAAATTTACAGAGACAAAGTGGCAAAAAATATCCCACCAAGAATCTAGTTTAAATTGGCAAAAAAATGAAAGTAATGTTTTAAACAGTTTTCTCACCATTCACTAGATGGCAGCTAATCTTCAAGAATGGCTGTATTCCTCCTTTCAGATCTGATAATTTGGAGGGAGTAGTCATCAGTTCTTGGAGAAATCAAATATTGTCCAGTGTTTTCTTCACTCCATTTCTAATATGAAACTAAAAACCAGCACAGTGAGTGTTCAGATAATTTTCCACTTCATTACTTTTTCTTGTTGGGCTTGTTACTACTCTTTTTCTCTTTTTTTCTGGGGAAGAATGTTCCTTGGTTTTTTTTTTCATATTTAGTGGGCCAGACTAACTTCTTTTGAAGGAGAACATACCATTATTAAAGGTTCTAGAAAGAAAGAACAATTATATGCATTGGGTTTTGGTGGACTAATGTTCAAAATTCCCAATTATTATAACTCACAAAATAAAATAATTGTGTCTTGTTACAATAATTCCCTGCAAATTAACAAAGTAAATAAAATATTAAGCTGATTTTGTTTTTAGCAGGTTTTAGCCTATCTATTACTGGAATGGAAATTTTTATTTTAAATTGACAAATTAACTGTGTTTTTAACGAAGTCTTTTTTCATGGTAGAGGGATTTGAAGATGTGGTCTGATTGTTTATTAATCAAATAAGGATAGTTCAAAGTGAGTAGCTGTCATGCATATGGTTTAGGGCAGGATTTTAGTATTTGTGGATGTTCTTTGACTAAGTATAATACTGTATTACACTTAAGCCAGATATTGCACATTTCAAACACCAGGCTTTATTATAACAAAACTTCATGAATTTATAGTAAAGACATGCTTAGAAAAGGAGTGGAAAGAGCTTTTGTATGTCTGCATGTCTTTCTGGGAGGGCCACCCTCAATGTGTTTACTTAATTTTCTAGTGAGCATCCAGTCTTGTATCTTTACATGGAAAAAGTTCCCATTGCAGTTAGGAATTTTGGATGGGCAAGGCATAGGGGGTTAGGCCCAGGCCTTACAGTGTGGAAAATCTCTGCCTGCTGACAGAAGCTATGGTGAGATTACTGCACCTTAGGCAGATACCACTGATGCTGCATCGCTGCTGGAAGTCATTGCCACCACAGCAGATGCATCAGGAATAATGTCTGCCTGCACCTGGAGCCTTCCAGTGGAAACTCATTTGTCTTAAGCTGACAAGGAAAGGATTTTATGCTAAGACTCTGCATTGCTTTGGGAGTGACTGGAGTCCCAACTGCACATTCCCTTCTCTTGAAACTTTGGGGTGAAAGCTTTTCAAAGAAAAGAAAATGGGCAGCTGCAGATAATTTAACAGGATACGTTTTTCAATTCGTCAGTATTTGTCTTTAGCACCTTTTGATTACTGCTTAGGGGTGCTTGGTTATCTGTTTCAGCATAATATATAATCCAGTGGTTCACTGAATCTTCTTTTGGATATAGAATGGTGAGATCCTTGTGTGGTGTTCAGTATAGGAATGAGAGTAGATTGGTTGAGAATTAGAGAAGGGCCATACAAACCTGAGACAAAATGACATATGAAATTCAGTATACAGCTATGAGAACAAAGGCGAACAAAGGGAAGAGCAATCAAAGGGAAGGGTCACTTTTATAGCATCAGGATAGATGATTCCATGGAAATGTCAGCTCAGTGCTTGATGTGCAAAGAGCAAATAAATTGTTAGCCTTAATTTAAAAAGGAATCAAGAACATAACAAAAACTGTCTCAGTCCCATTGTGTTTGTAGTACCCCTGTAGTTCAGATATTGTATGTACTTCAGATCTCCTGTCCTCAAAAATATGTATTAGAACTGGGAAATATTCAGAGAAGCCAGCAAGATTTATCAAAGGTATGGAATGGTTTCAGTTCAAGAAATGACTAAATGTGGGTTATGTCTCCTCAAGACAGGAGAAAAACTTTGAGGTGGCTGTGGAAGAGGTTTGCGAAATTGTAATTTGGATTGGAAATACCTGTTTTAAAGGTCTCTTTCAATGCCAGAACAACTGATGCTACTCAGACCTCTGTTCAAAACAAACAAAAAGAGGTGATCCATCACATGGTGGTTTGATCTGTAGAACTTCATGGAAGGATACTGTGGATGCAAAATTGTACGTAGGTGCAAGAGGAGACTGGAGAGTACTTATCAAAGGATGCTGTTCATGAGAGTTCTCAGGACTGAGGAGGTCTTTGTGAGAAGAGAGCTCATGGGGGATTGCTGAAAAGCCACACTCCTGCTGGTGTCAGAAACTTCTGCAAGCTGAAACTGTTGGAAACCAGGAGTGTGTGAGAGTGGAAGTGTCACACATGCTTACTTTTTCTGTCTATTTCTTAGCACTGCTATAAGTTTTCTCTTTTTAAAGCATTGCATACTTGTTTCTTAAATGATGCAAATAAATCTATGCAAGAATTGGTTTCAGGCACGCCAAATGTTAGGAATGTGTTTTGTATTCACATTTTCCCTCTTAGAAAATCCCACATAGCAGTTATACAGATTAGTGTATGGTTTATGTAGAATGGCCTTTCAGCTTTCTAGGACTTTTCCCAGTGCTTTCTAGCAATTTTCCCAAATGCTTTCAAGGAATTCCCACCATAATGTCTAGGAATTTCCACTGTGCTTTTAAAGAATTTTCACAATTTCTTCTTAGGCTTGATAGAAATTTTCATGGTGCTTTCTGAAAGTTTTCCTTCCTTGCTTTGTAGGAATTTCTGCCAATGGTTTCTAGAAATGTTCTATTTTCTCTTCTGCTTTCCAGGTGTTTTCTGAGTGTGTCCTAGGAGTTTGCCTGGTGTTTGCCCTATGTTTTCTAGGAATTTTCCAGGTGCATGCAGGAACACCTCTGTGCTTTCTAGAAAGTCTTTCTACAAGAATTTCTAGGAATTGTCTCTACTTTGTAGGAACATTCCTGCATTCCAGGAATTTACCCAAAACTGTCTAAGGACTCTACCTAGGCACTCTAGGAATCCTTGCTATGCCTGCTTTTTGAGCAGGAGCAGAACTGAAAGGCCTTAGGTCTGAAGCTACTTGTTCAGTAGATCTATTTTCCCACCTAAAACTTGGCTTGAAAAATGTTTAACAATTTTTTTACACTTCCCTGCCTCCACATCACACCTACGTGTTGTACTTTTTTCTCTCCTTTCCTCCAATTCAGATAGGTAGGTTTTCTTTTTTATCTTTTTCACGTTTTGTGATAGGCCTGATTGCTTTCTTCAGAACAACTGTTATGACTTCTTCACACAGTCACAGAGTATTCATGTTAGACTATAACTTAGACTGATTTTTAGAGCAGGAATGTATATGTCATTGAATCTTACTTAAAAACTCCAGTAAGATCAGGTAATTTATAATTTTTATTGATAGGAGTCAATAAAAGACATTGATCTACAAACAAATATTTTTAATATAGAGGCAGCGCAATGACTGAATACTAAATCAGCAGATAATTAGAGTAATTAAGAATAAGATGTATGTGAAACACCTGTATTACTCTGGCTAGCATCACCTGCACTCAGGTTATTATTTTTTGCAGGTTGCTATTTATTGTAGGTTCAATGCCCTTTTTAAAAGTATTTTTGTGAAATTTGAAATTTCTTCTCTCTGGAGACTGTAAAATTAGATAAATACATTAGCAATTAATCCATTTGTGTTATCATGGGAAACAATCAGCTTTTAGGAGGGGAGCTCAGTGCTTAATTATGTTAGAAAGCCTTTGGTGCACTTGTTTTGTTTCCTTTTGTTTCACTGTTTTTGTTCCCAAGCCCTCTCAGGACTCAGAGTGCACTGACAGGCCTTAATTACTCTGACCCAATTTACCTGGGCTCCCCACCCACACCTCTGCCCATGAGCCTCAAGCTCTATTTAAGCTCAGGCCTGGGCCTTTGTTCTGGGATGGTGTGAGCTGTAGGTTTGTGTCTTCAGAGCTATTGCTGGAGTTCCTGATTTGTTTAGGGACCTGGCCCTGTTGGCACAGGTTTGTCTGATGGCCTGGGCTCTTGGGTGTTGTTCCTAGGCCTGTGTTGCTTGCGCTTAGGGTGTGCCTTGCCATCCTTGTTACCAAATTTGGTCTCTGGTTTCCTGTCTCTTCCAGGGCTGCTGCTCCTTGCTGTTCTCCAGATCTGGTTTGTAGCACTGCTGATGTTGATAGTATGTAGCAAAGTGTACATGAGAACTTTTCTTTACAAATGTGGACTTCCTTGTGTGGGAGATGTTTCCTTGTAAGGTTTTATATTTTACTTGCATGCTATCCAAGTTCTCAATAAACCACTGTCAGTTGCTGTGGGGTTCTGAAACTATTAGAGTTTTTGAGTAGTTACCACATATTGTCATCTCCTGTAACTTATTGTTGTGGAGTCCTGGTTGCATACCTTTATTCAGAGTTTAATTATCTAATGGAATGTAGAATATTTTATTCCATTTTAAAAGCAAGGAAACAAACACATTCTAAAAAATACTTGTGATTAAAGGTTATTATTACTATTTTTGGAGATACCCTGAAACTTGTGTCATTTCTCTAGTGTAGAGTCCTTACAAAGCATGTTCATATTTGTCATAGCAATTCTTTAGTCTTTTATTTATACTTTTATACAAAGGATGAGGGCAAGTACAAGAAACAAAGCATTAATATAATATTTCTTCACTGGGAAGGAATTTTGTTATGTAAGGGGCATAGTTAGCAGTTGCATCTAGATCATAATTTTGATTAAACTGGATGCAGCTGTTCTTTACCTATTAGCCAGTTCTCTTTCCGTGGAGAGGTATATGAGCAGCTTCAATTTTCTGAGACATCTGAGGTCTTGGTGTTACCTGAGAAATGCTGATTAATTTGGCAAAATCTGACTTCACCTTAGCATCAGTAATTTGATACAGATATACCCCATGCAGTCGTAAGTCTTGAATTCTGTTAGTTAAACTACTGAATTCCACTAAGTGCAGTGTATTTTTTTTTCTGTTATAAAATTTGTCTTTCAAGCATCAAATCACTACAGTATTAATGGAACTCATCTGTGCTCTTTGAGAGGAACAAATAACAAAGTAGAAAGGGACTAAGACAGCAGTATAAAGGTCAGGGATCTTGGAATAGATTCCATAAGGGTAGTATAAAGCAGACAATATGAAGGGAAAAGCAGGAATTCTTAGGATAGAAACCTGCAATTTCTCTGTCCTTACAGTGATGCATGTATTCCTTATGGAAATGTGAATGATTCTACAGATACTTTTGAGCTGTTATCTATCAGAATAACTGTATGTTTTATCCTTATTTGTGCACATCTCTTATGCTTTAGCTAGAGAGGTATTTTTGAAACTCTGAAGAGAAGTCAATCCAATTCTTGGTCAGAGCAAGTGTCTTTGAGGAGTATAATAGTTTTAGTCTCTGCCTTTGGGAGGGGTCATATGCCTTCAGTATTTCTCTTTCCTAAAACAAATATCTTGGAACATAGTCATGCCCCAATATTGACATGCCTTCCCTTGTCATCATGTCTTAGTTAGATTAATTATTGTAAACTTGTATGAATTTTCACTTCAGCTTTGTACTTCCCACTGCAGTCTTTGATGACTGATCTTAATGATGTGAGACTGTTACAACTTAACAAAGGGAGTAGGAATGATGTCGGAAGAGTTCCATACCTCTGAAAATATTACAATGCAAAATACTTCACTGAATAAAATCTTCTCTTGTAACATACTGACTCTCAGATGCTGGTGGTTAAATAATGTCACCCAAATGCTGTCATGAACAAAAATGGAAGAAAACCATAGCAAGAATTTTCAGTGAACGATTTCTTTAGCTTCTGACTGTGGAAGTTTGAAGATGTTTATTTTTTTCTTTTAACAAGAAGAGATTGAACAGTCACACAGAAATAATGACTAAGTTATATTTCCAGATTCCTAGGTGTGATATAAAATTCTTTAGATAGGGCCTGAATCAAAAAGGGTTCAGTTATTGCTCATGCTGCTCCATCTTTAATGTCTTTTTTCCCATTTCCTCCCTTTCAAAGGATATCCAGAATGCCAGTTCCTCAGTACTTGCGTTATGTTGCTTAAAATTCATTCCCTGTTACCTTAACTAGTGTTGTGGAACCTAAATTGAATTTCTTAGCTACCAAAGAGATGGAAGCAAATGTTTAGGTTTGTAAATCATCATTGTCAGTTGATATAGAAAATATATTTAAGGCATTGTGAATAACATGAAATCTGTGTGTTTGTTTTTCTGGCCTTCAAGAGGGCAAAGCTGGACCTGGAGAGGGATATTTTCAAGAACAAAGGAGCTAGTGTCTGCATGAATAATTTGGAGGCATTGATGACTGTAAGGCATAAAGTTTGCAATTACTTTGAATTTACATCAGTGTTCAGGTGTTACCAAGGGCCACCTCTGTTCTTTTGTAAGAACTGTAGCAGTGTATTACTTTGAAAAATTGCTGTGAGGATTTCTTTTTCCTAATAAGGGAGTATTCTTTTCCTTTAATTTTTACTGGTGGAAGAACTACAAACTCATCCTGTTTATAATGAGATCAACTTAGTGCTGTGATGCAGATGTTGTAATTAGACTTTGATCTTAACTCAAGTAGCTTTTTTCATTCAAGTAACTAAGCAACATTCTGCTGATGGTGTCTGTTTGGGGATCTTGCCTTGTGCTTTAGGGAGCTGGCTGGCTAAACCTGTGCAAAAGATGATTTGATTCAGATACCTACATTGTTTTAAAATTTCAACCTAACTGTGTATTCAAGTAGGCATAGAGTTAGCAGAACTGAAAAAGGGGAAGGCTAGAAGTATTTGCAATAGAAATACCTTATTCTGCAAAGGTTTAAGCCTGTTTAACTCTGCAATGAATAGTCCCATTGAAGTATCAAGTCTGAAGCTTAAGAATGCTCTTCCAAATTCAAATTACATGGATCATTGACAGTGAAAACATGTACTGCTTGTGCAAACAAAAATAGAGACTGATTTTTGTGTTTCAACCTATCAAGCCAACAACGTGACCATAGGCATAGTTTGTTACATCACCCAAACTGTTGGGGCAGCTTGAAAAGCACCATGAACATCAGTAGCCTGAAGGAAATGTTTTTCCAGAGTCTTTTCCCAAAGGAGGTTCTTGTCAAGTATAATTTCATTATAATTGAAAATGATGATTAAAATTTGTGAAAGATTAAAGTGAATAATTAAAAAAATAAAGCCACTTGTCAAATTGAATCTTGCTAATGGTAAACAGCTGTTTGTTATTGTGGTGAACGTAGGTCTGTGAAGCAATATCAGTGAAATAATTAACCTGTTGAGGTTGGTGGAGTTGCATCCAGTCACAGCAGATTGAATTGTGACTTCAGATGTCCTTGTTGTATTTGATGATTAGCAGAGTATGAATATTTTCCTTTCTAAAATGCAGTTGGCTAAAATTTAGTTCTTTTTTCATAAAGGTGTAGCTTGAAAAGCAGGACTATTGAAAATGTCAATGCGTCAATTAAACCATCTTTGCTGTCTTTCTTCAATAAAATGGATTCTTTAGTTAGGAAATTCTTGTTGGTCTGCAATTTGAAGAAAGAAACTATACAATATCTCAATTAATCTCTAAGGAAACTTAACTTTTTTCCCCTTTTGGGAATTCTACAAAATCAGAACTTCTGAAATAAATTAGAAATTAGACTTAGCTTTCACATGAATCACACTTTAGAGACCAGAGCAGTCATCTGATGAAGCAAGATGGTATTACCAGTTATAGCTGAGTACACTGTTAGTAATTTTTAGTGCAAATGTCCAGGAAGTATCCTTAAAGCATGTTAACTCATGTGAATCATGAATAGGGAATTAAACTTGTGAGGCATATGTGATGGTTCTCTCCCATAGATCTACAAGACTGAAAGTGAGTACTGATTAAATATATCTAAAGATAAATTCTTTCTGAAGACTAATTCTTCTACTCCAAATGTTCTAAGTAGACCCGGTTCTTGAACAAATGCTTTCGTAAAACTAAAGAATCTATTTTGGTTTTTCCAATCTGTTACGACATTAAACATCTCAGTAGAAACACTTTTCTTCAAGTCATGCAGTATGTTTTACCTACAGTGCATTGATTCTTAGCTTTTTTTTCACTTTTTCTCAGCCTTTTTTCTAAGCTGTTAGAGGTTGTGCTATTTTTAAGGTCTTCATTTTCACTTAAGAAAGCTAGAGATCAGGCTGGATCTCTTCAAAGCTCTAAATTCACTTCCTTGAAGCCCAAAGCTACATAAGCCATAGTTGTTTCCTACAAGTTTAATGAAAATAAGAGGCTCAGTAATAGCTTGCTTGGAGATTGGAACCAGCCATTGGCTGTATTACCTTTACCACTGCTAGCAAGAGGTTGAAAGTTGAAGTCCAAATTTGTAGAATTCTATTTGCTCCATTGTGTGTAGATAACTTTTTTCTTAGAAGTAGCTCAATAGGGGATCAGTTATCTCCCAGGGAATTAATTTGAAAAATCCCACTAAGTATTGTGGGAGTTGGATGGAGCCCTGACAGCCAGTTTAGGAAAAACTACTTTGCCCAGAACAGACTGTAACTGTTCAAAGCACATTTGTGTGAAGCTTGTGGAGCTCTGCTGTGGAAGAATCTGTGTAAAAATTGCTATATGCATTTGTTCCTCAAGTCTCTGCTGATCAAATTATTTTTCACTTTAAGAATGCATTTTTAATTACTTGCCTTGCTAAACGCTCTGTTCTAGTCTGAGATTTGAAAGCTAGAATGCTTCCAGGTTGTGAAGTCACTAGTAATCACAATTTTCCTTTTCAATTTCTGTAAATGTTCTTTTCCTTTGGTTTAATTTTTATCTGAAATATTGCCTTTGCCTTTACAGAAGAAAATAATCTTTAAAAAAGTATGAACAGGGAGATTGAAGTGATTAAGGTATTTTCATGTCCTTGTTTTTAAAGAGGAGCTGAGGACCTGCTCAATTAATCATGTGACGTCTCCCCACTAGAATGACACTGAATATGGGAGGTAAGTAGCTTGTTGGTACAAAGCTCTTGCAAGGCTGCCTACCCAGATACACGCCCATGTTTTTGTTAAGTCCCAGGTTTGATAAAGTGAGTGGATTAATACTCTCTCAACTTCAGATTCCCCTTGAATACCTGAAAGGGCCCTTCAAAAAAATAATGATATTATAGTAGTCTGAAATTACAGAGCATAATGCATAGTAAAATCATAAGATAAATCAAATATAGTTCCTAAAAGGAAATAGAAAGGATGAGGTAGCTGAAAAGAAAACTTTAAAACTGGAATTTATAGCTGTTGTAGCAGTTGAACTAAAGTTTTCTTGTGAAAAAGTTATACTGAATTTAAATGATTCACAAAGTGCCGTTTTGTATGGGCAAGGGAACCTGTGCTGCTTATGCTGCACTTCGCAATCCTTGCAGCATATGTGCCCTCCCTGCACCTGCCTTGCAGTGACATCTGCTGGGAAAAGCAGGAAGCCTTTATTGTGATTACAACAGTTTGGAAAGAAAGTTAATCTGAAATACAGTGTAAGTATCATTTTTCCAAGCATATGTGTATTTCCCTGTGCAAGAATCTGGTATCATGAAGAGATGTAAATAATATGGAACATTCCAATACTAAATTTTGAATGAAACTCAAATCAGTTACAATGGCAGTTGTTTGTTTCTTAGCTACAGCCATATATATATTTGTTGACCTATTAAGGAATAACTATAAAATCCCTGTAAAGCTAATCTTATGACTTAAAATATTTTAATTGCCATACTGATGTATGTCTCAGATGCTTCCCCCCCAAATTTACAGTTGATATAACCCCATTTTTTCTAAAATATGTTTTGATATCTTTTTAATGAACAAATTTTGATCTGTTTCATATCTGTGTAGCTTAACACAGTGCTTTAAACAAAAATCTTCTGTGTTCAGGGATAAATGGGCATTCAAAGCTAGTTTATAGATGACAATATACAGTGAGTCTTTCTGGTATGTGGTGGTACTTTTGCTAAGTTAACACCAAAAAGATTTGAGAAGTAGGGGAAAATCTAAGTGGTATAGAATAGAAACTGCCTTTTTTTTTTTTTTAGGACCATTTCAGAAGTGAAAAATGCCATGTTTGGTAGCCAGGCAGTGTGTTGAGATGGAGACAAGAATTTAAGAGTGGTCTCTGTCCTCAAGTAACCTGATGAAATTATGGTGGTATTTTAAATAGTGGAAATGAATACTTTAAAAGGGGAAGCATTGCAGAAGATGATAGTTATGAATGCTATGAAGTTACATTATGAAAATACTTTGAATGTGCCTGCTTTTATCTGCTGATCTTGGAGCTTTGCAGATATTTTTCTGTCTGATGAGAGCGATGAGTAATACAACCATGGATGATACCCCAGAACTGCAGGTTTGGATTATTCAGCAGCTCAGGGCAGACATGTGTTTGTTGCGTGATTTAGCCCCATTAGAGCTTCACTTGAACTGCCTGAAGGTTACATGTGGCTCAAGAACCACAAATTGGCCATGTCTACATTACGTGATCATAATGGAGCTTTCTGGACTTTATATAAACAGATAGCTCTAACTTGCTCCAATTTCTAAAAATGCTTGAGATTTTTAACAACTGAGATTGATTTTTCCCATGTTTTTTCTTGAATGCCTCTGAAAACCAATAAAATACATAACAAAACCCAGAAAGATGTAAGAAAAATCAAACATTTAAGATAATAGGGGAAAGAAAAAAGTCTTCTGTCCATTCTTCCCTGTTTATAGAGAATTTGTGGTTTCTCTTCAGTGTGGGTGAATCTATTGTGCCCATAGTGAAAGACAAAGTAATTGCTCTTGGCAACAAGACAGGTAGTTAGGAGTTGGTGTCTCAAAGGTGTAGTGTAAGCAAACATAAGTGAATTTTAGTATTAGACAAAATATGTAAAAGTATCAGGTTTGCTGTGGCAGGATAGAGCCCAGTAGAGTGCAGGAAACGAAACCCAGAAACAATTCTCTGTGCTCCTGCACACGGGCAGTGTAAATGCACAGGAATTTCATGAGAAGCCACCTAGTCTCCAAAGCCACAACTTCTTTTAAAAAGCTTATTGTTCATTTTAGGAATTTGGCTCCCATAGCTACATTAACAGAGCTTCACACCAACAGTGCCTACTAAATAAAATTATGTTGCCTTAGAACATATAATTTAACAGGAATCTCAAACAAACTCCCTTTGTTACAGCTGCAGTTGCTGTGGGATCAGTTATTAGTGTATTTATCTTGCACTATGTAGCTCACCATCATCGAGTTTAATATATCTAGCGTGGTTATTTCAGTGCTAAACTAAAATACTGAATTGAATTTTTAATACAGTCTTCCCTTAGGACTTCTCAGTGTACGTGCTGGGGTGCCCTGGATAGGTGGAAACAGTAGCATTGTTTCTTGTGCAGGAGGCAGGAAAAAACACACACATTAAAATACTGGAGGTGGTTCTGTCTCTGCTTTCTATGAAGGTGCTGAGTAAGCGTTGCAAAGCACCTCTAATGACAATTACACCACAGAGCATTCTTCTGAACGCTATGTCCTGCAAGAAATACTGGAGCTGGCAAGCTTCCAGGTCAAGGCTTTGTTTAAAGCCACAGTAAAATGTTATCACCTGAGAACTGTAGAGTAACACTATGATATGAATCATGTCAAAACCAAGTTTTCTGACACATCACATTTAAAGTATTTGTGAGGAATTTGAGCCATTGGTTTTGAGAGAGACATTTAGTTGGAAAAAATAAGTTAGAGGAAGCCATTTTCTTTGTATTGTTTTTTAAAGGAAGACAACTGATTTGAAAAGCTGGGTTGCTTTCCTTTTTGTTAATGTATAATGGTAATGTAGAGAGATTGACAGTGATAGGTTACTTTGGGAGCAAAAACTTGTTTTAGCAAATGGTTTCTCAAAAAAAAGTTATTTTGTGTGTGCCAGCTTCAAAGAGAGTAATAAAAATGTAATGGATATTGGATGTTGGGCTGAGAGTTATTATTTTTAAATAAAAAAAAGTATTGACAATATGCATGTTGGAAATGGAAAAAGCTTACTATATCCAAGGAGTTCAAAGAATGCTGGACAAGATTCTTCAAACTTAGAAGGAGCAGTAGATTTATTCAGAAAATAGGCTTATAGCCTGAATAATTACAGAATTTAGCCCTTTAACCTGTAACTGGGCTGTATGATGAGGGGAAATCTGCTTCTGAGAAAAGTCAAGGGTTTTTTTAAATAATAGGTGTAAACTTGTTTGGAAAATATGTGATATTTGGTATGTTTTTCATAGCAAACTTAAGTTGTGTTCCAAACACTTGGTTGTAGGTTAATTAAATGAGAGATGTTTTTTGATGTTCTGGAAAATACGAAGTAATTGTATAGAATACTTAATATCCTTAGATTTACAGTCAGAATGAGCTCTTTTCATCTCATAGGATGGGATTTTGTGGAAAGACAGTCTTTAATGAAAGAGCTACATATTCTTGAAATGTTTTTCTTATGCTAGTGCTCATTTATCTTAATGATTAGTGTTGCAATTTTGCCATAAATTGAACAGCTAAAAATCTGAAGTATTCATTGGTGACAATATTGCAGCTGATGACTTAATTTTTAACTGTAAGTTTATTTTACCAAGTCTGATAACTGTTTATTTGCATTTTATACTGTTGAGTTATGCATTTGAAATTTGAAGTGGTGTTTTCTCGTTTTAATTTTGAACAAGTTTAGAAAACAATTGTGCTGAGAACTAGCTTTAGGTGACTAAAACCCAGAATTATAGTTTATTCAGTTGTCTCTGTGATGCTACAACTCTTGAACAGAATGCTTAAGGCAACTCTCATTATCATTGTATATTGATTTGGTCCTGTGGAGCTACTGTATTTTTCTGTGTTGTGTATTACCCTACCTTGTTCTCTTCCAGAAGATGAAACCATCCAGATTTTTTTCAGTATATACAGCCATGTAGCTGGTAGTGCTTGGCTGTCCATGTTTAATTCTCCATTAATATAAATTTATAAGGCAGTTAATGAATTCCTACAAAAATGAGTCACAAATACAGGTGTGTGTGGTATAATGCCCACCTTAGCAAGTGCAATGTAATGGTAAAAAAGAAATGAGATTGCAACTTGGGACATAATTCACATCTTGCTACTCTTGTGACAGTCCTCCTCTAACCAAACATTTTATATGTGCATCTGGGAAATTTATTTTTAGCTAACCTTGGGTATTTCAGTATGCTTTAAATAGGGAGAACTTCTAAAAGCTGCACAACAAACTTCTTGAGAGAGATATCACCAGTCCTTTTTCAGTTGTCCTTGATTTTTAGTGGCTTACGTGTGTGATAGTGAATCATATTTGTGTGGGTTTTATATATAATTTTTTTTAAATAGAGGAGGTAAACACAGCATTACAGTCCACAGTATTAAATTTGTAGTCATTGAAGTCTTTATTTTTATTCCTTAAGTCAGATATAAAAATAAAACAACATACCCCATCTTAAGTGATATTTAAGAAGCCTGAGTTTAAACATAAACCAAAATTCCTGCTTGCAGTGATTTATGTGAAGCAGTGTATCCACAGAGAATTCACAGAAGTCTTAAATGTGTATTAACGAGAAGAACTTGAAACTGTTTTTAGATGGCCCAGTTTCAGAAGCAGACTAAAATTTGGCCTCTTAGTGACTTGATGGTAACTGTTGTATGGCCAAAGCAGATGGACTGCTTGATGCACAGCAATTTTTCTTGTCTCTCTGATGTCTTGCCCTTAATCTTTCACCACTTGTACACCACATGCACCAGACAAAGCATCCATCAATGCAGTTAGTCATAACCAGATAAGTGAGATGAAAATTCCTGACTTCAGCTCTACTTTATTTGCAAAGTTTTTGCTTATAAACAGATGCTGGTGGTTCTTGTTCAAATCTTCTCTTAAGACCTTTTGCCCAGCATACCATATTAAAATCATGCTGCTGTTATTATTGACACATGCAAGTCACACACTGAGCAGTAATGAAAAGCAGTCCAATCACTTTTGAATTTTGCATGCTGTCATAATTGCAGTTATATTCTTTGCATCATACAAGTGAAATTGGAATAAAAAGGATCCTTACTGGGATGAATATTATAGACAGTTTCTGTTCCAGTAATTTTCTTTCTTTTTGAGTGTTCCTCAAACATCTTGTCTAATGGATTTGACAGAAATAGCAACAAATTCACTTTTTCATTAGCAACAGATTCTCTTATGAAGTAGTTTGAAAATTGAATAATACAGAGCTTAGATCCACTGTCCTTATTAAGTAAATGATGTGGGTAGTTCTCAATCTTCAAAAGCAGTTTTATATGTGAATGTATTTGAAGATCTGTCTACATGCATTTGCAGTGTAAGTGCATCTGTGCAGTCAAGACAGAATTTTTTCTTTCTTACTCTCCTCTTATTCAGTGCACAAAGATAATGATAGTTTCTCATTTTATTAATTTTAACTCTTCTCATCACTTTGATATCTATCTCAGGATTATGACAGATGTGTGATAATCCGAGACTGGCTCCCTTTCTATTGAGTCTTTCTCCTCTAGTGAGGAGATCTATCTGTTTGAAAGCTGAACTGATGCTTGGCTGTTACAATGAGTAGACATGTCTCTTTCTGTGTCGTCCTGGCCCTCTGTGAACTTCCATGGGGTTTGAACCAGTTTATAAATGGCAATGTGTTTTAGTGCCTTACTGGTGGACGAGTCTCTGGGATTCAGAAAGGTAGAACCAAAGCAGAATTGCTGATATCTTACAGTGTTTTATGTAATGCCAAGAAGGTGAGTGATCATGGACTCACAGAAATAGTACTTCAATTTGCACAATTAAAGTTCAAAGTTATTATTTTTTTTCTTTATAGAATGGGAATGGATTTAAGGTTATGATTTCTGATGTTCGTTATAACTGGTTTTAGGTCATCTTTAGTTTTTAATCAAAGTATCTTGGAAATTTTAGTTTTACAATGACCTAGAAACAGTGCAAGAACAAAATACTTTTTTTGGAGAACCAAGATCCTTTGTTCAGTTCACTTGGACATTAGCTTTCACATGAAACTGTCCTTCTGCTGCAGTACTGTGTGTACAGTACTGTTTCAGTCAATGACTGCATCAATATCTGTCATAAGACTCTGAGCTCCTCTGTAATCAGAAAGCGATCAAGTAAATAAAACCGCATCACTGGCAATACCAAAGATGATGCGTTCTTTGCATCTGAAGAAGAGCCTGCTGGAGGTCATGCAGATTTTTAAAAGGCATCAAAATGTAAGAGATGCACAGAAACAGTTTTGTATTTGGAAAAGTGGTTCAGCAGTTTCTGTTTACATGAAAGACTCGATACCACCTAAAATAATTTGGACTAGATGGGATTTATTTCTTGGCTATCAGTGGTGTACAATCACTTAAAGATAAAAATTAAACTCACTAGTTACAGGAACCCTAAAAGATCTTGTACATATGTGTGCTTCACTTGAGAGTCTTTCAGAATCTTCCTCAGATCTTTTTGTTTCCAAAATTTTCTTTGGAGAGTGACCTGAGGTGGTGCCTGGTTCACTTCACCCTAATATGCTCAACATGGGGAAAGAATTCACTCAAATAACCAGGCAAAGTTTCCTTTGGATTTGCCTAAAAATCCTCATACTGAGGGCATATGTTGAATGAAGAGTTATTCATATTAGTTTCCTCAAATACTTGGGTTTAAAAAAAAAAATTAAACAACAAAAAAAGAATTTAAATACCTTTAAGACTTTTTTTTTGTCATGGCTTTCTCTCAATTAAGAGCCCTAAAATATTAAAGGGTTTGATTATGTTGTGCTTTTTGAATACATTTTCTAGCATTAAACTTATTTTTTGTTCTTGAAAATATAAGTTTTTCTACAACCACAGCATAACTGAAAATTGCCACTCTTGATTGCTTTGTATATGAGTTAAAAGTTTTTCCCCAAAAGGGAAGTAATATTGACAGTTTTGAGTATATTCCTGTAATCATCTCCCATAGCTCTTCTGATAGGCTATTCATAATTTTATTCTAGAGTTATTTTGTCTTAAAACACAAATATTCAAAACTTGTAGCTCACTCTTCTCTTAAAGTATGCTCAAAAAAGGAAGGTTGAAGTACTGTCCTCTTGATGTCTCAAAGCCAGAAACTTTGTACAGTGCCTGTTAAAGGGCACCTGGCATCAAAGGGAAATGAGGAAAGGTGAGAGGATTCAGTCTGTAATTGGGTGCTGAGCTGGCAAAACTTTAATTGTGTTCAAAACTGAAGTATTTTATTCCACTGCTATTTTGTAATTGCTGTAGGTTTTTTCATGTTTCAAACATGACTGGTTGCAGACCTCTAGAGTGCTGGACTCTTTGGGACTCAGTGTGCCCAGAATAGGTTCTCTTGTACTAATAGCAGGTGCCAATACCTTTCTGACTTTTCCTGTTTCATATGAAAAGGTCCAAGTTTTTCAGCTGCCTTTAAGTATTCCCATTCTGCAAAAACTTTCAATTCCTTGCTCTTGTATTAGTAGGACTGGGATGCCTGGTAGCACCAGTGCTGTTTTGCCTGGCATTCACTTAGTGAGGCATTTAACTTGACCAAAGTTTGGTTGGTTTGTGTAGGTTAGTTCATTGCCTTTTTTCTCCTCTGTGACTGTAGGGAAGACAGGGATGTGGGGAGAGACAGAATCCTTGTCCAAATGTGCTTGGTACACAGGATGAAGTGTAGGGGGCAGATCTCCAGCTGAGGATTTGCTCATTGGAATCTTGATGATATACAGACAACTTTGCTGATACTTTTGGGTTTTCTTTGATCCAAATTCTTAGCTCATGAGACATCAACACTTATTTTTCATTTTCACATCAACTGTTATGTTTTCACTCCAACTCCCTGACAGCTTTAGACTGTCTGGTTATGCTATAGGAGGAATGAAAATAACCGCTTTATCATGGACAGAATATCACTGGTACTGTCTCCTACTGCTTTTCCTGTTTCTTTTGGAATGGAGGACCTATTTCAATGGTTTGTAGGAGGTTGATGGGCCCCAGATATCTTTGGGGAATTAATAATAAAACACAGAAAATATAGCCTGTCTTGGAAACTTAGGAGAAAGCTGTTTTATTATATGAAAGGGATGCCTTCTCTTGTAAATTTGAATCCTTCTCTCTTGCTGTACTAAAGTGGGTTTGCTCAGAGCAATAGGAGGAATTGTATTTGTAACATGAATTAAAATAGACTGATTTAAAGTGCATGAAGCCTTTTTATAATTTTTACCAGAAAAGGAATGAAAGATGTTTCTGCATACTTTTAATTTTCTTTATGTGCTGGAACATTATAATTTTATGAGCATTCATGAAGCTCTATTTTGCTTATTGTTACTTCCTAGTAGAAGTTTGGCTGGAATAAACAGTAGTGTCATTTGGGCTATAAACAGATCGAAGATTTAAGAACCGGTCTGCTGCATATATTTAACAGGTATACAGCTAGTTAAAAGCTATAAAACTATTGGAATGCATCAGGTTTTATAGAACTTGAACTTACTGGAATGTATTCTGTAACTTTGGTGGATGAGGAAGTGTTTTTAGTGAGTTGTGAGTCCATTCCATTTAGGAATGGAGCAGAATGACAAAAAGTCTTTTGGATATAATTAGTGCCCCGGGATCATAAGTGCAAAGCAGTCAAAGAATTGTGTTGCAAAAGGTTATCAATAAGTTTGCCAGACTAACCAAGGAAAAACTGGTAGTTTTACTATGAATAAAAGACTTTAATAATCAGAGGTCTCACTCTTTAGGTAAGTTTCTAAAGGTTTGTTTATAATTCCTCTATCTGTAGATGTTCAGCATGTATAACATATTTCTTAATGATTTAAAGGAACATGGTCTAAAGAAATGCTTACTGAAAACTAACTTGCTCAGGAAGAGTTTCCAGGGGTGGGAGGTGTAAGGAAGCTTTTGAAGCTTTGAAAATCATACTGGATAAGCAAAATGAAATTTCAGATGCTGTGATGAGGGTTACCTGCACACAGCACTGTGGATAGGCTATGCAGCCTGTGCAGGCCATTCCAGTAATTAAACTTTACTGCTTCTAAATATGGATCAGTACAGAAGCAGTTAATTAAGACATCTCTGTTTGCACTCTGTTGTCCTGCCTCTCATGAAAAGGAATGGAAGGCTTGTGTTGAGCTATGAATGTCTTATTCAGGAGCCTATTAATTTCCTGCGTGGAAAAACTCAAAATACTTGGAATTTCACATGTAGGAATACTGACTTTCTGCTTACTTAATCTGCTGTGTCTAACTGTTCTCAGTCATTGTGGATGTTTCAGTGATGCAGTGCTTTCCAGCCGGACTCTCCTGTGGAATTTTTTGTTAAAAAGGGCAAATAAGATGTTATGAAATGTTTTCCGTAGTAAACTTCAGGCTTGGACTTTGTGTTGGAGCCACACAAAACATCTTTTGTATAAAGATGGTTGTTTTATGGAAGTGAGTTTTACATTTTGAAAACTTTTGGGTTCAAAGGGCACAATTTCCACACCATGAGAGGAGTTTTCTTACTTTTTGAGTGAGCATGAACGTTTGCCTCTTTCAGTTGTTAAACTGAACCTGTGCATGTAAAGGCTTTGTGTTGATTCCTTCCACTGTTAATGTAAAAGGCCTTGAAGGAGAAAGCTCTTGCACAGATAGCAAGTCATTGTAAGAAATTTTAGCATTGTGTTTATTTGCAGAAGAGTCAGACTGGTTTGCTAGTACATTAATTTTTTTAAAAATCTTCCTCAAGCTCGATTCTTTAGAATTAAAGGCTAAATTAAAGGCTTGGTAAATCACAGTGATGTGTTACTGTTTACAAATCATATTCTTGTGACGCCAGGCACTGTTTCACTGCTTAAGAGCTCTCTCCTTTTCCATCTGTAAGAAAATAATTTCAAATAGGGAACCATGAATTTGAGTTATCTGGCTCTGTTTTACAGGATCTCCCAGATACCTGTTGCTAGCAAGAAGTGGGGGTTTTAATTGTGCTTATTGATTCTTTTTGAATGTTGTCTGTCAGATTGCATGGTGACTTATTTCTTCTGAGGAAGGCAGCCTGCAACTCAGTGTCTCCATACAGGACTGCAATAGGATTGTGCTTAATTTCTGTATTGAGCACAATTTGGTAGCCAAACACTTGCTGGGACTAGTACTCTTTAATTGTTGATTTCATACTTAATAGATGAACAGTAGATTGTCTAGGCAGTGTCATCTAGATCTGAGTGAGCCATGATATATAGCATTTTTTTGGGATATAAAACTGAAGACTGTGGATCTGAGATCCCATTTAGATTGCTAGTAAAGATTAAAACTTCCATCTTGAAACTTCTATCTGGACTGGGCTTTGTTCTACAAATTATCTGGAGAAATAATACTGAAGATAATTACATTTCCTACAGCTGTTTCTTTAAAGATTATCCAAATGCATTAGTGCACCTGTAAAACTAAATAAAATTAAGTTAAATATGCTGCAACTAATATACATTTCCCCACTTAAGATAAAGTGCAGAAGACAATAGAAATGGAAAACGAGTGCATTCTGGCTCTAGATGAAAATGTTGCTATTGAACTGTTTCCAGAACAACATGTACTTGGATCAGTATTAAAGGGAAGTATTGTGCATGTCTAAGCCAAATGACCTAGTGCATTGATAGTGCAGAGCATATTTCACAGTTATATAAATACCTAAACTGGTTTTTTTTTCAGTCTATAAAACAAGTAAATTAGAATTTAGGCTAAAAGTTAAGGAAAACTGTCTGCCTTAAGTATTTTTGTTCTGAAATTGACTCCAGTAGCTGCTCTATTATTCTTAGAGGGAAGCATGCTACTAACTTAATGATTCCAGGAAACAAAATATGTGACATACTGCTCTATTTGACATTAAAGAGCCCCTCAAAGCTGCATTGTTATACTCACTGTGCCTTTAGGTGAAAGTATCAATAGGCTTCCACTTTATTTCAGTTCTCAAAGTAATATTTAGCAATGAACAGATCTTTCTTCCATTATAACAAATACCAATAAGAAGATCATTGCAAATGCTGGCAACAGGAAATATTTTTCAAGGAAGTGAAAAAGACTGTTGTCTCATTTCTGCTTTCATTTCATTTATCTACATCTTTCACATTGCTTTACTTGTTTTAATTTCCTTTCTCTGTCAACCACTATTTTTGCTCTGTACTCATGCATGCAGTGGTTTGTCAAAGACTGTTTTAGTTTGTATGAATCACTGAAGAATCTGGTGGAAGAAGTTAAACACTTATGTCACCAATAAAAGAACATGAAATCTCATACCTTCTTTTAAAGAAGGCTTGTTAATAAATGAGCATAGTGTTGATGTCACTAGAGGATCTTAAGCACCCATTTTGTACTTTAGCACTAGATTTTTGTACTACTGTAAGTTTAAATAACTACCTGTGACTGAAAACATTAGTAATTGAGAATGCTTTCTTTTACATAGATTACAGAATGAAAAAGGAGGTTTGTAATGGCGACAAAATATATATATATTGTAGTGCTTGTCACAAAAAAAAGATTGATCAAATACCAATATGATCTAGACCAAATTTAAAGTCTTGAAAGTGTTACATGGATGTATAGAGAACTTGCTATTTTGTGCAGATCTTCCATAAACATGTTAGAAAGACTGCAGGTCTGCTCACAAACATTGCAGTCATATTTGTCACAAAGTTAAGGTGTCTTGATAAATTGGTATCAATGATGCCGGTTTTTCGCCACGTCTTTACTCTAGGCGAGTATTTGTTTACTGTCAGCATTTTCACCTTATTTTTCTTTGCTTTCCTTTTGGTTTTCCTTCTGTGTTGTTTTCATTTTATGACTCTGAGTGAAGGGATAAATGATTCGAAGTGTTAAAGGCCCCTTTTACTTTTGCTTGACATGAGACTTAACCAGTCTTCTCAAGCAATAATTCTTAAGAAATTACATCCTAGGGTATTGTATTTTGTTTTAGTTTGATAGTTTGACAGGAAATACTTACAAAATAATGTTTTTAAAATATAATAAGCTTTTGGGCAATACTCTCGACTAGGTTCACCTGATGAAGGGATTTTTTTCAACATCAGCACTGGAGGATAATAAAAATGAGGAGTTTTTACACATTTTATTCCTTTCAATTGTCTTCTGCCTTAATCCCCCCATTTGTTTTCCATTAATGATCTAAAGCAACCTTTGCCTGACTCAAAACAATCTTGAGCTTTAACTCTCTGGCTCTGACAAGAAATAGGAAACAAGCTGTTCAACTTTAACTGTTCTGAAGAGTCCCCAAAAAGCAGCACAAGTGCATTTTGAAATACAACTTACTGCTCTGTCAACACATAGGATTTTGTTATTATAATTTCAAATATTAAAGCAATGTTTTTGTTAATCCTTTGTCTTCTTTTCTCACTCATATTATCTTCTAATATTTTGTAGAGAAACAATACAAACAAGAAATATTTAATTTGTAGTGGAGTTCAAACTTTTGGAATGTCTCAAAAGTCTAAGTGATAGTCTTTATTTGTTATGTGTCTTCTTGAAACATTCTGGAATGCTTGGTGACCTTTTACTATAACAATATTTAATACAAGTAGTATTTATTACTCAAATTTAGAATGTTTTTAACTCTAAAGAGGCTTAGGTCAGAGTAGTGGTCATCAGTTTTGTCACTGGGCAAGCTTACACTTTGTAATTTTTTTCCACAAAAGTGGCATAGAATTTTCCATACTATACAGTACTAATTTAAAGTTATCACTGTTTGTACACGTTGTACTGGAGTACAGTTATACCTCAGCCTTCCATACTATAAATGCAAAATTATATCACTTGTCTTCCACAATAAATCTTTTGTATATCCTATCTGCAAAAAATGTTTTGATTTTTTTTTTTTCATGTAGGGCGAAAACTCTTGGTCAGGAGATTGTATTCTGATTGAAAGAATTGTGTTCTCATGCTGGTTTGTTACACAAACTCGTGCTGATATGACTTTATGCATTATATGTACAAATATGCCATGAACATATAACCTCAGTTCACCCGTGGCATGTTAAACCCCATCTAGCCACGCTGGTACAATGTTTTACCTCCTGTACTTAGTTGCAATGAAAAACAAGGTTGTAATACTTGAGTAGAGAATGGCTGTTTTAATGTTCAGACACACAATGTTCTATAATGCATTGCTCTGCGGGACATTGATGTCTTCTAAACTTTTCATAGCTTAATGAACTTGAAATTTCACTCTCTGTGGCCAGAAAAGGGCATGGTATAACTCCTATTGTTCAATTTTAACTGTAATATGTTCCTAGTTCTGTTTATAGCCTTTGCGCTGCTACTCCGACCATGGAAATTATTTGCTAGGCCCTCCTGCAATCATTCTCAAGAACATGTCTGCTTGTAACTGTGAAATGCAAGAGGTAGGGTTTAGTGATAATTTTTATTGGCTGGTAATTTCCTTTGAATCCCTTTCTACTATTCCTGTTAAATTTCCTCTTTATTTACACTTTGGCTACACTGAAGTTTCTTTAACTTGTGAAATACATTTTAAAGAGACAAAGATTGGGATCCTAGTACAACAGTTTATCATAAGATTCACTCAGCAGCTAGATACCTTTAAATGTTACAAAACTGGGGAATGCTGCTTAATCTGTTTATTTCCATTCACTTGTATATTTTGATAAACGGGGGGATTGTTTCCAATCATTTAATAAGCAGTCAGGGAGGATGTAGCAACAGAACTGTGTGGCATAAGTAAGCTATAAATTTCATTTGAAGGATTACAATAATCTGTTATGTGCTTATTATAAATATAAGGACTTAATTCGATTAATCTACGGGAGTTAAGGTTTTTACGTTATGAATATATGGTAGCAAATACGGACTTCCTAATTGCATTTTTTTCATTGTTTTGGGGATGCTTGTAGCTTGAATGAAAAGATTTTTTCCAGTGTTTTAGTCAAAGTTGTTTGATGTTAATTAGGATGGGTTTTGGGGAATATTCCATCCTTTCTTGGAATATAGGAATGGGATCCTTGAAGTTCTGTTTATACATTACATGACACTTATTTATAAACTTATGAATGACTTCACAAACAAGTTTTGTGGGAAGAATATTAAATTATTAGTCCCCAAACCTGTAGGCTTTGCTTTTAGGATTTACTGATCTAAGACACTATGCTGGCCAGTACAAAGAGTTTTTTGTAAAGGTATATTTAAGACCTTTTGATAACAATGAAAATATGAGATTGCTATCTTGAATAAATATCACTCATTGATCTAGAAAACAAAAAAAGTGTAGTTTTTCTGAAAAACTTATACAATTGTTAAACTTGTGCAGATACTTTTAACACTGGAACAAATATTTATAATGAACTGGAGTTCATTTCTTTAGCCTCTTCTTAGAATTTTATAGGCATTACAGCTTACCAAGTAAGGGAAATCTAAAAATATCAGAAGCTGCACATACTTGGGTATTATTTCTGTATGAAAGTACAGTATATGCCATTTTGCATTTAGTACAGTCTTTCCTAGCAGTCTGATTTTTGACTGTTGTTGTGATCTGTTTTATGTAACTTATGGCAAGTTTACATATTTTCATGACTGTTAATACTAAATTCTATACTAGCAAAAGGTTTAGGAGTCCTTTACAAGGAAACATCCAATACCATGTGGTCATTTTGACAATTTATGAAATGGAAAAGGAGAAAAATAAACAGCACCAAGCCTGACAGAATTCAAGAAGTGTTTGAACAATACTCTTGGGCACATGGTGTGACTCTTGGGGATGGTGCTGTGCAGGGCCAGGAGTTGGACTTGATGATCCTTGTGGGTCCCTTCCAACTGAGCACATTCTATGATTCTGTGATCTGCTTAGTGAAATATCCATATTTTAGTACTTAATTCTCCTGATACCATACACGGCTGGAAGTGTATTTATGTTTTTCTTCATTTAGAACAGTTACAAAATGAAGAACTGACATAAAAATCTTCAGACCCAAATCCTTGGTTTTTAAAAAGGAAACCATAGGGGAGACAAATTCAAGTGGGAATTAAGCAAGATATTACTTGTAAATTCCACTATCGTGTCATCATCCCTGCCTATTATCACTAGTCACTGGGGTGTTCTGTGTTCTTTTAAGTGACATGGATGAGATTGGATAAGTTATACTTTGTGTTAATGTCATGTCCCCTAACTTGCAAGAATTCATAGTTAATTCTTTGCTTTCCTGTGGTGAAAATCTTAGCTTATATGCAATGTCTTTTGGGTAATAAATAAAAAAACAGTTTTACAAGTGAACAATATAGAGTGAGAAAAGATAAGGTAAGTTAGTTGTGTAACACTTCAGAGGAACAGGAGTGAAATCCAGGAATTCTAGCTTGCAGTCAGCCCAATGTAGCTGCGAACAGACCCCATTACATTTATTCTACTATACTGTACAGTCTTCTAGAGTTAAGAGCTTAAATGACTAATTTTTACATAATGCTGGTGTAAAAAGAACCACTGAATAACTGAGACTTCTGTATACTAAACAGCATTTACTTAAGGTTCTTTATTTGTGACAAAACTAAAATCTTGGTATGACTACTGAAATTAGCCTTGCCGAGGAGTCAGCTGCTCAGTCTTGTCCAGCAACAGCTCAGTGAAACCTTTACAGACTTCGGGCTTTATCTTTACAGTAATTACCTGGTGTAAATTTAAATGTGTGAGAGAAATAGTCATATATTAACAGGTTTACTTAGCACAGGCAAATAGGGAAACGATAGTCAAAGCAGTATGTTCATCTTTTTCAGACTTCTTTGTCTCCATAGATTATTCTTCTGGTTAAAAAAATCAAGACTCTTCCAAAAAGCTGTTCGGTGCACACAAATTAAACACCATCTCTGAATGTAGTTCTCCAGAGGAATTTCATTGGTTGTGAAGAGAAAGCCTGTAACTCCTCTACCTTTAAAATCTGATTTAGCCTGACAGTGCAGGTGTCTAAAACGGAATGGTGTTGCATAGAGCCTGAAACTGAAATTCTAAAGCTGGTGTTTTATATTCAGATTTGAGTGTGCTAAGTGTGGTATCCATAAAATGAGTCAATCAAATGGACTATATAGAATTAAACTTAAAAACACCCATCAGATCATCCTGCTAAAAGTTCTTACTCATATTTATTAAACAGTTATGGGAATTGTGTATTTATTAATCTAAGTATCAGTATCAGCTTTAAAACACTGACAGTAGTAATGAGGAAAATAAGTAAGCAGTGGTGTATCTGTAACACAAAATGCATAGTTCATGACAGAAGATTTTTGACTGTGGAAAATGTGAAAAATGAAAACAAAATCTGCTGGCAATTTTTAATACAAAAGAAGTTATATCTATCAAAATTAAACACATACTTTGAGGGATGTGTGAAACCAAACGTACTTCAGATTGTGTAACAGGCAATCATTGCACATAGAATTAAGCTACAAACTTTAGCAACAGATTAACTGGTGTTAACCAGTACGGTTGACTTTTGACATTTTATATTACCTTACACTCTAAAAATTTAGGTTATGTGAATTAAGGACAAATGTTTTGTTAATTTGGAACCAGTAACCAAGCTTGAGGTACTTAATTTATATCACTTCTATATATGTGGGTGGCCAGTGATTTCACACTCAATTTTCTGTTCCTGCAAGCTGTAGGAAGCCATCTCTGTCACTGTAAAGAATTGATTCCAGTTGGCTGCTACAAGTGTTTCCTTTTGTCTTGCATCAAAAGATGTCCAAGTTACTGTTAGTGGCATGTCTTTAGAATATCTTGCCATCTGCTGCACAGGACTATACATTTGCTGATTTTTCCAAATTTGAATATTGACTAATTAGGACCATGGAAAAAATTAAACAGAAGTTGAGGAGGGGAAAAAGTAATGGGACAGCTGAAAAGAATCACTGGCATTCCAATAGACTCTTTAAATAAACACAAGCTGTTTCACGCACTGTACTTGTTTTGAGCCTTAGTTTTCTGTCTGCAGTATACGGCATTTATCGAGGGGATCATATGTATTTTTGCCAAAACATTTAGAGAAATAAGAAGTGTTCTACTGTAAAGGCTCTGAAAATGCAGCCTGACTTTGTAACACAACAGAATTAGGAGCCTGATCACAAGGAAAATACCAGAAATGTGAATTTTTTAAAAATGTCTTCCCTTCTATTTTCTTGAAAATGAGAATATTTCACTCTGGAAAGGTTTTTGGGAAATGCTTGATAGGTGATGTCTCAAAAGACTGGTAGTATCATTTCACTCTCAGTGCTGTCCATTTGATCCCAAGAGCAGGTTTAGTTATTCTGAGGAACGAACAGTGATGTTTCTCTAGGGGCTAAACCATCATCAGGTGAATCTGGAAACTGTGCTCTAAAGAATGAGACTTGTTCTTTGCTATGTGTAATCTTCATTAAAATTTTCTGTTTATTAGTCTTTGTCTTTGCATTTAATTAGAGTTCTTTTCGAGGTGCATAGGGCTGTCTTCTCTGAGCCAACCAATGCAGTGAACCTAGGAAGTACCCCGAAGAGTCAAATTTGGCATCTGATGTAATCATTTACAACTGAGCTAGGAAGTCTCCTCAGTTTGCCCCCAAGTCAGTGGAGTTAACAAATACACTTGGGCTATTTCTGTGTAATAGCTGTTCTTTTTAATTGGTATGTACAATAAAAATGCAATCAGACCTGGGAGATCAAACAACTTTTAAAAAACCCCAACAACAATGGCTAACAAACAGGGGGTGGTTGTTTTAAATTCTTGTTGTCTTTTTCATTTAGAAATCCCAGTGTTCAGATAAAGCTTTGTTGTAAAGGGACAGATTGCACTGTATTTGAACAGCTTCATCCAGCAATGGAGTACCAATGCCTTTGGCATCCAACTTACACCAACTGTTTTGGTTTAAGTGCTTCTACTGGGGATACTGATTCAAAAACTTATAACCAGTCACCATATTCAACTTAATGTAGAGGTTTAAAAAATCATGTGATTTGAATATTCTTCTTGATGTAAAGATATACATAAATGCAGGAGGACTTCTTGAATCAGAACTAGAATGTTTTGCTGTGAAGCTAGGCAAATCCAAATTCTGATTAGAGAGCTAAATCTACTAAAATAACATGGGTTCTGCGGTTTTATGCTAATATTAAAACACTTAGAATATTTACATTGTGTGAGTAATCCATATCTCAGAATTCCTAGCTTGAAATCTGTGAAAGTCTATGAATGTGAATATAAATAATGCAGTTTCATGTTATTTTGAAAATCATGCTCTCTGCTTGTTTTCAGGGGTCTACCCTAATGTGAACTTAAATAAGAATTTTACCTAGTTTTCCTTTCTTGCTTTAACAATTCATGTTCTCTGTAAGTGTCCATGCCTAATACAAACCATTCCATGATTTTTAAAATGTCTAACATAACAAAACCATCATAACATATATTTAATATGGGTTACAAACATAACTTTTGTTTTCCTCTCTGTAATAGAGCTTTCTTGGCTTTCTTTTAATCTTTTCCAGAAGGCCAACATGTTTTATATGAAAACAAAGTTGGAATCATAAGCATCTGATTTTTTTTTTTTTAACATCTCCTTAGATGATAAAACCTTGACTTTTCATTCTTAGTCTGCAAGGTTAAGTTCGTGTGTGTGGCCAGCATACAGCTGCTGTTGGGATAAGGGAACAAGCCATTGGTATGGCTGAAAACACAGTGTGTTATGCAGCACTGAATTAGATGATGATGGCTGGCAAGTTGTGTTCCTTTAACTTCTTAGGGTCAGGTTGCACCTGTGACTTCTGAGCCAGTGTCTCTCTTTTTTCTTTCCTCCCCTCTCCCTTCCTTCTGCTTTTCCCCATCACACTTCTGCAAGTCTTTTTCCCCAAACAAGTAGAGTTTTTCCTTAATGCTTCATTCACACAGTTACAACACTTTCTTTGTAGTCCATTAATTTTTGATATTTAATGTTCTTCTTTTCATTGTAATATCTTACTTATACCAGAATTAATGGAATCATCAAGATACACTGTTGTTAGTGGTAAAGCACACAACAGCCTGTTTTGTTGATGTGTGTTTAAGATGAAAAACATTTCCTCCCTTTTAGCAATGAAACTTCTCATGATCTTTGCACTTCAAAGACATTTACTCACTTAAATTTCAAGTTATAAGTAATGCACTATATTTTGCTCAATAAAAATGCCTCATGTAGTAGAGTACAGTAAAAGTACAAAATTTGAATGCCACCACAGACATACTAAGACTGATATTAAAGAAATAAGTTATCTGAAGTTTTTGAGTCTGGTGGTCTTTCTCAGGACTTTACCCAGCGCAGCTGTAATGGGCATAGGTCTTTAGGATATCACAAAGGATGAAAATCATAATCACATCTGTTTCTTAATATGTTTGGAAGTCTTGCAATTTGGCAGTAAATTATATGTATCTATGTGTACTGGCCAATTTTAATTATATCCTTATTTTTCTAGGTGTTAACTAAAGCTCAAAATGATCTTGGGGGGCTTATGGCAAGGAAAACATAATTGACTTGGCCATGAAACAGCAAAGTGGAAGTGTTTTAATTGCAGATTATTCTGCAAGCCTTTGTCATTGCTTAAATGAAGTTTGCGTTCTACCTCTTTCTGAATACAGTACCTAATTACTTGTATACGAGTTTTGTTTGTAATATGCTTGAAGTATTAATTTTGAAGGATAGGACAATTCCACAAGTGAATTGTGGCTTTTTCATATAAGCTTGTATCTCTGGGAGTGCACCTCACTTATTGCAAATGAAAATTGGAACATGAGGAGTGATGAAGCCTTATTTTTGGGTGAGTGTGAATACAGCTTCCCTAATACACGTGGTGCTGGGATGCTGTATTAATCAGTGGTAGAAGAACCACCCTGTGTGGTTGCTGTGGCTGCTGTCTCATCCTGCCCTGGTGCCAGCCAGTCGGTGGGTGCAGGAGGGCAGACTTGGCTTACTTGTACAAACGGGTGCTGCAGCATCTACAGTAGATTCTGTCTGAGTGTCAAGCACTTGCAGTTGGCTGCTGAGGAACTTTTGAACTATTTTAACACCTTTGAAAATGATGGCATGCTCCTTTGTTGGAGATGGTTGTGGGTGTTCTCATCAATGAGGATGACATCTGAAAAGTGACAAGCGCCACAAACAACAAAGATATCTAGACACTGTAATATTCAGCTTTGTCATGCCTAACGGTCCAGCAGCCTTTTAACAGCACACCTGCGCATGCACAAAGAAGCTCTGCACTTCTAAAGCTATATTGGTAATAGATTCCTGAGTGCCTTTGGATGGCCTGTTGTCAGAGCTGTAAGGCTCACGTGTACTCAGCACACTCTCCAGAGCCTGTAACCCTCCAAGCATAACCAATACCTTACTGGCACACAACTTACAAAGGTTTTGAACTGAACTAAGGATTATAGGCATTTCAGTTTATAGTCAATACACTATAAATCTACAAATGGAAAATATGTACTTGCAAGAGTTACTTTTTTTATTTCTGCTTGTAATATACATGTGGTATTGACAACGTTGTTATATCAAAATGCATAGTTTAGACTGAAAATCAGTTTTGCTGAATCAATTTTACTGTTTTATAACTTATTTGAAATTGTTGTGTGAACAGATTTAAAATACAGGAGGAAAACCCAGCGTGAGTACTAATCATGGAGGATTAGGACTTGAGAGAACATACCTTCAGAATTGGATAAGAACAGTATAAAATGATTCTTTTTCTCTTGAAAATATATTCCACTGGTAGAGTTACCACAAGGATTGGTTCTACATGGTGAAAGATCCATCTCAGACTTGTTAGTGAACGTACATCTTCCTAGGCTGTGAGATTACTTAAGTAACTAATACTACAATGTTATTCGCTCTCGTATTCAAGACTGGAAATACATGACCACTTTTAATATGGTGTCCTCCTTTGGTGCCCGTTGTGTCTCGAGGCGTGTCCNCGCTCCTCTAGGGGCTCCTGGGGGCACCGGGTGCGCGCACCCTGCACCCCGCTCCTCTGGGGACTCCTCTGGGGGCACCGGCACCGCGCACCCCGCTCCCCTGGGGGCTCCTTGGGTCACCGGCACAGGGAGCGCGCACCCCGCACCCCGCTCCTCTGGGGGCTCCTGGGGGCACTGGCACCGGCAACCCCCACCCCGCTCCTCTGGGGGCTCCTGGCCGCTGCTGCCACCACCGTGCAGCTTTGCTGCTGCTGCTACTTGCTGAACTGCCTGTTTTGTGCAAGCTTACTATTTGAATTGTTGTCTGAACCGCCTTCCGAAACATATATGCATTTTTTGGAACAAAGCATCAAGAGATAATCCATGAAGATAGCATCTGCCATGTGTTGTGGCCATTTTAGAAGTTGGATGTGCTGAGGCTAGTTTCCTTTAAGTCTATGTTAAAATTTAAGAAAGTAAGCTGTATAATTTCTAGAATAAAAAATAGCTAAAATAAAATAATATATATTGGTAACACCTGTTAATTATTTCACTACGACAGTTACTAAAAGTGCAAAAATGGGGCAAAAAGATACCAATTTAATTTGATGATCGCCCTTGGTGAGGTATGGGCCCACTCAGATATGCCCTACACCCATGATCTACCTTATTGCCTACAGAGTAGGTCAGCTGAGGTGTTATGCCAAAATGCTCGTAAGCTACTGTTATGCCACATGAATAAGGCATTTAGAGAATACTTACTAAAATCCCTCCCTATACGTGTCCCGTCTGTAATAGTGTTCCATCCAAGAAAAGCTTCTAAATAACACTTTAATTTCTAGTGGTGTCAGTATGCTTTTTTTTTTTTCCTAGAACAACTTAGCAGTGTTTCCTTGGTGTTGAGAGAGAAAAAATGAGTCCAGTGGGCTCAAAAGGTTATCAAATAAGCTCATGTAATGTGCTTGTTTTACTGTCCTTATTTCAACTTCTGATTTTCTCCTTTCCTATTCCTTTCCTACTTAGAGAGCATTACAGGGTATTTATGCAACAAACACCCTAATAATGAGATTAACATTCAGTTTTAATAAATTTCTTCCAAACAGCGTTATCTCAGATGCAAATTTAAACTTGCACAAAATATTTAGAAAGCAAACCCAAAGACATTCCAGATAAAAAAATACTAATATTAAAATTAAAAAAAAAAGTTAAAAGCAACAAGAGTCTGCTGACAATCTTTCTGGTGACACCTCGTAGTTATTGTCAAGTGGCCATGTTCCATCCTTCACTCTTAAAAAAAAAAAAAATATTGAAAAGAAACAAAAGTAGTATTCTGTACAGCTTTTTAAAATAAATTTTGCTAAAGAGGGTCTTGTAGTAAAAAATGTTTCACACAATCCTCTCCATTCCTTATTAAAACATGCCCTTGCTGCTATTCAGTGCTTGTGTGGGAGTAACCATGCAGGACCAATGCCAATTAACTGGAGTTTAAGTAGGCAGATGTAGCACAACTTTTTTTCCTCATTTTTCTTAAGAACAGATCTTGTGCTTAAAATCATTACTGTGTCAAATTAATGTCGCTTTTACCTCCTTGGTGGATTTTCTAAACACCAGCATTTTATAGGAATGCCAGAGCAATTTGGATTGATTAGAAAATCTGGTTCCTCTCACAAGAACAAGTTTGTTCCTTTTATGTATTTAGGGTTTGGACTCTTTAACAAAAAAATCTAAATTTTAATTTTTTAAAAAAATAATTTGATAGGGCTTCAGGCTTCATTCATGAGGATGTAACTGCATTAGAAGATACAGATAGCAGTTCTCCTCTCAGCCTGTTCTGATTCCTGACTGTGCAATGCATGCTTTCCTCATTTCTGAGCATTTTTCTTCATGTTTCACTGCCATTATCCTGTGATTTACAGCATTCCAAAACTTCTGATCTTCCTATTTTTTTTCTTTCAGAAAATTTGTGCTTTGTATTTTAATGTAATAATTTTCACGATAGACGAAATCATGTGATGTGTATGCAGGGACTACAGAATTTGTGTTCCAGGCCGCATTCTGTGTGTTTAGCTGTAGCATTAGATACAAATCCTGAAGAGGGTTGCTGGAGGTTATGTAATGATAACTTCAAAAGTTACAACGGGCCATTCTTCCAAGTACTGAGTCAGAGAAACACATTCCTGTACTAAATGCCTATTGAGTTGATAGTTCAATTTAGTAAGTCTTTGTTTACTCTTTAATCCTCACTGTGTCAGCTGGAAAACGGAATGTTTTCCTCTAGTAGCCAAGTTAAGGGAGTTGTTTTCTTTTTAGCATTTAGTACTTAAAAGTGAAATCAGTTTTGCAAAAAAAAGTGGTTTATAATCTTGTTTGTGTTGAGATAATATACACTATATATGTGTATGTACACACGAGAGGACAATTTATTACGTTGAATAGGATTCCGTTGCTTAAAATTTGAGTTTGTTACGAAAAAAGATACCCTACGCATTAAATTCCAGGAGTGATCAACATCGTGTTGTTTTATAATGGTTATGAAACCAACCGACTTACCAAAAATTTTCAGGCTCTTGCTATTGAGGCTGATTTGGAGCAAATTCTTTGAACTTGACTGTGTAAAAGTGCGCCTGGCTGTTGAGTCAGTCCTTTAAAAAGTGCATGAGTCCCACAGCTGATTAGGAAACAGGAAGGCAGTTACTTTGGCAATGGGAGATAGAGCTAATGACATCAGCATGATCAAAAGTAAGGGTGAATTTAGAACTTAAAATGTCAATACAAATTATGGTTTATTAATGAGTTTGTATTTATAGCAGGCCCGTTACTTTTTAATTTGAAGAGTTACTTTTCCTTTTATGGAAAAAATAAGACCTACTCAGATCAACCTTTGTATCTGGCACATGAAAGGGGCTATGACAAAGAAATAAATTAGTTTATGTGGGGTGAACTTAAACTAAGTCAAACCAATGTCTAATCCAAGGTCCTATCTTTAGCAGTGACCAAGAGTAGATGCTTAGGAAAGAACAAAGGAAGAGAACAACCATTCCAAGTTCCTTGTGCATCTTCTTCCAGTCTCTGCGTCTCAGAAAGATGTGTGTTTTCTTTGTTTACTAGCTCTTGATGGGTTCTTTTGTCCTATAATTTTGGTCACATTTTAAAAACATGGTAAATTATAGCTCCCACAAAATCGTCCAAATGGTTGTTATTTTCCTAAAATGTAAGGTTACTGCTACTGATGTTTGCATTAAACATAAATAATGGACTATGACTGAAGGACTTGAACATGTTGCTGTGTTTCTCAAATGAGGGGGCTGACAGCTGTTACTATTGTCCATTTTATTCACCACCCATTGTTGAAGTGTGGGATACAGCCGGTGTAGCAACAGAGAGTATGAGCAGAGTTCTTATTCTCTGCCTGCTATCCTGGATATCCTTTTCATTCAAGGCATTTACTGAATACTGCATTGAGTCCTTCCAAATGCCATCCTAAAAGCTTAGCTTTTCTCTTTCTTTAAGAAGATTTTTTGGTCAAAAATGGTGCATCTTTTGCTATTAGCTGAAATTTCTTTCATGGCTTTATTTCCTCCTGCCTGTGTTTTAGGAATAAAAAAATAATCCGAGTTTGTTGCACAAAGATATAATTACTTTACCCACTGTGAGCTGGGCATTCAAATGCTGGACCTGATGGAACTTCTACAGTTCAGGGGCAATATGAGCCTCAGAATGTAGTACAAGGTATCTGTATTAGGCTTCACTTAGTTGCATGCAAGCAGCTCAGAATTAATGCTTCAGGAAAGCAGAGGACTGTTGTATTAGTCATTATGTTTTGATAGCCTGTAAAGTTTCTTAGCTGACTGATGTTTGTATTAAGAACATAGTGCAGTGGGATTAGAATATCAGACACTATTAAGCATAGAAATGATTTACACTTCGTTAATATTTGTAACTGCTGTTTATTTTACTGTCAGCTATGTGGAAGATCCTTTTTATAGAACAATAGCTACATGAGACTATACAGTAAAATGTAACTTTCTAATTAATTGCTGGACGTTCTTAAAATGATAGAAGATGACTTCATGATGAAAAATGGCCTGAGTTGTTTGCTTACATTATTTCATCTTGCTCCTACTAGCTTTGCCCTATAAATTTGTCAGAACCTCAAATTCCAGCAGCATATTGTTGAAGCAAGAAAAATAGCAAAATAGGCCTCCACAAAATATTCAAGAAATGGATTGTTCTGTAACAGTTTCATTTTATGCTTTGCTATGGCCATCTGGGTCTGGAAAGGGTTATAATTAGTATCAAGTTAGGTTGCATTTTCTTATCTATTTTGGTGGGAAGAAGAAACAATGCGAAGGGGGTTTAAACAGGATGTGGAAAGAAAAGAAGAGAAACTGGCTTAGATAAAAAATAATCGTAGCAATAAATTATTTTGCATAGGTTGCTTCTTATCCATCCCTCGTGGGATGAGAGGGACTGTACAAACTGAGTCACAAAGGCAAGCGTTGATGTGAACTTCGATGAACACTTCTGGTGCTTATTTCAAATTTCCTGTAATCTAAGATAATTTTTTTTTCCATTGACAGTAATTGACTGTTTTCCTTTGACAGTAATTATATCTATTGTCTGAAACTGCCTATGCAGTAGCTTAATACCCTGACATCTGGTTTTCAGCTGTTCAGTAGAAGTAAGTTTCTCTTGGCTTGCAGGTGCACACGTAGGAGTTGGCATCAGTGGCTAGGAAGGAATGGAAGCAGCCTTGGCCAGTGACTGACAGCCCAGTTCAAATACCTCCAGAGGCCCTTGGAGATTCCTGGCAGGCATTCCTGTTTAAAAGTGTACAAGTTCTTATGTTTTCTTCCACAAAAATTTTGCTTTAACACTGCTGTGTTTCTGCTTTGTCATCTGTGACTGCTCAGGTTTGTTTCTGGTTTTTAACTTTATAAGTGATCAAAACAGTGACTTGTACTCTTTAGATACCTAGAAGTTACTGGAAGTCAGAAGAATGAGTTAGGCAATCTAAATATTTGAGCACAAGTGTTTTGGGAGTTAAATAAAACAATTATTGTTTCTTTTTCTGTTTTGAAAACATAAATGTATCTGACTGCGTTTACTACATTTAATGATCTCCTTCATTTTCCCAGTGTGTTGAGACATACTGTTGTCATGTGTTATACACTTCTGCCTCATACTTAGAAAGAAAAGAGAACCATATGTTGTGCTTTAATGGTAAATCCCAGGGATTGTCTGTGTGGTTGTAAGGGGTGTGTAGATAAGCCATGACAAAATTACTGCCCCTATCTAAACTACATCTACCATAGAAGATATCCAGTAAGTAATTCTGTAATTCCACTAAAGAGCAGAGCTGTCTTGATATCTCATGCTTTTTTAGAGTCAACCTAGATTTCTTACTTTTTTTTATGCTTGCTCTATGAGCATTTTCATTCAGGAAACATTAAGGTAGTGGTTTAAGAAATACTGAATATCCAAGAGTGGAGTCCTTGTAAGGTAAGCATCATGTTTTAAAATTAGTAGTATGTTGAATTGGGAGAGTTTTATGGGAGACCTGTGGGAAATGTTTCATCAGGTCCCAAACTTTATCTCCTGAGTGTTTAAAAGGTGTTTTATGGGAATGAAGACCTAACCTCCCCATTTTTAAATTTCTTCACTTAGTGATATATAATATCAGAAAGAAAAAAAAAATCAACATTTAATTAATTAAGAAGAAATCCTAATTTTAAAATTTGTTTGTGAGATGTGCCTATACTCTAAGCAAACAGGGGTTTTGATCTGTCCCTCATAAATATTTTGCTGTTCAAAATCTTTCACCTCTGTTTAGGAGCTTTCAGTAGACCTTAGTGGTCATGCTAGTCAGTCCAATGACCTTGTATTTCAGAAGACTCCTTTTAACTGTCTAGAAGCAAAGACTGAAGAGTATAAAACTGAGGCAAATATGTAATGATTCTTTCTCATGTTACTTTTCTACTTCCAACAATCTGCATCTAAAAGACTCACTGAACCAAAAGTGGTGCTTTGTTTACTAAATGTGAAGGTTTTGTCTTTGAACGTTTGTTAGATCAGCAAGTTCTACAGTGTAAAATTAATTTCTCTGTTGTAGCTGCTGTCTACTAATTTCATTTAGTGCCTTTTAGTCTTTGCCACTGAATTAATCATGATTTGATGGAGAACTTTCTGCTATACTTGCTCACCTTTTTTCCTGTTGAAAATTCTGTATGTGTTTATTTGGTGTCTAATTATTTAAATGGTAATTGGAATATCCTCTTGTGACATACCAATAACCAATTAGTATAGAGTAATTAGACTTAGGTAACTCTGGTTACTAAGGTGGGTTGATCTAGTAGGGTCAAAGAATGAAAAAGAAGTAAATCATCCTTGAATACCTTGAATTGTTTGTGGTAGGTTTTTTCTGTCCATGTTTAGCTCCTGAAACCAGACAGATGAATTGGGGAAAAATTCTGAACTGCAGTTGCAATGCATGTCTCAGAAGTTATAGAGGTAAATTTAGAAGAGGAAACCACTCCTACTGGCATGGTTCCAGAAAAGAGAGACTCACTGATTGTGTGTAAGCATGAATAATTGTGAAAATATGTTAGTGTTCTGAGCCTTGGGAAACAGCCTTTCTGTGTCTGTAGAGGATCTTTTTTCAACAACTGCAGCAATGAAACATTCAATTACAATTTCTAGAATGACACAGTATTGCAAAGCTTTTGCTGAACATTAGAACAACCAATATGCTTCATTTTTGTTGCTGCATTGACTCACCTTAGCAACTGTACACAAATTTTTATTGTTTGGGTTCTTTTGTTTTTCCTCTTAAATACAATATTTGAGTGTGGTGGGTTTTTTCTATCCATTCTATTTCATTTTTTTGCTAGAGCTTTTTCCAGAGTTTTGGTTTGATTCAAATTTAAAGAGATATTTCAGACATATTTTGATTATTCCCTTTCTTATTCATCATGACTTGTACTTAGTGTGATATTAAAAAAGACTATTGAAAATGAAAGGGCTTTGATTGGAGGCTAAGATGTAGATTTAGATGTGGACTGTAGAAGTGTTATGGGTATTTTTATATGTGCTCATTCAGAAAATGGATATCTGCAGCATAAAATAAAAATAAATAAAATGTTTAGCATATGAGAGAATTAAGTGCCAGCATATTCAAGGTGTTTCAGTCTTATTACAAAAAAAATCTAGTATTTAAGCTTTGGAGTTCAGGGGGCTGGTGTGCATATGTCATCCTCAGGTAATTACAATTTCACACTACTTGATTCTTGTTGGTGTCTGATTATGTGCTTCTTTCTGTCCCAAGAAAAATCTCTGGGTTGATGTGCTGTATAAACCAGATGACATTTTATGAAAACTTTCTGCAATGTCATCTACTCATGGTGAGGCATATCTGAAAGCTTGTCTGCATGATGCTAAACACTGATAGTAGGGCAACGGAGGCTAATTGTGCAGTAGTGTCAATACTTACCTGGCATTCATTGATAGAATAATCCTTAAGCTATTTTTGCCTGTTCTAATTTGAAGTGTGATTATTTTAGGGGTGTATAGTATGGATTCACCAGTATAATAAGTATAAATTAGCTTTACTAAGTATATTAATAATAACTTGGATAGTAAATATAAAATCTCCTTGTATGACTTGCATTCAGGAAGAATGCAGTGCAATATTCTTGCTCTGCTTTGATATTCCTGTTTTGAAAAATGAGCTTGACTGCAACCTCTATAAAGAAGCAGCATCCTATAAGGTATGGCATTAGTCACAAAACTTTTCAGCTTGGTTTGTGAGCAGATCTGTATCTGCTTTCATGGGTTATGTGAACAGAAACTAGGGTAAATTACTAGAATTCCTAGGCAATGCAGACTCAACCTTTGAGAAACTGTTGCATGTTAAAACCTTTCTGGACTTTGGATCCATGACAACCTGCAACTTATGTTTGAGTGAATATTTGAGGCCAGTGGATATGTTGCTACATCAGCTTTGGGCACTTGGGGGATTAGTTTTACATCTTTGGTTTAGAGTGTTTCACATCACACAGCTAGCTTGGGCTAGGGCTCATTCTGTAGACTTAGAGATAATTGTTGTAGACAAGACTCTGCAATATCAAATGGAGTGAGAGAGAGCCCCTGTGAATGACTGCTTAAATGGGGTCACTGAACACACTGAGCATTTTGTAAGTTGTATTGCTAGGTGGTGATTGGAGCTTCACATTGTTCTGAAGGCCTGGGCAAGAGAAGAAACTGCTGCCTGTGTTAGGATCATCTCACTTTGACACTTAATTCAGTTATGGACAATTTTTCTCTAAGTTTTTTATTGCCCTGGTTTCTCATGTTTTGTGGTGAATGGATACTGTACAGACATTACTGGAGACATTTTTGGCATGGATGAGATGTGGAGGGTGAAAACCATCTTATCTGCTAGTGTTAAACACAATTGACTGTGAAGAAGATGTAGTTGAGGATTTTTTTTCTCTTTGTTCACATTTAAAGATGTGGACTGGTAAAATCCAGCTGAGTAAGATCTGTTTATGCTTTTTCTTATCAGGAGTACTATGGGAAACATAACATCTGGAAGGAATATGTGTGTCAGTCACATTTGTCCTCAGGGTTATTGAGCACCATGCAGAACACCACTTGTGTATTGATAATTTACTTTAGGGAACAATAGAGATAGTGAGTTATTCTAGTAGTGACAGAAATCTGAAACGTTGAGTCTGACAGGAAAAAAACCAGTTTTTTCTATATTTCAGCTGTTTATTTTGTAAAGTATCTTTACATGTAAGAAATTAAGTCAGATAAATAATTTGGCCCTTTCTGCAGATTAAGATTTTCATAAAATTAATGTGACTATATAAGGAAAGAATTCAAGCATTTGGTGAAGTTCTTCTGAAATTATACATTTGGTTATTAATTGGCTAGTTGCACTTTTAAAATAACTCTCCATAACAAATTCCTTTTGTTGTATAAAGCAGCTGCTCAGGATTAATGTCACATCAATGTCTCAGGCTGCAGGAAGAGGATGGATGAGTAAAGCTAAACCTCAAATGTCAGTGAGCTCTTTATTTTTACAACAGAAAACTTTTGCAAGTGGTCAAAACAGCTGTCAGGTTAGGTGAAGAAGAAAACCAATGACTTGAACACTCTATTGCTTTACCAGTGGCGTTTTGGTTTTTTTTTTAAATATAGCTATCTTGTCTTAATGGCACATTAACATCAACTATTAGGAACTATTTGCAATAGATTGCGATAGCAAGGATTGATCATTATCTGCTTTACATGCTGAGCACTTTCTGACATCTAATCTGGCTCACTGAGACTGTTTTCTTACTCCCTGTTGCCATATACAAGAGACATGCAAGCAATCCATTTGATAGCAAAGTAACATGCCAGATGTATCTATAGTGAGGTTTTATTACAGCCAGTTAATGGAATATTCAAGACTATCCATTGGAATTTTTTTCGAAGGCTAGTTACAACACGAAAGAATGAAAGAGGAAACAATCAGTGCCTGTCTTTGGGAAGGGAGAGAAAGCAGGTGCAGTGTTATAGATAACTGAACTTTAGCTCCATTCCCATAGAAAGAAATACTTGTAAAAAAACCCCCCAAAATCAAAGTGATTAACAGTCAGAACAAATTTTTCATGGGGAAATTATACCAAGCTGGTTTAATTTCTGTCTGCCAGGTCATTAGCCCTTTGCCTCTGACTAGAGGAGAAGCAGTTTGACATATATCTCAACTCTGAGGTTCATATAAGTAGGCTGGTAAAACTTAGTCTTGATGCATCTACTGTCACGTGGGTACTGGTCTGTTTTGTAGGAGTATTTGGAGGTAGGTGTCAATGCTTCTTTAACTGGAAAGTTAAGTACTGAGTGAGGATTGGCAGGAGTTAGTCCTGGGTTAGGTGCTACTTAATATTTTCATTAGTGACCTGGATGATGGAATAAAGACTCACTCACTGAATTTGCATTTGAGATAAAGCTGGAGGGCACAGAGGTTTTATTCTAGGATAAGATTTAAATTAAAAATTAACTTTGCAAGTTGTGAGGTGCTCTGAGAAGGGAAAAAGAACACAAGTAACAGGGATGATGGCAAACTCCCACACATAGAATTTAGAAGATACCTGCTGCCCAAATACCATGATAGCAACAACTGGGTAAGTAAGAGTTCTGTAGAAAAAGATCCTGATGTTACACTAAGATTCCATGTGACTTGACTTGACAGTGCTGCAAAGCTGTAGGGAAGGGAGTGACCTTATGGTGTCATACTTTATTATGACCGAGCTTGGTTGTCACATTTAAGGGAAGGTGTGGACCAGATGAAGAGAACTATTCACCAAGGTGAAGGATAAGAATGACTAAGTGCTTAGGAAATGTGATTTGCAAGGAAAGACAAGTGGAACTGGGCTTTCTTCACTGAAACTTTTATATCAGTTCTTTGATATGTAAAAGGCTGTTGCAAAATAGATGTATGTCTCTAGTGAATATGATGTATAAATGCAGGTAAATTAAACTAGATACTTGTTAAATTAAGATATAGGGAAATAGATTACATTTCCTAAGATATTGTAGTAACCATAGTTATTGACATTTCCAGCAATTTCATACATAGACTTGATATTATCTTGGGGCAGAAAGTGGTCTGGATTTTCTTGAGTGCTTTCAAGTCCTAAGACTTCATGAAAATAGTTTTATTTACTTACTGATGTTATTGGTTAACATTTGGTTTCAATCTTGTGTGATTTTTGTTGGAAAAGCTGTTTCATGTGAGGTGTTTGATTCTTACATATCTTGGGGCAAGGAACACCTGTACTAATGATGATTTATAAGCAAGTTAGCTCACCAGGTCAGTGAAAGTACATTTAAATTGGAGTGGTGTACATACACAGCTGTGTGATATATTGGTGTAACCCTGGATAAGATCTGGGGTCCATGCTAACATGAAGTAAAGATGAACTGTCATGTTGATCACTACTTCCAGAAAGTAAAATATTTACATTAAAAGATGGAAGTAGTGCAGATAAATTGAGACTGGAGAGAAAACATTGTTACGTATAGCAACATGGAGAGGAAGTAGAGCTCCTTGATGTTTTATTGTTCATAATCCTGTAATCTTGCTATATCTCAAACTGCTTCTGGGTGTCAACTCCTTTAGCCAAAAGGTGTTTATAACAAGGTAAATTACTTTAAAAACTATGTAATCTGTGTCCTTTTCAGCCTGAATAAAATAATTCATTGGAAGATAATTAATTCCATCTCCTATTTGCTTTCTGTTAAAACTTTTCATTGAATTTGTAACGAAAAAGATAGCAAGTTATTTGTTTGTTTTAGCATAATTTCATTCCAATACCAACAGAAAGGTGACAGTAACTTTACCACTAGCTATGAAATCTGTAGTCATTGTACATGGAATCTGTAGATCTGTAGACTTAGACCATTTAAAAAGGCTAAATTATTTGTGGAATAAACAAAAAATTAACATTCTATACCTATTTTTTTAAAAATACATATCAACGACAACTCAGAAGTTAGATTTTAGAATAATATACAGGATGTGGTGATGTTGTAAGAAGCAATTATTCATTTGTCTTTGAAAAATTTGAGAACAAATCTTGCCCAATGTAAGAATTATTTTTTAAAAACCCTGAACAACCAAAAACCCCCAAGCCCAAAACATATCTGTCTTTTTCTTGCATAGTTCATGAGTTCCATTTTTTGCTGTGAAGCCCAATGATTTCAGTAGATTTCATTTTTAAGTAGCTGAGTAATCTTCTGTAAAAGTGAATGCTTAAGAATTTCCCCTCAGAATCAGTCTATCCATGTGTTTTGGATAGTCCTTCTGTAGACATTATTCTCGAAAGAAGTTGCTTGCACAATACTGATGTGCTCAGATTACACATCCTTTTTGGAGGGGGGATGCAAGGGTGCATTAAATGTTAACATTTCCAAAAGTTTGGTATGACATATTTACCTTCAGAACATTTGTATTGTTGTCTTGTATTTGCATGTTTCTGTTCTTTCAAAGGAACAATGCTCATAAAGTACTGGGTTTTTTTCTCCTATAATTGCTCAGTGTGCAGTTTGTTTGTTTGTTTTCAGAAAAATGTTGGCCCTGACTGTGTCTCTCTAGAAGAGAATTCTCTTCCTAAAAAAAGCCTGAGATGTGACAGCTGAGACATATTGTGAAAATGTTTCTTTCCTTCCGATGAAAGTACTTGAACACAGTTCAGAGTCTGCATCTAAAATATATTGAGAATTAAATTAAAATGAATCCTACTCATCCATGGCCCAGGCTAGGCACCTAGAACATGAGAAACCTGTATGTTGTGGGAAAGTAATTATTTTCCCCCTTTAATGTAAGTAAATGATGTAATATTAATAAAATGGGGAGATAATTTGCCTCTTTAGTTACGGTGCAGACTTAGAACCAGGTCCAAGAACCTCAGCAGCAGTACTAACGTGGTAGTAAGGCAGTTTGACAGGACACTTCCTATCCAGCAGTAGAACACTGGGAGTTATGTGTGAAAGGGCAAGGACAGCACTAATGTGAAAAGCAAAAAGTACCAGCAATGCAGGAAAGTTGATTTTCTTTGCTAGTCTATAACATTCATGTAACTCGCAATAGTGGTGTACAAATGACTCTTCAAGTATAAGGACCAAACCAAGTCTTGGGGTAAAGGAATGGTTCATGATACTGGCTGAAGTTTTTTTTGCCTGGATGGTCTTATCCATTGTCTAAAATTTGAATGCTTTACACTGAAGGAAGAAGTCAGTCTTACAGGTTTTGTAATCAGCCTGCAAAAGCCTTTTCTTTTTAGTTTCATTTGAAGGAAAATGAAGTTATTTGAAGAAAAATATAGTAGGGTTTGGCTATGTCACGGAGCACATTCACAAGTGTGCTGAAAGAACACAGGCTATTTGTGCACGTCTTGGGAAGAAAAATGTGGGTAGGGTTCAAATAAAAGCTGCTGCTTGATTCACTAGACCAGTTACAAGGGAACTTGACTGGTAACACATCATTTTTTTTCTGTAAAAAAAGGTTATGTAAGCTTATTTAAAAATACAGTAGAAATGTGTATTCAGAGAATAAGTTGAAGGCTTTTAGAATTAGGGAGCTCAGTCCAAAGCAAAAGAAAACTACTAATTGTATTTTGGACAGAGACTACTCTTATGATTTTGGGGCTGTCAGCCCTGAAGCTCATTCAGATGTTTTGGCGTGCAATGGAACACATTAAATAAATTATGAAACTGACATAAAAGGGAAACGTATAGAGAGTGTAGGAAATTTGTGCTCAATTTTTTCCACAATCAGTTAATATAATGGTGGTGGGGAAGGAAACTACCTGAAAGAACAGAAAGATGACATTTCAGAGTAAATAAATCCTGCAAAACTCCAGAGAAATGTAGACATCAGGCAGAGTTTTAGGAACTTGCTGTCACAGTAGAGTCAGTGTTTTGTGACAAATGTAAGATGAATGCAAAAGGCATGCTATTTGTAAGAATTTATAACAAATTGTTTATTTACTCAAAGCCTACTTGGATTGAATGCTTAATGTATTTGAACTCCTCACGAGGACAAAATGAGGTCATGGAACTCCCTGATAAACACGAATATATACATATGCTTTGACAAACATTGCTGATCCACAGAGATTTGGTTTTTAGCTAGTGAATCATAAAATTATTTGAACTGGAATTATTCTTTAAAGATCCTCTAGTCCAACCCCCTTCCACAGGCTAGATCAGGTTACTCAACCTGACCTTGAGCACTTGCAGGGATGGGGCATTCACAGCTTCTCTAGGCAACCTGTTCCACTGTCTCACAGATGTATCTTCCTTAGAGCCAATCTAAATCTATCCCCATTCACTTTAAACAAGCTGTCCTTTGTCCTGTCACTGCAGACTCTGATGTGACTGGTGACATAATTGCAGGAGGATTGTTCCGTGATGTGACTGCACACTGAGATGAGGCTGACTGGCTGGTAGCTCCCATGGTCCTCCTTATTGTCCTCTTTAAAAATGGGTGAGATATTCCCACTTTTCCAGTTTCTGGGACGTTGCCTGACTGCCTTGACTTTTCAAAATTGATGGAGAAATTCTTTGCCATTACACTAGCCAATTCTTTCAGGACCTTGGGATGCATCTCATCAGGTCCAGTAGACTTGTTTATGTAATTAAGCTGTCAGTGGAATGAATTGAAATTTGTTGACATTCATGCAGTTGAAAATAGAACAGAAATTTTAGAGATTGTTCCTTCTCAGCCTGTATTGTCAGTCCTGTCTTGCCTTCAGGTTGAGTCTTTCAGTATCTTCCAAGAGTTAATAAATGTACTGTACTGGAAATTTTAAAAGTAAACAACCCCCCCACAATCTCTTTTCAAATCTACCAGTAATCTACCAGGTTTACTTCATGATGCTAAACAATTTATAGCTACTGGAATGCATTTTTCCAAATGGTATGAAACCTATTTATCTGCATCTACTTCTATGAACACAGGGTATGAGTTCGAAAGTGCCTACTTTGTACACCAGGAGTGATGCACATTGCCTTTAAGACTTGTGTATGTGGTTCCAGAAGATCATCTTCAGATATGTTGGGCTGAAATAATGAATCTGACACTGTTTTATCACTGTGATGCCAATAAGAACAGGACAAGAGTATGTGTCTGTCTTTACCAAGTGTTATACTACTTCCTGGTGAATAATGTATCTGGTATAAGTTAAAACACCCACTTGGCCACTGTAATATATTTATCTGGGACACAGTCTTGTGGCAAATAGAACCAAGATTAGGAGTCTCTGCAGAGATGCTACAGCACCTATTTACAACCTTTCTTCAATTGCATTATTTTCTCCTTGGTGAAAGCTTTTTTTCTGCATTACTTGTTTATCACTGTGATACTGTGATAATCATCCCTGCACTGTGAACTGAATTAATTGGTATTTCTCAACCACAAATGCAATCCAAGCAATTGTTTTTGTAATTAAACTCAGTTTCCAGTTTACTTTACTTTGCTTACATTATCTGGTTAGGCAATCATTGTCTGGAACATAATAAAATAATCTAAATTACTGTTCTTGTAAGTATAAACCAAACAATAATTAATATGATATTGCTTCCTTAGGGACATTCTTTGAAGATTTCAATGAGAAAAAAAAGAGAAAACAAAGAGAAATCAATAGAAAATGGAATTGTGTTGCCATGAAGGCGTATTTGAATGCTTTATTTCATTTGAAGTGCTTAGAGAATGTTGAAGAATTAAATAAAATGGAAAAACTAAAAGATTTCCTATGGCAGGAAGCCTTTGAGGCAAAAGTGTAATGAATCATATGAGGAATATTGCTCAAGTGCAGTTCCTGTTCTTAGAACTGAATGAGCTAGACGTCTACAAAACTGTGGTGTTAAGTGTGTATGCTTTTGTATACACATATGTGTGTACCACTTTTTGATTCAGACTATTATAGGCATAGTTAAACTAGATTAGCAACATTCTTCACTGTAGTCCGTAGCAGACTTCTGAAAGGCAGAGTAAATACACAAACAATAGCCTGTAGCAAAGCTTGCTGCCACTGACAGGTGTGCACTACTGGCTGATCTTGAGGTAGTCACTAGAAAGCCAATTGTGTGAGTACTTGTAAGTCTAAACGTTTTTCACAAAGTTTATCACATTAATTTCTGCTCCTAAATGAGGCCTTTAAATCCCTTGCTCTGCAAATAGTGACACCCGTGCAAACAAATTAAAAACCCAAAAACCAACAAAAAGCAAGAGATGCTAACCCTTCTCTAAAGCAGAGTGCAAAAGCATTTCATACTGGTAATGCTTCCATGTTTAGAATAGACTTCATAGATTGTCATGATTGAAAAGATGGTGCCTTTTCTTGCTGTATACTCCACCTGTATGGAAACAAATTACAAATATTCTGTGCCTCATTATATTCCTCAAATACATTTGGCTTTCCCCTGAGAGCAATGGCAGACCCCTGATGATTATCTTGGTAAATTTTTGGATGCCACTGTTCAGCTAGAAAGGAAATATGCTTTAAAAATGCCTTGCACCCACCTTCCCTCACAAGTCATGTTATACTTTGCTGGTTTTTGCTATTAACTACTCAATAAAGGGCTATCTTCCCAAATTCCTGGAAAACTGTTTGTATATTCTGTGAATAGCTATGGACAAATAACAGAACAAGTGGCTAACACTGAATAGCTGCTATTTTTTAAAAGGTCTTATGTTTTATTCCAAAATTTGTTGCTTTATCCAGTGAACTTGGGTCTGGAATGGGCTATGTGTGTATTTTATACATATTTTTTGTCCCAAACTAAGCTGTTGGAGTTCCTTTAGGGTATAAGAAGACATAAGGATGTAGTTTAAAGTGCTGCCAACTATACTGAGACTGAGAAGAGCTGTGGAAAATCTTAATTTTCTGGAGAAGGTTAGACTTGGATGCATCAACTGCTAGTTGCAAGGGGATTTTAAACATTTAAGTATCCAACAGATATGTCAGAAACTATGTCAGAAAGGAAGCACTATAAATTATGAGATTGGATGTACAATCTATGATCTGTGTGGAATTTAACAATAAAACTAGTGCTGTTATTACTAGGAGAATGAATGTAGATGTAGAAAGCAAAATCTACTAAAACCAAATGTCCAAGTTCAGCAATATGCTGAATTATATGGGACACCTACTACATGTGAGACAGCTAAAGAAGATTTTAAAACAGAAGAATTGTACAAATGATTTTCAGCAATTTACAGTTATCTGTCCTTTATTAATGGAAGGACATAACACTTCTGTGCACAGAAAATACATGTAACTAATGAGTTTACTGACCTGCATGATTGTAACTAACCTTGTACATGTACAGTAAAATGTTTACTGGCTCATATCCTTAATGACTTTTAAATTTGTTTTAAGACATGAAGCATGATTATTCAAAACTATTTACATTACTAGAATGCTCCAAGACCACGAAATTTAGAAGTATTCTTGTGGTTTTGCTTGGGGCACCTAAAAAATATAATCAATTAACCTATTTCACATCCTAGTTAAAACCATAGAATGAAGAAACGTATTTGAATTCTTCAAATGCTGTAGTAAGGTTTCCTGTAATTATTCTTTCTGCTCTACAAATGGAGGATATAAATTTACCCCATGCTAATGTTAATTATCTTAGGCAAACATTCAAAATTTAAGTGTTATTTTTTATCACCTCATTTACTTGATGTAGTGTCTGCAGTGTATTGTATTGTACCTAATAATACCCAATGTAATTTGGACCATTTGGTAAATGTGCTCTAAGGAGGGCCAGGCCTAAAATAGGTGAGTTTGCAAGTGAAAGATACTCATGGGAGCTCATGAAGCTCCAGATTTAGATAATGCTGTGTTTCATTAGGAAAAATTTGAAATAATCTCCAGCTTGGTAAAGGAAACAAAGAGTATAACAGAAAGCAGTAACGTTCAGCTTCAGATCCCATTCTGGCTTGATTACAGCCTGTCTTTGGGCTCAGAACGAGTTGTTTGGGTTTTAGGTTGTTGATTCATGGTTCTGAAGAATTTTTTTTTTTTCTTTTGGGGACAGCTACATTAGTGAGCTTAGAAATGTACACAGGTTTAGGCTGAGAATAAAGGTGTTACAAGTTTACTAGAAGGGAGAAGTATGAGTCTGAAAATATCTGTTTCACAGGCTTGCTCTCAAGCTAAAGTCTGCCAATTTTCAGAAAAGCCTTATGGAGATTTGGATCCTGTTGATTCTAGGCCTGCCAGAACTTTTACTGCTTTTGCATATATAGAGATAATAAAAAAATGACCTTTTCTTTTCCCCAAAATGGCTATGGAAAGAATTGTATTAACAGAAATAGTAGGTTTAGAGTGTTTTTTATCAATGTGGTCTATTCTGCACAAATTTCTAGAATATTATTTCACTTTTGGGCAATGGTGTTTGTAACTTGCATGACACTGAAGCAGGGATAGGTTGTGCAAGAGATCTGAGGATTAAGCCTTTTCAAATTTGGTATATAAATGAAAATACCATTTCCAATATAAAACTGGAATCTAAATTCAAAGACCAGATGCTGGTCTGTAATGCTGTCATAACATCAAAGAATGGAAGTTGATATAGATGACGTATAGAATTGACTACAGATTGAAGGCTAGTGCTGAAAACCAATTCTTCCTATATTGTGCAGCCAGTGTGCAAAGTATTAGGATGTTCTTTTGGACTAATAAATAAAATGAGAACAGTGCCTTTCTGTCTGACCTTAGAAGAATCTAGAATACAAAAATTACTGTGGGTTAAATCTTTTGTTTCTTAGACTTGTATAATTCCATTAGCCATATGGGGTAGAACAGGACATAGGTTAAGCATTTCCAGAATCTATTTTTTCTTCTCCTTTTGGTTGCTTAGACCTTGCATCAGAGGTATTCTGTGTTTATTTCTTTCATTCCTACAGCAAATGGGCAGAGATTGAGGGAGATTTTGCTTTACTTTACCTGCTACTCATTAACCAGGCAGCTGAGATACTGCAAGTGCATTGTGTACAGCAATTGCTGATAGTGAAGAATTACTGCCTCTCTCTCCAAAGACAGGAGAGAGCTATTAATTCGGGGAGTGTATCTGAAGCACTTTTTCTTTTTTTAACAAAGTTGATTATGTATCTTCTCAGAGTTGTAACAAAAATCTTCCATTTTTCTTTGGTACTTCACAAATAAATGTTTTCCTTTTTACTTAAAAAAAGAGAAGAATAATTTCTTCTAGTTCTTGCTGCCTTAATGGCCTGAAAATACCGTGTGCATATGTGCAGGATAGAACTGGGTTTTTTTTTTCCGGTGAACTCGTTATGACACTTTTCTTTGTAGAATTATAAATACTGGCAGTTATTTTTTCAGTCAATTAAAGTTCTTATAGTTGTTCCCAGCTTTGCTCTAATGCCATGTGTATATCTTTTAAGCAAAATGTACTCTGTACTAAATGGCTTTGTTTAGAGTGTTTCTAATAGAAATGTCCCTGCCACATGTATCTGCTTGGTCTGTGTAATCTCTTGTAGAATGTTTTCTGGCATTGAACTGACTGTATGTTTAAGCAAACATACTTCAGTTTTTGCATCTCTGTTAGTAATTAATGTAGCTTGGGGTATCCCCAGTTAATTATGGGAACAACCAAGTTTTACAGAGACGTCTGCAATCAGGCATTTGGTTGTATATAATATTTTTAAAAATTTACAGAAGAAAACCTTTGAAATTACGTGGGTGTGGTGAAACATTTGTTTCCCTTTTTAAAACTGCTCTAATTTGGGGCTAAATGTTAGGTCCACTTGATGTTTGTGAGAACATTCATGTTGAATTGGACAGAAATAGTTCTTAGATGAAACTGGGTCGGCTCCAAGGTATTTCCCTTATTCTATGTGCCTACTATTTTAAGAGACAGCATTGGATTTTAAGGGTATTCTGGAGGACCAAGCCATAAAGGTAAATCTAAATAGTTCAGGGAAGCAGAATGTAACCCTTCCATCACTCAAATCCTGTTTTGAAAGCACAGGCAGGGCTTTGGTTTAATAATGTCCTTGAACCAGTGCTCAGCACAGGGGGAGTGTAATGCTTAGAAATCCAGTTCCCACGAAGTCAATGCAAATCTTCACTGACTGCCAGGGATGGTAAGGTAGGGCAATAATAATCTAGGACTCCATCCTTCTGTGAATCATCATGTGTAATATGGGTATGTGTGTACAATCAAATATATTTCTATATATTCCTTATATACATATGTATATATAAAATGTTTACATGCATGTATGTACTAAGGAGGACGAGAAATGTTCCTTAGTCTGCTTCACAAAGTGGCGTCATTTCTTTTTTAAAAAAACCACACTTTATTCACATGCAAGCCAGGAGAAACAAAGTGTCCTTTCCTAATCCTGCAGTTTTGTTATTGGTTTTCTCACCTCATGTGTGAGTGGAATTGAGGTTGTCACCTCATTCTGGTCAGTTCCACACCTTTTTCAGGGTAAACAGCATGCGAACTTGTATAAGCAGCATCTGAGCCAAGGCCCTTTTGTAAACCAAACTTTAATTTGTTATTGTTCTGGCATCTGTGCATGTGTGTGAGAGACCATGTGGGCTGGCTGTGGAAGGCACTATAAAAACTAACAGTGGAATGTTCATCTGGAGATGTTCTGTATTATTTATGAAAACTTGGGGCCCAATCCTGCCATCTTCTCTCACGCTAACTGTCCCACTAAGGTCAGCCAGTGATTATACCTTTCTAAGAATAATATATGTGCATAAGACTTTACTGGATTGGATATATAGATGGAATTTTCAAACTTCAGAGAAACCATATCTGCTGACATCCACTGGATGTTGAAATTTGTTCCTTTGAAATTAAATAAAACTAAATTGATATGATTTGGAAAGGAAAAAAGCCTTTGTATTTAGTTATATCTTCTGTTTCAGAGGTGTTCATTATAAGAACTTAAAAGTGGACACCTGTAGTGTGGGATTTACCATTGAAGTATCATGGTGAGAAGTGGATTGCACTGTCCTCCTGGTGTCTAGTCTTTGGTAAAACATCAACTAAAATTGGAAGTGGAACATAAAGTTGACAAAAAAGCAAAATTCTCTGCAGAACAATGGAGACAAGCCAGGGTAGCAATTAATGTTTGAAAACTATATATAATTAAAGATAAGTTTGTAATTTGTGAATAATGTAACCATATTTATTCTGAAGACTAATTTGTGTCAACTAAATATGATCATCTGTTTAGAATCTGTAGCAATTTGAGCTTTAGGGATACTCCCCCATTTTCTAGCTTCACCTTTACATAAGCAGAGCTAGAGAAATGGTTTGGGGTTCTTTCCCAAAAAGTTGAGGGTTTGTTTTTTTTTTTAGGGCACATGTGTCATGTGTTTTGGGTTTTTTCCTGCTGCTTGAACAACAGTCTTTCTTTTTGTGAAATACGTCATACATGGCCTAAGACCTATAGCTATTATAGGTATGAAACAAAACTAATTTTAGTAAATCCATTGAGACATATGGTAAAAAATTCCATTGACAGCATGATAAATGTGTCTTATATTTGGCATAGCTTTAACATACCACTTTTTATTATTTTTCCATGATAATCTCTCACATAAGTAGGACTGTAATCTAAGATTGTTTGCAATGGGAAGTGTGAACTGATCACAACATGCAAACAGGACTGTCTGCAGCCTGGAGCGTAACCCGTAATAGTGGCTTTGAAGCTACTGTGTTTATTTTGAGGCCTTGCCCCGAGGACAGTATGAATTGGGTAAAAGAACTTGTTACCTTCCCAAAACTGCAGCTTCTGACAACTAAAGGTGCAAAATTCTCCCTGCTGGTTCTAAATTCTGGCTCCCCACGTAGTATCACATTGCATTAGTGGCCAAACAACAGTCAAGAGCAGTTGTCATTCAATGTAGGACACATTTTGAAACAATTCAGATTTGGAACTAATTTCAAAGCCAGTTAGATTTCTATAAGGAATTCATTAAAAAAACTGCCAAACACAAACAACTAGTTTGAATGCTGAACCAATTATTTATGTACATAGGCTGCATATTGAAACAGTTTTAAATTTGAACCAGTTCATCTGAAGCAGAATCAATTTGGTAAAGGTATCAAGCACGTAACTGCTTCATTGAACAAGGCATTTTTCCTGCCACTTGCTGCCTTGCCACTGTCGTATCCATAAATCATTTGAATAGAGTTTTTCATATCATTGTTTATGATACAGCATTCCACTCTGGAGGTAAGAGTGAATGTAGTCCTCTGTGTTCCACATCATGCATAACAGCTGTACCAAAGTAATTTTATATGTTTCTCTTCTGCTGTCTGTATAAAGGAAAAATTTAAGTGCCCTTTCATAGCAAGGAGGGTGTTTGAGCCCATCCCTGGGCCACTCTGCTAAGCGGTAAACATCATATATGTAAAAACAACAACTGTTTCCTGGGATTTTTATTTACACAAAAACTGTCCAGGACTTGGATACCTTAAGTGGCTTGAGAATCCGTAAACAATGAGCTTAACTTTTAGTGTTAAATTGTACAACATCCATACTTCCATGAAAAAATTTCCTTTAATTTTGATGAGCTTTAAGAATAAGTTACGTCTGGTCTAATGTTTTCAGTTTTTGATGTCAAGATTTCTCACATCACCCCAGTGAGAAACCTCACTTGGGTTCAGATGGAGCCAGCTCTAGGCAAATGGTGGCAGCAACCCCTTTGTCTAAGTGCTAACTCTGACCCTGTCCAGATCAGCACAACGGTGCAAAGCAGTTTTCTGTGACCCATCTTCTTGCAAGTGGATGAAGGAGGTCTCTTTGTTATGTATCCTTCCTGGTTTGGCCCTCCTCACTTTCAGTAAATCATAGGAAACAATCTACCATTATTTTTTCCATCTTGGAGGGAAGTTGTGTGGGGTTTGCAATTGAAAGAGCCTCATTATCTAGATTGGGGCCTTCAGTTGTGTCTTCTTACCTTATTACAAGGGATATTCTTCTTTTTTCTTGCCAAAGAAGATGAAGCAAAACAAATCACTTTTCATGTAGTCAACCACAGTGAAGTTAAGGGGAGGAAAAATTACAAACCATGATAAATGTCAGCAGTCAATATTGTTTCTCTTTACAGAACCATAAACAAAATCATGCAACTAGTCTCTAAAAGGTCTCGATGACAGCTCTGGTAAATTTAAGCAATCTGGCTACAAAGATGAATAGTATTTTCCTGTTGCACATTCTCTCTCTCTCCCTGAAACTATTTAAATCTAATTAACCTAGTGTCAAACTCTCTGATTTCCCTCCAATGTTCTAACACAGGGCCTTAAACAATGTTGATTTTTTTAATACCAACTTCTCTTAAAATATTTGGTTTTAACATTTATCCTTTTATTTGCCTGTGTACCAAAATAAATTATTACCTCAGTTATATGGCTATGACACTGAATCAGATGGTACCCACAGAAGAAAAACACTTTTTTCTCTAGTACAGAGAGCATGTGTATACAATGGCTGTCTTGCTTCGGCTCAACTTGGGTATTAGCAGCTCTTGTTTTTGCCAGTCTTTCTTTTCCTTCCACTGTGTGATATTTCACTTCAGTAAAGCCAGTAAAAAATTTGTTATTAAGTTCAGTAAGAAAAATTATTACTTACCTTTAGCTAAAAAATATTAATTTTCTAGCGTTGTATAGGAGTTCCCAGAATGACTGCCTATCTTCTCCTGCAGTACTGACAGTGGACTAAATTCTCTGCTGTCTGTAACCAAGGAATCAGGAGAGTTGCCCTGGATGCACCTTGCTTCAGCATTTAGATCATTAATATTAAATTGGTTTTGTATCTGTTACTCCTTTTGGATTAAGAGGATTTTACTCCCATACCCAGTTTAGTTTGATTTTTAAGCTTTGAAAGAAGGAGAAAAAAGTTTAAAGTAAGAATAGTATAAAGATGATAACCAGATCTTGAAGTTCCTTGGCCTTTAGGCCAAATACTATGAAGGACTGAGAAACCCATAGTTATCTGGTTTGAAAGTCTTTTGTTGACAGAACAAGCACAAAACAACTGCAGCTCTTTTTCAGATTACTACATACCTACATAACTCTTTTGAAGGAATCAGTAAGTCTTTTCTTAATTCCCCGATGAGTAAAAAAACTCAACAAAAACTGCAAAGAAAACATCCTACAAGTATTAGATGTTGGTAACAGAAAAGTCTGTAACAAAGGTATATTCTAGTGGGGTCCACATAGCTGCACAATGTTCACACAAAGCATAACTTTAGTGAATGTTTTTGGGACTACCTCCACTTCTTTGAATGAGGAACAATAAATTGAAAGTATTTTTGAACAGTAACTTAGTGGGAGAGATGCATGCTACTTAAGCATTCTTGTACAATTTAACAATGCAGGCAGCCTCTACATTTCAAGCGTATTTCCTTTTGAAGGGAGCCAAAATGTTAGACATATTTTCTAGTTCATGTAAAGTATATGCTCATCAATGGCCTACTTTACCAAGGGGATCTGTGCTGTAAATTCCTGGAATAGGTATGAGCAGCCCTCTGCACTGTCCATGTTATGTGCAAGTGGGCTGGCAATCAAGTATAGGCTTCTCAGCTGATCCACAGAGGTAAAAAATAAATAGTTCAAATACTACAGTTGCAAGAAGCACCTTATGCTAGGAGTCACTACTTTTGATATACATTTTTTTCTAGCATTTGTCCTCCAACAAACAGTTAAGTTTCAAGCCACTGGTATAAATTTTAATTACTTTTGAATGTATTGTTTGAAAATGTATTACTTTAAGATGTCCATTATGGTATTGTTCAGAGACTTGTGTTAATTATCTAATTGATTTGGATTATGGATTTGGCTCTGCTTCTGTAAATTGTGTCCTGACATCTGAACCCTAGGGAGTGTTGTGCACAATGTTTTATCTGGTGGTGTCACAACTTACCTACAATGATATTTGTTTACTTGTTATGGGTACAGATCAGTAGTGCTGGCATCTAATCACTTTGGCAGGGATTTTACTGGTCAGATAGTGACAGCAGAACAAGTTTCTCCTGTGAAAGTACAGCTGCATTTAAAGAATAAAATTTTGTACTATAAAGGTGGACTACTAATGCAACAAGGCAGTTCAGCTCTCCTACATGACCCTTCTAAGAGATAACTAATAGCATTTGATTCCTTGGGATTTTATTTGGGTTTGCTGTATTGTACTGTCTTTAGATATTTAAGCTATCCTATAAAAGTTGATTTAACTGCATTTGAGCATTTCTGTATACAGAATTTACTTATCAGAATCTTTTAAGACTTCCTCAAGGGCTCAGGACTAGATTCTTCCCAGGATGGTACCAAAAAAGATATTGTACTAGACCTGCTTCTGCTTGGGCAGGATGCCAACATCAAGGACTTCTGTTTGCTCTCACCTGCCTTAATACAGTGCAGCCAAGGGCAGTTGAAATTTTTAGTGAATGTATTATGTACATCTAAATTCAGCCTTGCATTTCTCATTTCTTTTTAGCAAATGCTTGATCAGTTATATTCAGTGTAAAAAATGCATTGTCACATCCTGCTTCAGAAGGATGCTCACTGTTTTTTAAAGGACCTTATGCCAGTCAATTTCTTCATTCTGAGGCTGAGCCCTGCCCTATGACACCTGTTGCAGAATACCTGTCAGAATTCACAGCTGAAAAGAGCTACAGTAAAGGAAAGCATTTGCATAACTGGACAAATATGTCAACATCCTTTGCTATCAAAGTCTGAGTTAAGGTCTCTGTCCCGTGGAACAGAAAAAGTGCTTCTAGTCATGTCTTTTTGAACTAATTTTTTCTAACTTTTTTCTCTTATTTTCTGCATCTGGTACCTTTTGTACAGATGACCACCTGCTTTTATAGACCAAACCAGCTGTTTAACAATGTTGTATTGTTGAGATAAGATTTTTTTTTTAAATTTCTCTGAAGTACTTAACAATTTTTAGCCTCTGATGCTCTTTAAAGTTCAAGTGCTTTTGAAGATAAGGCATATTGCAGACACAGCATGTGATGGAATAAGTGAACATAGAATGCACTTTACTCTCTGTTTGATCTCTCTAGATGCTGATAATTGGTGGTGGCGTTGCTGGGCTGACTGCAGCCATAGCTGCCAAAGCAATGGGAATTGCTGTCAGGGGATTTGATACCAGGAGGAGTAAGAAAATAGGGCTTAGAATCTAGAACACTGCTTAACACTTTATAAAACATTCTAGTCAAAGTTCTGCTTTGCTTTGCACTGAAGCAAAAATTGTCATTCAAAAACAATCTGGAAGGTTTCTTTCTGTCACAGGACTACCAGAATTTTCAGTTAATTCATTGCTAATTAACATAAACTTCAAAATATTGATTTCAATATTCAGAAAAAGAGAACATAATTTAAAATATGCTGCCTCCTTACTTCCCAGGTCCAACTTAAGACAAACATCATCTTCCTCCTTCCTTTGTAGACTCAACTTTTCTCAGTTCTCCCTGCATATTATACCCAGTCCATCCCAGTCCCTTTGAATGTGGGGTTGTGTGCAACTGTTTTACCCCCACCCGTCATGGCTGTCCCTGCCCCAGCGTGGCTCATCCCTGGGCTCCTGCTGCTCAGCTGGAGAACTCCCTTTGGTGAGCAGTGCCTGCTCCCAGGAGTGTCTCACCAGCCGCCTGTCTCCTCAGCACCCCACCTGTGTCTCTGTATCTCTTCCCGTGTGGGAAGCTCACATGTGAGAGCAGGGGTGCCCCGTGCTGGGCTGGCAGCTTTTGGAGGGTGAGAGACTGTTCGTGTGGGGTTTGGAGCCAGCTGGAACTGGATGGCACAGGCACTGCTCACACGTGAATAGATTAGGCCCTCATGTACCTCGTATGATTTGCCAAACAGGGTAAGAAAGTGGCACTTGTGTTAGTTCAGGTCTTATTCCAGGTAAGATTCTGCTCATAACATTGGAGAGCTCAAACATATGTCCCTGTTAGCATAACATGCTTAGGGAAATATGCATGTATTTAGGTATTTTCTAAAAACTATTAGCGAGTAATGGCTTCATGATTAGGTTTTACCTGTTTTTAATCTGTGATTTAGAGTATTTGCTTCTCTTTGCTAATGATTTCCTAGTAATTTTCAATTCAGACTCAAAGTATTTAATATGTTGTATTTACTTCTGAAAGCACATACCTTCCTATTTGCCCTCTCTAGTAAGAGTTATCATTTCTAGTAAGAGTTATTAAACTTGTTTGGTTTGCTTGCTTAAACCTGAAACTGGGGAAGAAATCTTCAATTCTAATTACTAGAAGTGTGATGGAGTCAATGAAAGAATGATCAGTAATTATACAGAACTGAGGCTGGGATGACTCATCCTGCAGAATTTGACGTTTTCCAGGTGTAGATTAAACACCAGCATTTAGAAATAATTGATGTGCAGGGAAAATACAAGTAACATCAGTGGTGCTCTAACAAATGAAAAAGTAATCAACATTATAGTAATAAAGATTGTCCTTCCTTGAAGTCACTGCAAGTCTTTCATGGAGTTCTTACGAAAGCGTTGTGGGGTAATAAAACAAAGTCTTTCATAAGTAATGAAACCACAAATGGGAATATTATTCAGAGACAATTCTGTCTTTGGATATTTTATGCACTGTGACTTTTATATGCATGGTAACATCCTTTTTAGCAATGATATCCATAAATGCTTTTAAATTCTAATTTAATTTAAATTTTAATCTCATTTAAAACCAATTCCTTCATTAACTAGAATTTTGGGTGCAAATGTCCGGATAGGAAAAGAAAATCCAATTCAGAGATTTGCCTAATTTCACAATTTTAAAGGAGCAGAATAGAACAGTTTTTAATATGAGTGGTAGATTTTATGGGATTACCATTAAAATTAATATAATTTTTAGATGAGGACTAAGTTCCAGTGTGATGTGGAAAAGCAAAGTCATGCAGTGTATAATGGTAAGATGATATAAAGGTGCAATTGTATGTTTGTAAAGACCCATTATTGGAAGCAGTTTAAGATGCTATCATTTTAGTATTTGGGAATTTACCCAAGAAAGATGAGTCTCATCAGGAACCGGCCTGGGCAGTGGGCTGTGAAGCAGAATGCTTGCTGCCACTGTCCCCCAGGTAGCAGATTGCTGCAATGGCCTGTTCTGGAGAGCCAGGTGAAGTGTCCAGCTCCAGTATTTCAATTTTACCTCGTACTGGGGACTTCTGAGGCTGCCGTACTTCACTATTACGTTGTGATTTACTCCAGGATGTGTATGGAAGCCAACATGTGTGACTTCATGTGAGATAAACTGGTGAGTTTAATGTCCAGATGGCTATCCTGGAATGGTGCGATGAAAGAAAGAAACAAAAATTTAGGGTACAGTGTTTAAGGTCAGAATTCAATGTAAATTGTTTTCAGGACACGGCGTTAGGATTTGTTTGGGTTTTTTTGATGTTCTGCTTTCATAATAATACAAAGGGATGTTGGAGACATGGTATTAATCCAGATGTACTTGCAAGGAATTTAAGTTTCGAAGGTATCACTATCTTCTTCCTTGGGATTGACCAGAGTGCAATTAATCTGTGAAACACATTGTGCAATGTGATTCTTATCAGACAATCATGAGGTGTTTTTGCATTTGAAGAAGTACTTGATTTCTTATTCTCAAAAATAAGCACCATATGGTTTTGTAACCAGTTCCCTGACTGGCCTCCCAGCTCATTTAATCTCTGGCTTCCTGACAAAATTGCTGACTTTCTTTGGTCATGCATCAGAGTAAGCTATTAGTTTTACACAGAAACCTTAACTTGTAAAAGAAAGCTTTAGTAACTCATGTCTGTAGTAATATGCAAATTTGATTTACTAGCATGTATAAAGCAGGCATCAGATCTGTGGAGAACATGTGAAAAGTTTCCAACACATGAAAGCTTTGACAACTATTTATTTTGCTTTCGCATCAGGGTGTGGTGAACACTGGTTACAAGGGCTTGCCAAGTAGAATGGCTACTCAAGCCAGTAGCCTTTTTTCCAACAACATCTTGAAATTATTAAAGCTGTTTCTCCTGAGAAAGACTATTTTCACTTTGAACAAAAGGACGATTTAGATTATGGGACTATTGATCATGTCGTTAGAGGAATTTGGGTAATAAAGGTGAGTTTCAACAGTAAAACATTTTTGATAAAAAACATATAAAATGTGTTGTCTGAAAGCAGTGATTTTGTTAGGGAGTTTAGTCATTCTGAGGAAATGTTATCATTCAATGTCTACATGATAATGCTGGGAAGGGGATTTCTTGCTTGTTTCAAGCAGTAAAATATGGGGCAAAAAGACCTATAAAAATGTCAATACTCTAAAATTACTGCTGTCCTTTAAACTCGTGTTTTTAAAAGATGTGTTTTGAGAATCAGCCCATCTCCTGAGCTACTGAGCTCTGCCTTAACAATAGAACTTCAAGTGCTGGAGTTTATGGACTCAAATGAGCATGTATTGAACAAAGCAGCCGATAAGTAGGAGTAGGTGAGCTGTGTGTGATACGCAAAAGGACTTCAAGTAGTGCAAGTACTTCAAAGGCCAAATGGTCTGGTGACACTTACTACATCTTTGCCCCAAGGTCAGGAGAGGTGGAGCATTGCTAAAGGTACAGTGGTTTTCTGTTTGAACAACCAGGGGTTAGCTTGAGAGAATCAAACATATTTCAACCCTGATGTGACATCATTAAGCCATACCCTGTGTAGTCTCCATTGTAATAGCAGCAGCCCTCATGCCTTCCTATATCCCTCAGCCCCTTATTGTGGAGGAGAAAAGGAACTAAATATACAGTTAAATTAGGAGACAGTCTTACAATCTGTGAAAACTGATATTACTTGTGTGCTGACTGCAATCTTCTGTATGCAAGATGTTTCTTGAGATAAACTGATTCTTTTTCAGTCAAGTTTATTTTGGATGCAGTTAAGAAGAAAAATTAATTTCTGTAGTTGTGGTGAATTGAAGATTGACAGGAATCCATATTTGCCTGCAGGTAGCATTAAACCAAAGTACAGTCATGCAAAACATTTACATATTGGCAGACTGGAATTACTTTTCAGCTAAGGAAGTGTTTGTAAAGAGAAGCACATTCATGTTAAGCTTTTAAGGAACACAGTCTAGGATTTAGGTAGGTTATATTTTTTAATGTTTGTTTTCTGCGATTTCTTTTGTGTTTGCTTTGTGTTTTTCTTGAATTTTTTATTTGATTTTTGTTCCTTCAGTGGTAAGTGTATTACATCTGAAATATATCAGGCCAAAATTGGTTTAGTAGGAACACAAAATTGTTTTTTACAACTGACTGCATTCAGTGGTTGGTGCTATTTTGCAGATCAAGAGTTAAAGTAGTCAGTATAAGGTAAAGGCCAAATCCCATTCTATTTACTCATGTGAGTAATCCCACTAATTTCAGAAGGACAAACAAGTCATCATGACAGAACTTTGCTGAAACAGTCAGCCCATAATATAAAGAAAGGTAAGATGCAATAGGAATGATCATAATGATTGGTTTTTTTCTGCAACAGGAAGGTGTAAAGCATTTATATGGCAATAACTTTTGCCAGGGACAGCACCCTTTTCTATTAAAAAAAAAAAGATTAGCACAAGATAAGGAAGAGTCATATCCTCATAATCTAGGAAAATTATGATCACAACTGGAATTTATATAAGAGGTACAAGAGAATTTATCGATATTTCTTGTTACCAGTTGGCATTCTGATGATGAGCCATGCTAGGAATAATTATGTAAAAATAAAGTGTACTCCTGAAAGGTAGTGTGGACTAACATTGAAAAGCCACAGACAGTGGTAAGTCAGGTTTGCTAACAAGTCCTGTTGCTTTCCAATTAAATGAAAGGCTAAAAATTCACTTTTCATGGTCCTTGGTGAATCACCATATGCCTTTTGTTACCAATAAATTTCCTCTGATATTAATTATGTATGAAATAAAGAGCCAGTATAGTATAGGTTAGAGACCCAACCCAGGGCCAATTGAAACGAACATAGGCTGTTCTCAAAAGCTTTTGGATCAGGGCCTGTGTATACTGCATAACTCCAGATGTCATCTGTGTTGAAATATATGTATGGAATGGAAAAATTAATCATATAGCAAGGTTTTGATTATGTTCAAGAGTATTCTTCTCATAAACAAGATTGCTTTACATTAAAAATGATGGAATGAAAGAATAATGCAAATGATAACAGAAAAGGATACGTATAGCACAGCTTTTCAAGGGTTCACTACCTTCAAGATTCCTGTTCAAGTTGAATGAGTAACAGTAGAAATATCTATTAGTTTAAGGAAAGCAAATTCTGGCAGTATGAGTAGTTGATTTTAAAGGAGGAAAGCAGAGAAGGAAGTCTGTGTCGCTCATTCCTTAACCAAACTTTGCACAGCAGCTGAAAGTCCTCCCTCACTGTCTTCTCCCAGGGTCATGGGCTTACCATGCTTTGTCCAAAGTATCAACCTTGTTTGAAGGTCTCTTCTCCTTGATTAACAGTGGGCAATTTTGTATATATGTTTCAAAGTTTTTGTTAAAAAGTTACTAAAATAACAGTACAACTGAAAATTCAACTCCTGTCATTTCTAAGAGTGAGATTGGAATATCTTGCTGTTTTGGGCTTTGTCCTGATGAGAGAAATTCACTCTGTACATTCATTTTCTCAAAGCTTACTTGCGTATATTTAACAAAACCTTGTGCGAGTGATGACAAAATATGTCTCTAAGTAGAATATCATATTATCTTGGATTAATGAAATGATCTACTCTTTTCCTAAAGAGGGAAAAACATTTCCTTAAACCACTAACACATATGGTCAAAGAGACTAGTACTGGAAGCAATATTTTCTCCCAAGGAAGTATTGTTGAACTCTTTGTGTGGTCTGCATCCTTTAACAATGTTCAGATGCTACACTGTGGTCTGTATTTCTACTAATGCAGTAAAGGTTGTCAAAAGCCACTGGGGAATTTATGACACATTTGATTTTGGAGTTTTTTTGGTGAACTGTTTCTCCATATTTGCCCAAGTGGAATATTTTTTATTTCATGAATTTAGTTTGGCAGTCCCATGTGCATCTGCTGAAACCTGGGATACACACTTTGTTCTCACGTTGGGCAAGAGTCTATTATTCCAAAATTAGTTTTCTGGCAAAAACAATGTATACAAGTTAGGCATGCAAAAGCATGAGCAGGAAATGCCTTCTGCTATCATGGGTGTTTGTGACAACTTCTGTGGAAGAAGGGTTTGGGCTCTACGCCTGTTTTTATTTTATGATTAATAAAGAAAAGTGCTTTTTTACTCTTCTGAGTGCATATTTCTTTTCTTTATAGGTTTGGCAGGTATTTTAGGACTTATGCTTGTTTCTCCCAATCCTTTTTTTAATCAAACAGTGACCAGATTTATTCTTGCTTGGAATAGTAGTTATCACACAACCCAGGGAGTCACACCTGGCCTTCATTTGCCCTTCATACCAGAAATTGTATTTATTATTCCCAATTGTATTGTCTGCTGCCTTCTTCTCCCATATGCTTAACTATGACAGACTGGATTTCAATTTTATTAAAAGGGACCTATAAGAAATCAAAACAAGGTTAATGACTTCTCCAAAGTGAATTACAAATGAGATTACAATTTGAGTTTCTGCCTCAAAACTTTTACTCCTGGCACTAAATGATGCTTTTTTCATATTTACTTTAAATTTATGATGCATCTTCATGCACAAAGATTTTACTGGCAACCAAAGGATTGTATAATCATCATATAAGAATGCCAACGTGAGCATCAACTTCATGTTTATACCCATTGTCTCTACAATAAATATGCATAATTTTGTGAGTGATAAGACGACAAAAGAAGAAAAAGTTTAACAAAAGTAATGGAATAGTGAGAAGAAGTGATGAGAAATTTTGATGCAACCTCAGGCATGTCTGTCTGTATCCTTTGCTTTTTCCTCTGCATAGGACCAGCACCTTTCTGTCTGATTAGTCCAAAAAGGAATATATCTCCCAAAAAAGGGAGAGTGTTTCATCAGTTGATGAAGCTACTAGGTTAAATCTTACTTCTGGGGATGGGTTTGTCATGCTGATTAGCACTCCACAGTTATCTGTCTGTTATTTGAGCCGATTTTATAAGCAATCTTGCTGGTTTCTGAGTCATAATTGAAAAAAGAGACCCTGAATCAGAATTTAATATTTTCAGCGATTAAAGATAAGAAACCTCATTCTAGCATTTCTCTAAAGTACTCCCCAAAACTGCAGGTAGAGATGAAGTCTGCAACCACAGAAAAGAAAGAGCTGGGAAACCTATGGAATAGATAGAGCTTACAACAGCAGGATGGGTTCTGTTTATTGGAATATGAAAGGCTATTGAAACATTAAAGAGATTATGGGGTAGTTTTCAAAACACAAGGCTGGGAAAAGCAGATAAATTAGATAACATAATCTAGCATGAAGTTCTGTAGCTCTCGAAGTAAAACAAAGGTAGAATTTGTTCAATAGCTAAGTAACCCAAAGCTAGGAGGGTGGTCTTGGCTAGCAAAATGAGTAATATGAGCAAGTAAAGAGCTGGATCCTGTGTGAAATATTAGTGCTACAAGCAGTGAGGAACAAGGCATATGTGCAGAGTCGGGCCCTCTTGAAAAACAGCCCTCTAGGAAAGCCATTCACTTATATGGGCAAATATTTGTCATCTTCCTTCATTAGATCATGGAATCTGTTATCCCTAGGGCCAGGGAAACAATTTTACAGTCTTTTTGTTTTCTACTGTCCTTATTTGAGCATATTCCTTTGACTGTGCTATGTTTCATTCAAGGCAAAACAGCTCTAAATTTCCACTTCTATAGTGTTCCGTGACTTACAAAAGCAGCAGTATGCATCGAATAACTTAATTTGCTGAGGTGCCAATCTCTAGCTAGTTTAGAGTTTATCAGGAGAGACCATATTTACCTTTATTTGCTATTTTTGAATCCCCCCTCAGATGCATTTCTTTGCTATTTTTTAATCCGCATCCAGATGCATGTGTTGTTCAAAACTTACTAAAACGGAGATATTTCTTACTAGAGGTAGAACATAACTGGCATTCATCTTTACTAAAGACAGAGAAAGGAGGTATTTTGGGAAGACAACAATCTGATGGTAATTAGACCTGAACTGTTTTTTACCTTCCCTTAAGGCTTCCAACATCCTAGAAAATTGTTCAGCACTTACTCTGGAAGAAACGAGGTGTTAGATTTCATTAATTCTTTGAAGTTTTTCAAACTGTACCATCACTGGGGAAAAAATCTAATGGATGTCGTGGAACTTGTCAGAAGGTTACATAAGGTGTAAAATCACTGAAGCTAACTTTTTTCAGTTGTCTTACAAATGAGTACTTGAGAGGTGTTCTGGGAAATTTGTGTTGCTTCTTGTGTTACATCCTTTCCACGGGTCACAGCAAAAGCCACAGCGGTACAGTCATACAGCTACTCTGTTTAACCCCAGATTTCCTCAGGGTACAGTATCTATAAACTTGCTCCATCTCAGGACTGTTCATATTCTTATGTGACAGTTTCCCTTCTGTCAGCTTGAAGCCTTTGGGCTTAGACTCCTGAAAAGCCCATAAATATTTCTTGCAGACACCAGCCAACACATGGTCTTTGGCCTTTGCAAATGTTCCAAGAATGTTGTTGAATCGTTATGTCTGTCTGTTATGATTTGAGCATCATGGATTTTCTGACTATATTGTTTTGGATCATACTTTCAACTCATTCAGTGATGTAGGTTAAAAGACAGTTTATTATTTAAAATTAAGTCACCATATGCTCTTCAAATATCAGATAGATGACTGCGTGTCTACTAAATGAGGTCATGTAGAAATTTCAGAACATTTTTTATATTGAAATACCTAAAATCAAAATGTGAGAGAATCAGAACTTCATATTTACCTTGATAAAATATAAAATTTTTACCCCTGAAGAATATAATGGCCAAAACATTTTTAAGTGCGCACAGGGCAGGACTAATCTAGCAAAGGTATTTTTTTTCATCTTTCAACTTGAACTAATGTGCTAAGTATTTTTCTATAAGGGCAAAGTATTAAGCAATAATTCTGAAAACAATAAAGACTAAGGCAGTAATTGAGACATTTCAAACTAATATTAGAAAACAATACATCAGTGTTGATGATAATTGAAAACATGTACTCAAATATATGTCAATGGATCCCAGAGCTGAATTGCTGGGATGCTAATTAGTTTCATAGTTGCTCGCTGAATTGGTGTCATAAAAAATACAGAAACCAGAAAATGTTAAGAGAGGAATGTGCAGAAGTCTAATAATCAGAAACGGATATTCACTCACAGTAAGAAAGAAGAAATCTTTCATCTTTAAAGATAAACTATTTGTTCTCAGTCCTCCTGGCAGTTATAAAATAGTTTGAAGTACGTCAATACTACATGATTGATTTTTTTCTTTGATTTTTTTGTTTTGTTTTTTTTCACCTAATGTATTTCAGCTCAGTTGTGTGCTGTGCAGGAGGGACGGCAGGGCTGTCTACTCAGAACACTTCTGGATTTGGGAATACCCCTGGTAGGATTGAGGAGTCAAAGCTTTAGGAGCAAGCAGCAGTAGAAGCACTGAAATCTTCCGCAGAAGTTCTGGGCATGGCTCTAGGTGGCACGATGGGCATGTGCACTTCTTGCAAGTGTGCTCAATCCACAGCATCCTTGTTACTGATTAATTTACTATTCTTTGAGAGGATAGGAAAATATATAGTATGAAGACAAATTCCTAAAGGTGGCACTTCTATCTAGGGGTGAAAGATCTTAATTGCTGATAAAAAGTTCGTTTTGTTCAAATAAAATATTGTTCTGAAATGAAAAATTGTTGTTTCAAAAAGCACTGATCTAGTTAGATGTTTTTGGAACTTCCCATTTGTTTTCTTACATGAAACAATTTTCTTGTTATGAATTTACTAACTGCCTCAGTTGATCTAAATTACAATAAATTTATGGGAAAATAAATGTTTGAATATTTTAAGTTAGTTTTAATGCTGATTTGTTAAGGAGGATTTTGTATCCAATACTGTGGAGGCCAATAGAAATGCTCGAAAGTTGGGCCTGAAACTTGGTAAGAGAGAGGAGGGGAAGGCACTACTCTGCCAGTTTGTCACTTAGATTGTGGCAGTCTTCTAATGCATCCAGAGCTGTTTTGCCTGCCTTGATTCTCTGTACGCAAAATGTGTTTGGAAACTCTGGCGGGTCCATCCACACAACTCTCCCATACATGAGAAACAGTGGCTTCAAAGGAGCTGTTCTGGCTCTGTTTTGTACAAGTTGTCATCCCAAAATGTTCTAGCAATGTATTTTCGGAAAAGACTTAAATTAGGTTAAAATTTCCTATAACTATTATATTTCTAATTCATTGTATGAAAAGGAAAACAACATAAGTGAACAGCCCTTTCTTGCTCAATGGTCTGTTTATGGTTTGAGTATGAAACACAATGTAATATTTCATTTTGGATCTAAATAATTTAATTTTGCAGGTCTTACCATTGCAAAATGAATTGAAATCTCTGACCTTCCTCCGCCCGTAGCTGCGTTTCACAGTCTGGTTGGTTTGGCAGCAGCAACTCTTACATGAATTGCCAAGTATGGGATTGAATATCCACACCTTGATCTTCACCCTTTTGCCAGCATTCTCAGTTGTGGCATTGTATTGGGGTGTAGCTTTCAGTGCTTCTTTAGTGACTTTTGTAAAATTGCTGGGTACTCGCTACTGTAGTCTGTCATACGAAATTTAGAATGCATTTCACTAGAGGCCCTTTTGTGTTTTCCTCAAAATCCAATTGGATCCTAGGAAGAGCCAGGGCATAATTATCTTAGGCACTTTACAAGAGGAGGGAAGCAGTCTTACACAATTTGGCTTAACAAATTTGGTAGGACTGGAACACAAGGAAAAGGAAGTTAGTGACTTTGGCTTTTGTGTTGATTGGGAGAGATGCTGATGTTGGTCTCAAGGATTTTTTTTTTCCCTGGATTTGCTAAACAGTGTTTGTTTAACTGAGAATCTGACTTAGATTCCACAGAGCTTTACTCCCAAGAGACTCATGTGAACAACTGTTGGCTAGAGGAATTGTAGTAAGAGAATTGGTGTCATAAAAATTATTTAGGTCCCTAAGTAGCAATTATTTCCTACTGTGAAGTTATACAGCTATTGAAACTTTGTGTTCTGCGTAATTGCTGTCCTATTCCATATTACAAAGCAATCATATCAGACTGCTTTTGTTATCCTATAATTAACAAGGCTGATAGAAGGAATCACAGACTGTGACAGGAAAAGGAGCTAGAGCACTTCTATTTCTGAGAATTCCTTCCAAAAAAATTCCTAACTTTTTGTCTTCTATCTGAAATTGGTGGATCTTTCCTTCAGCTAACCACCAAGAAGACCTGTATCTTTGGTATTTTTATTCTGTACCGTACCCTGTCTTAATTTCGATTGCTGTAGCATTAAAAATACTTCAGTGCTAAAGGCAATACCGCATTAAAGCAGCTATGCTCACTTCCAGGTGTGCTGAACTCGGCACCATTTCTTCCTTGGGCACCCCTAGCTGGCTTGCTGACAGCATTCATGGCTAGTATGATCAATTTTTGCATTGGGCCCAAGCTGCACCCTTGGATTAGTATGCAGTGTTGGTGTTACAGGATTCTCCTCAATTACGGAAAAGTCTCCAGAGAGCAATTCTTGAACCGTTTCCTTGCAAATATAAGTTTTTTGCACGCACATCCAGCACTTGCTGAATACTCTCCACAAGGCAGTCTTGCATGTTAACAGAAAAAATTGGCATAAACTATGAGGAATCAACAAAGCACTCTGCAGAATGTTTATCTAGCCCTATAGAAATTCCTTAACAAGTCTGCAAGACCTCGTAGGATCCCACAAACCACACTGCAGAGATCCAAAACTTTCTAGCCAGCAGCAGTGCTGTAAAATAAGCTGTGGATGTTTATCTAGTCAAATGTATATGTAATCCTAGCCATTCCTGTAACTGTGGGCTGGTTTTGGAAAGAAATAAGAGAGTAAGGGTCTTGTCCTGCAAAGTAACAAATTATTTCAGCTCCTATTATGCCTGTATAATCTTTGAGCAAAAATTCTAAAGGCATATTTGCTTACATGACCAAACCCAGTAATGGTCATAGGTATCAATTCTCTGCTAACTGGGTGATTAAATGAACTTTTATTTGCTTTTATTTCACTTAGTAAATATTTTAGGAATGATATCATTTCTTGAAATATTAATCCAATTTTTATTTCCCTTCCATGGTGCATACTAGATTGCAGGGGCTGACAGCTGTAGGTGTAGCAGCTATGCCTGTTACTCAAATACCAAACAGTTACTCTGGCTGAGCCTTGTGTGCAGAAAGCTTTCTTGACACTGGCCTTGACAATTGTGGGTGTCTTGATTGGTTCCTGTGGATGGAGCTATCCTGTTGGCATTGTGTGTGTGGTAAGGAAATTCCACTCATTTGTCCTCTTTTCTGTGTGAAAAAAGACAAAGGCATCTACTTAGGAAACTTTTACAAATAGGATGTTGCAGGAGATTGGATGACTGGACTGGCTCCCTGACAGAATTTCGCTCATATTGGTAGTATAAAAAATGAAGTTATGACAACTGGATATAGATGTCTGGTGGGTTTTCTAGAATTAAAATTTGGCAAACAAACTCCTAAAATGCCAATGACAGCAAAGAAATCAAAATATGTCTGGGTTGCACGATGTGTAACACTGTAGAGATATCCGGCCAACTGAAGGATTGCAAGCAATATACATGTGCTAGGAGAGCTGTTCCTCATTTTCACCCTGCTTTTTAGGAGCTCCTTTACCCATAGCTCAAGCAGTGCCACGTGGCACTTCACTGAACAGTGTGAATGTGCCATCAGTTCAGTTCTGGCTGGTCACACCCTGGGCCATGACTGGCACTCACATGTTGGCATGGAGTACAAACCAGTGGCCTTGGGACAGTTGGTTCCTTCTGATCGAAGTGGTGATGTTAAGGCATAAGAGAACTTGCACAGTTTTGCCTGAGTTCTAGCCCTGCTGTATGTAAACAGCTCCTAGTACACTAAATCTGGCAACTGAAGTTTAAAAACAACTGGGAAAAACAAAAACAGCAATGTGATTTACTCGTGAAACCAGCCATGTAAGTTAATATTTTATAAAACACTGAATGGCCTTCACTGAAAGATCTCACCCAGCAACTGGTTTTGAGGAAATGCGAAATGTGCTGTTTCATAACATGCAAGATGGGAAATATTATTTAAACAAAGAACATCTTTGTTTTGCTAGTGAAAATGTTAAGGTAGTTTAGGGAGGAGAAGAGAAATCGTTTAAAAATGTCTGAAAAACAAAGTTTTCTCCAAAGCATATCTGAAAATCTGTTTGAAATGTAATTTTTATGCCAAGTGGGATCCTGAAGCTTTAAAAAAAAAAAAAAAAGGCAATGCAATACTGAACTGTTGAACCATTTCTGTATCAGCTTCACAGCTTGTTAAAGTAAACTTCAATGAGCTGAAAAATAATGCAGTCTGACTTCCCAAACAAACTACATGGGAACTTACAGCAAATGAACTATTTATTTTGGGATTCTTTTAATGGACTTGGAACTGTTGTTTTGACCAATATACTCATTTAATATGTTCACATTTAGGCTTGATCTTTGCCAAATGTCACTTTTGGGTGGATATGCCACAGCATTTACAGCAGGAAGGAAACCTATGGAAATTGTTGGAACTTGCACTGAAGCTGGATTAGACCAAGCTATTGAAGAGATAAAGGAGTCTGATTTCATCGTTACCCTGGGTGAGAGTTCAGATATTTGCTGTTCAAATTACTCAACAGTAGGCTTTCCAAGCTACCTCACATCTTGAGTAACACTGAATATTTCACTGTTCACTTCACATAAATCATGTCAAAATCTTGTTTCCACTTCCTTTCAATTTATCCAATTCACACTTGTAATCCAAATACTAAAATTGTTAAATACCTCTTCTCTCCTTATATGCCAGCTGTATCTCATCTGATGTTAGCAGTCATTCTTTTCTTGGTTTTGCCCATAAATACAGACCTTTACAATCATTAGTCAGCTTCAGAGCATACATCTTGGTAGTACTACAGTGCTCATTCTTCTGTAATGATACAGCATAAGTCAAAAGGGTTAATCAAGGCCCTAAGACTAATTTCATCAGGTTTACACAGTTTGTCATATCCTGAAATTTTGAGGTTTTGCAATTGATGTATATTCCACCTCCAATGTAAGTCAGTCCTGTTCTTTATGATTAGACCTTAATGAATAATGACTCACTTGGTATCTGTGAACTCTTCTGGGAGTTTTCCTCATCTTAAAAAATAATGAAGCCTTCAGTGCAGGACTGAGGAGAGTGAAAATACAAAGAATTGGCCACAAACCTAAATGGTTTTGGTTTTTTACCCTTTGAATAGTACTAGTTTATAGCAAAGAAATGTGAGATGAAGTCACTGAAGTTACTTCACTGGGCCTCCCTCATTGTGTTAATTCTCATTAAAAAACCTTCCCAAACTTGCTTTTCCTAAAAATGGGTAACCCAGCGCTGCCAAGATTTATGCAGGGTAATCAGCTATTCAGTCTGAGATTTCTCTAAGAATGGCAAGCTTTGGCCAACATTCATTTTCAATTGCAACAATAACAAAAAAGTTTGTGTTATGGTATTTCAGGACAGTTTAATTTCTGTAGGATAAATATACATGGAAAATATTAATGGAAATCAGGAAACATTCAGTTTTCATGCATCCCATCTACAGCACAGTATAAGACACTAAATTGAAATGTGCCAGCTAATCATTCCTCTTTCATTATAAAAAAATTGCAAATGCCTATGAGGGAATGTGAACAAAAGACAATGGTTCCAAATATGTAGCAGAAAGTCCTTAAATATAATAGGTTTTGTGCACTGGATTGCCTGAAGCAATTGAGTACTTGCTATGTTGCCAGCTGATGTGTTCTGCACCTCTGCTGAAACCCGAAGGGAAGCCTGGGCCTTCTGTGCCCTAAGTCACAGGCATTGGAAGTGCTGTACATCCCTACAGCTGCAACAAAGCCGACTTCTCCAGCTGACCCAAGAATACAATTGGCTTCTTTCAGAGGCAGCTGCATGCAGCCTGTAGCCAAATGAATGGGTCATCACGATGAGGGGCCTCTGAGAGGAGAGGGATATGGAAAAAAAGGAAGAGAATTGCCAAAGTGCCTCCCCCAGCAAAGCGGGCTGTTGTAGAAAGTAATGTTAAGTGCAGTTCATTTGGTATAGTCACATTAAAAAAATCCAACAGAAAACACTCAAAATCCTAGATATTTGTTATTAGTCAAGATGTTGATGTACTCTTCTCCTGAAAATTAAAGAAATTATTTTTCAAAGGGTCAGAGGCTTTACTTGTAATAAAATAGTGAATTGCAAGTAGAATGCTGCATTGTTAAAAATATAATCAATGTTGAGGGTGTTAAAGATTTGTGTTTTAACTTTCACCCCCTTAATGGTCTCTTTTGGATTTTTTTTGGTGTAAGTCCTAAGTTTGTAAGGATGGCAAATCTTTCCTAATGTATTCCACACTGCATAAGTAAGGAAGGCTGTAAGAGCTGTGATAATTTCTCTGGAGATGCATATGAGCTGTATTAGGAGGAAAGGCAAAGATGGCTCCATACTGCCTCTGCCTTTCAGTTCCTTCTGAGGCTGCCAACTATTAAACTAGAGACTGTAGGTCACTGACAGGTGGGGATCTGGTTGGTTCAACAGCACCTTTTCAGATCTTTGTATCACCTTGCACTGATCATATTTCCTTCACAGAATTCTTCACTGCTTTATTTGGTTTAGAGCTACTTTGCATCGCTGGACCCAGCTTTAATGGATGGGGGTCAAACTAGATGATTTTGTTCTAAGCAGCTATGCAGGTGATAGCTCACAAAGGAAGATTTACAAGCTAAATTTAGTACCATGGGATCTTTAATTTACTCTTTCTAGAAGACTCCATATCAAATGTTTTCAGTTGACAATCTTAAAATGTTTGACTCACTGTTTATCCTATAAACTCAGATTGGATGGACAGGATTATGTATCTGTTTCATAAACGTCTGAAATAGGTGTAGCTTCATTGCTGTCAATGAGGATAATCTGCTTGCGTTGATGTATCTGATGCTGTAAGTTTGTTGACATTACATTTGCATGCATTTTAGGAACTTGCAGGGAATAGCAAGGGAATAGCAGGGAAATCAGACGTTTCTGTATTAGATTGCTTTTATTCCCTTCTATGCTCAAAGTAGACCTGTGGTTGCCCTAGACCTGGATGTTGTTCTCCATGTAACAGAACACTAAATTCCTTTGGCTCATGCACTTCAGACATTTGGAGGGCTGTTGTAGAGGATAGAAAAATGGTACAGCCAAACATCCTTCTCTGGTTGCCAGGCTTCTGGGAGGGATAGCCAGCTCTGTGGTTAGAAAAGTCCAGAGAAATGGAAGCTCTAACGTGGTGCTGATTTTAATACAGACTGTAGGAGACTGAACAGATGTACAGACCATTAAGCCTGACTTTTTAAGGCAAACTGTGAACAACTTAAAAAGAAAAGAAGTTGGTAGGCACATGGGTAAGTATGTTGGGCAGAGGGATTAGTGCTGCTTGTGCAGATGTCATATTTCACAAACCCATTAAGAGTTCCTTGAAGGATTCAATGGGCATGAGGGGGCTAAGGGAAATCTTTTTGATACTGCTGGTGCTAAAACTCTAAACTAAACCCTGTATTTTTATCAATAGAGTTACTCTAGAAATTTACCATTCATGACCAGCATGGCTAGAGGTTTTAGGAATTATTAGCAATTTTTACAGCTGTTCTCCAGTATCTTAAGTGGTGGAATCTCTTGAATTACTAAAATGTTAATTCCTGGTGCTACAATGGATTGGGTGTAAATGGAGTGCTTCTTGCATGTGGAGTCATGGCACTGAGGAGCTGACCAGAGCAGAGATTGGAGGTTTGGCCTGTGAGTGAGCAGTGTTGAAACACTCTATGTGGTATAACATAAAGGACGTCATCCTCAGATTCCACACATGTGCTCTATTTAGTGACCTCACCACGGCCTTGCGTAACGCTGCCTCTTAAGTCTAGGGAGTATTTATTTTTATGATATCTTGCATAGAGAATGCATGAAATTTTTTTAATAGTTTTCATTAGCACATGGAACTGCCAAGATTGGATTCTAGGTTCGAACACCAACAGATGGATTTAATTTTTTCATTCAGATGAAACAACAAACTGTCATCATTTATTGTATGCTTGATTAATGTGCTTTGGTGTTGTCTTGATAACTTGAAGCAGTGGCTTTTCCTTTCATAATAACACATTTTGTAATATATTTCCTTTTTGTCTGAGATACAGACTTGGCTGTGGTCATTGGTGCAAATGACACAGTAAACTCAACAGCACAGGAAGATCCCAATTCTGTTATCAGTAGCATGACAATACTGGAACTCTGGAAAACAAAACAAGGTACTAAAAGACAGTGACAGACTTCTAGTACAGTGTTAGTTATGATATATTAATTTCTCACAAGAAAAGTGCCAACATATAGAAATATAAACAAGAAATGTCTTTTCTAAATCAATGCCTCAAAGATGAATAGGCACATGTTTAGCTGAATATGACCACTACCTACATAGAGAGGGCAGAACTTTGCAGAGGCCCAGAAAACCAGATTCTGGCCATTGCCATCAGACCATCCATGTGCTGGGACAGCTGAAATACTGCATGTTACCTCGACTGCTTGAATCTACTGTGTTAGTTTTCAAGTGCTTCAAAAAATTCAAGCACTTTTTTGTTTCTTACTCCATTCTTTTTTCAGTGAATTCTCCTTTTAAAATGAGCAAAATCAGCTCAGCCATGCCTACCTTAGTGAGTATTCTGCATTCAAGAGTTTGGCACTGTAATTTTGTTGGCAAATTCCCTAGAAGCTTCTTCAGGCACTGATTTTAAACCAGTTTCCCAGCTAAAGTAAGCTGCATTCAAGGAAAAGAGGAAGCTTTTGGTGATGTATGATCTATGATATTTTTTTTTGCAAACACAGTCATGACAGAATAGAATGCAAGCACTTTTGTATTCTTAACCAACACAGGTATGCAGATCAAAGTCAATATTGTAACCACACTCACACACGTGTGATGTTAGAAGAGGAAGTAACGTGATCCAACTGCTTCAAGTAGACTGAGGTGCGTTACATGACATTTCTGACAACTGAAGCTGTATCAAGTTGCGTCCTTGTCTGCTGTAAATGTGGAAAAAAAAATACTGTAGCATTGATTCTGCCCAAAGGAAGCCTGTGAACAGAAAAACTATACTGCGTGGCTCAGCTGCATAGATTAATCACTAGAAAATGCAGTTTTAGGTCAGCTGAAATTCATGCTGTATTTGGCAAAAAATTTAGTCATGAAACTGAAATCACAAAAATAATTTTTTAAAGAGATAAAACATTATGATGTTCTTGAAATACACAATTTTTATTTAACATTAGGAAATTACATGTAGGCTGAGTTTCAGCTTCAGCAAACGTCTTTTGCTGGAACCCAAAGTATTGTTTTGTAGAAAAGACAAAAAGGATGCTTTTTTAAATTCAAAGGAGTTTGATTCTCTTCAGTTCATTAGTATCCATCTCCAAAGCAAATAATTTCAGAAATTCTACTAAAGCTTTTAGATTTCATGCCAGTTAAACTGGCTTATGGGCCCAGCTTCATAGATAGACACTTTCATTCAGAGGCAGCAATTACCTTTACAGGTAAGGGAAGCACAGTGCACAGGATCAGAGGTGGAGCAGGAGTCAGGCTGGGGTGTGTTGGTGGAGCACATTCTCTTCCGTTCACTCTTCTGTGGTATGTTTCTAAACATCCTATTGCAACACCAGTGGTCTGAGAAGTCAGCAGTAAAATCATGTGGCAACCACACCAGTATTGCTAAAGTTAGACAAAAATTTCCACTTTCCATGAGGTGAAAATACAGTCTGCTGTCTGTTTTGCATTAGAGAACTCATTCCCGCCTCTTTCTCTGGAACTCCAGAATTATTTGAATTTGTTTCTGGCAGATAGGGGTGAAGAAATCACACTACTATGAGTGTTTTTACTTTAATGTGATACACTACTTTCAAAATTCAACAGCATCTCATTTCTCTTCAGAATCTGTAAAATGGCAGCTATGTATTATCTTTCCCAACATACACTACTTTCAAAATTCAACAGCATCTCATTTCTCTTCAGAATCTGTAAAATGGCAGCTATGTATTATCTTTCCCAACAAGCGAACAGGAAGAATGTGGTAGATTTTTCATGTAAACACTTCCTTTAAAGGTTGGTATACCAAGTTTCACCAGTCACAATTAACATTCTTAATGACAGCATCAGAATTTTACTAAAATGGTGTCCCTCAAGACAAGGAAAAACCATTTAGGAACTATCTTGAGTCCTTCAGCATCTTAGTAGGTGACCTCATATTCTGGTATCTGCATATCAGGGGTTTAACAGGGGCTTAAGATATTTTGATCTAAGCTTTCCTGTTGTAACTGTGCTGCAATCACCATCAACTTTTGTGTCCCAGAATACTCTGAGACACAAGTTAATGGCTCCTGGGACTGCATTAACTGCATTATAGTAAATGATGGGAAATTAATAGGAGGTTTCCCTCCCTTCTTCTTTTGGCACATTCAAAGGCAGGGATAGGTAGGATGGATTCTCATATCACATTACATTTTATACAAGTATGCTATAACCATAATTTATGTAGACTGATTTTTAAAGCATTCAGGCAAAGTACTGAAACACAGCGTGAGGGAAAGGTAAGAACAGATCCTTGTATTACTCTGCAGTTGGGCCTGAAGAAGACTATGTGGAAAACCAGATGGACTCAAAAATTGCAAGAAGCAGTAGCAAAGGATTTAAATCAGGTAAGATTACAAGTGCTTTGTGAGGTTGTGCTGTGGATTCCAAGTTGGCATCTCTTTTCAATCTCAACGTATCTCTACCCCATGCACTGACATGACCCTTTATTCAACCTCGGCTTGGATGACATTCCTGCTACCTTCCAGGAAAGGAATTGTTTTTTGCAGCAGCTCCCTCTCTTATTCATTTTGAGAAAAGGATTAAATACTCCCTCTGACCAAGCTTACAGGCATGCTAAAGTGAAGCCACTTCATGCTCCTGGGCCAAACAAAGAACAAAAATACCCACAATAAGCAAAAGCAGATGGCTTCAGTGGCAGGAAATGAATGAGCCAGACTGCAGGTAAAATGGTTCTCTGAACACATCGCGGAGGTTTGCACTGACAGGTTCTTTGTTATCTGGGGCCTCCCTACAGGAGGCCAGATGTCTTCTGTTGTGAGAGGAGATAGAGATGCTCTTCCTTTTCCTCCCCCTTTAACTTATGGCTGTTTAAGTTACTGCTAATGGAAGCAGAAGCCTGTTTTTCCCTCTTGGTCTCTGATGTTTTTGGAAACAGAAGAGATAGTGAAGGGGTATTCTGATATGAAAGAAAAGGCCCAGAACTGGCCTTTACCTCCCCATGACCCTAATTTTAAAGAACAGAGAGGTCAGTGCTGCTAATTGCACTTGAAAGGATTAACCACTTGATTGCTTTCATTTGGTGGAACAAAATTTTTCTTTAGCCTCAAAGCTGGGGAAATGTATCAGTGGTACTGAGATGCTTTCAGCGTGAGATGGATGACTTGGTTTGCCTTCTTATACCAACATCAAAATGAAATAGAGGATGTAAATATTTTCATATATATTAGAGAAGGGGCAACTACATCTGCTGCTCAGGCAGGACAGATTTGCAGCGGAAGTGACAACAACCTCCTTCCTGCCCCCACAAAGGTTATCAGAGGAATACCAACAGCCCACAACGAATTGCAGATATTAAATGTGCCTCTGTCTCTTGGTGTAACAAATGACTCTTGCATTACACTGAGGTTGCACTGGAAGAAAAAGAATCTGAACCCAATTCCTGGACACAGTGTGCCAGATTTAAAATCCTTTCTGTACATTAATTTCATCTGAGAGTTAAAACTAATTTTCTTCTGGAAAAGGTTCTTAATTCCCATTGTTCAAATAAAGTGAGGTACACAAAACTTAAATTTGGAAACAATTTTTCACCTTATGAAACTATTTTCCAAAAGTAACAAAGAACAGCTTATACAAGCTTTTATCTGACCTCTGATTCTTAAATAAAAAACATGTTTTCAGGGAAATGTGTCTTGGAAGTAACTCCCCTTCTCCCCCCAGATTTTTCTCTCTGGTTCTTGTAAAACATTAGGTCAGTGGGTTCATTTTATTTTTGTTTGTTTAAAGTGGGTGAAAGTTTCCTTCTCAAGCTATTATACTTGTGTGATTTAAAAAAAAAATATTACAACAATCTTTGTTTAAGAAATACAAGAACAGATGGAAATGTCAAAAGACTATCAAAATTCATACCAAAGGAAATAACATTAATCATTTTAAAAAGCCAAAATAACCTCTCAATAGCAATAAGAACCAAATGAGTAGGCAGTGTTGCTTCAATAGCACTGAGACACGACTGCTGATTTTTCTCATTGCCTGGTACATGAACTCAATATATAGGTAGATATAAAAATTATCTTTCTCATTCTGACTTCAAGCCTGTGTTTCCTGTGGTGCTGTTATAGTTCATGCACATTTCACGTGCACTCATACAACATAACCAGCATTCTGTTCTGCAAATGGGGAGATTTGTTTTTGTTGTCTACTGAAATGTATTTTTATATGCACTTGTGCAGAAAAGCATCCAAATCTGAAGTATGATGTAAGAGAGTGTATTTGTATCTTGTGTTTGAAGCAATATTAAGATTTCAGTATCTCGAAGCATTAAAAACACAGTACAAACCAACTGTTTGAGCCTGTATGGATTGCTGTGTAAGTGTAAAAAATTTTCTTGAAGTATTTTCCAAGACACTATTTCTGTGGTCACCAGGGTGTGTGAGTGCCCTCCTAGAGAGTATACTACAAGCGATAACAAAAACTTGGATGTTTTGTTTAAAACATAATCTATTGTAATTTTTCAGTCTGTCACTTTGACAAGATGTATTTCGTCTTAAGTAACACATTTCCGAGAATATTCAGGAATATTTATACATCTTACATTGTACCTCTAATGAAACATTTTTTCTATCTTAAGAATGTAATTTTTATCAATGTATGATATAAAATATATTCATACAACTCTGTTTGTGAAGTTGTAGCTCAGGTCTATTACCTCTGCTGGCACTGGCAGTGCTGGTGTATCTTGGCAAAACTACATTCACACGTGATGACTCTGACAGTAGTGCTACACCTATGACAAAACTCTCATCAGCACAAAGTCTTACTTATGCTGTTCCAATCTGCCCCATTACTGCAAAAGGAAAAACAGAGCAGATTCACAGCCTGCCTAATTTAAGGAAGCCTTGTCAGAAATGTTGTGGTCAGAACCACCATCTCTTTTTTTGGTTCCTACAATATGCCATAGTGACATTTGTTAGGTTAGTGCTCCCCCAGATAATGATATTATAGTAACAAACACTCAACTAAATTTGTTTGTAGAAGTCTAAAATTACCTAAGAAGTTGAGAATAATCCTAATGTAACAGTAGATGAATGGTACTACAGAAATCATACACTGTGTAACAGTGTTTAAAGAAAACACTTTTTTATTACTAGAAGAATTTTCCAGAATTAATCCTGAAAGTATATAATTCATATTCAGTTAATGTGCTCTTTCATTTTGTATTGCTGCCACTCTCCCCTGCAACTAAACACCATCTCCTCATTTCAGTAAGCCTTCGATGCCATGAAGGTGAAATCAGTACTGCTGCGTAAACCACAAAGAAAACATCTGACATAAGTATTGGTAACAATGAAAAGCCAGCATGCTACTTCCTTCTTACAGTTAAAAAGAGATCACTCCTTGTGGCAAGAGAGGTCAACTCCTCTGCTCCCATCTCAGGAAATGTGCTCAGCACAGTGAGCACATCAGGCCTGTAGGCCGAAGTACAGCAATATTTAGCAAAATGGAACTGTTTTCAAATACGTAACTCTAATCAGACTGCTCACCTGAGCAGTTCTACAACCTCAAGCGTGCGGGATGAGGTCTGCAGCTCACTTTTGGACAAACGCTGTTGCCATTATTTAGAGTACAATCTATTTCAAAAAAAAACCCCTAGTTATGTTTGTGCACTTTATTATTACAAAAATAAGTAGTGTCATGCACCAATACACAGACACCTTACTCTTTTCCTGCACAACACTTGGCATCTTTAATCAATGTATGCATAAATGAAAAGAAAAAAAGCAGATTATCATATTGTCCTTTGTAGTTCTCTTTCAAAACCTCCTGATGATAGTCCACAAGGAAATAATAAATTGCTTCTATTGTGGAAAGGTATGTATCTGGTTTTCCCTTCTGATGACGCCAAAAGCAAGTTTTCCTTGTCTTCAACTCAATTTGCAGCAACCCTGTCAAGGAAAAAAGATGACCTAGATTAGACAATGTGGACTGGTGGCCAGAATGCCAAACAAGATTTTAGTTTTGTTTTCTGACTTTGCTGCTAGCCTGCTCAGTGCCTGCATGCAAATAATTTCTCTTCCCGTACCTCCATTTTTCATCTGTAAAACTGAGGTAATAATTTTATCCTCCTTTGTGGACCACTTTGGAATTTGATGAAGAAGTGCTGTAAGTCCTAGGTTACAATCTTCATATTTGCAATTAATTACAGGTTATCCTTTCATTCAAACAGCCACACAGCCCTCAGTAAACTGCAGGGTCACTTCACATGGCAAGAGTGAAACCCACACCTGCCAGGACTCATCCATGTTCATGAAATTATTATTTCATCTTTTGCAAAGTTAATACTTTTCAAGTGTAAAACAGAATCCCTCAGACTGTTAGTGTTGCTGAAGGGAGCACTATTTGCAAGAGCCAGGAACTTTTCATTTATGCTTGTTAAGTATCTGAAATCTCACTGAAACTACTCAGGAGTATGACAGCATCCTGTAATTAACTTTATTAGATACTAAAAGCATTCCCACTTAAGATGAAAGAGGGAATTTGGTGTCTGTATGGCACAAGAAAATCTTTAATCTACTTATAGTCTCTGTAACTATTCTATTATTCAGATGAATTTTAAACATATATCTTGGGTTTTATGTTTCCTATGATGCACAAACTATTCAAAACTGAAAGCACCTTAATGTGTTATCACTTTGTAAACAGGACGGTGTGTTCGATCATGAAGAACAGGGTACACACCTGTCAGCAATATCAGAAGTAGATTGTAAACTTATCTTTTTCTGTCACAATGTGATATTCTGTCTCATGGGATGGTTTAGCACAGATAATACAAAAACCAATATGGTCTAAGACTTGCTTGGAAGTTATGGACAGAGAAGTTTCAGTAAGGTCCAAATTCAGAAGTACAAACTGGGCTATAGCCCAGCACTAGTAATTCTATACTTTTAACCTACAAACTGTGTTTAATTCTTTTCAGTGTAACTGCAAGAGATATTTAGTTGTTTGCTTTGCAGCTAGTAATATATGATAACCTGCATTGTAGAAGAAATCTCAATTACAGCATTAAAAAAAAAATCTGAACAGGAGAGTCTGTCCCTGAATTTAAATGTTATTATTGGCATTTCAGAAACAAAACCTCAAAATAGCACAGTCTAATTATTACCTCTAATAATCCTACAAATACAAAACTTAAAATAGTAGTAGGAAACTGCAATAAGCTTGTTGCCCTCAAGAGTTTTCAACACTTGAATTCTCAGCCCTAACCAAAGTGAAAACTTCCATCAAATCCAGCAGTGCTTCTGCCCTAAAAGCAGTGAAGGAAATCTAAGGGATGATTCCTCCAACGTAAACTCCCACGTAGTTGTGGTTTGAATACAAACAAAAGTTCACTGAAGGCAAGACCATGGACACTACTGAGCTTACCACAAGTGCAGGATCAGTTACTTTCAAACAGAAGATTTTAGAGGAGTTTTTCATTAAAAAAACCCCAAAACCCAGAGGGGGTTAAGGGTTAGAGTTTACTGCGCATGTTTCATGTGTACTGTATCTGTATACAGCCAAAGGCAATGTTTGCTTACAAATATGCACCATTCCTATGAAACCCTACAATACTGATGTATAAGCTAATAAAATATTTGGCTAATACAAAGCAGTTCAAACTTACAGGAAAATATACCAAAGCAATCTGTTTCTTTAACAACCATGGTGATATTGCCAAAAAGCTCCATTACTCATGTGAGAAAGTCATCATTAACATTAGATTCAACTGTTTGCTTTCTGATCTAGGGATAACTTAATGAAGTAATCAATCCTAGACATTACCAACTCTTATATATTTCTTGTCTTTAACTGATTTAGTTTTGTTTTCGAAAGACATATTAAGCACTTTTCCAAGACATAGAAGTATTTTTGTCTAAGTTTTCTCAGCTTATTTTAAGATTGATGTACTCATTTGCTTTCTCTTGCAACTCAATTTACTAGATTTACTGTCTATATAAATACAAGCTTACAAAGCACAAGGCTTTTCTTTACATTTTCATGGTTTCATTAATGCTTTCATTCAGTATTTCTTGTAACTTAATAAGTATGGCCATTACTTTTTATTTGGAATTATGAACACTCCTTTTTGAACTTTAGCATATGATGAATATTTTGCTGGATGATGACTTCATTTGCAATTGAACTGAAAAATGAAAACAGTTCTCTATTTTTTATGTATGTATATCATAAAAATTTCATCAGTTTATGCCTAAGGAAACTCTGCCCCATTCATCTTGGAAGTGAAAATTGCAATCTCTAAAAGGGGTATTAATGCAATTTATGTTCTTTATGACAAGTACTAAGGAAAGCAATGCATGCACGGGCTGTGCACACTGTTACACCCAATGTGTGGATGGGTAAAATTCTCTCCATACTAGAAACTGACTTGCATGACACTATTAAACCTCACAGCAATCCTGAAAGGTGCTCAGGGACCCAGAGGACTGGAAAACAGCTGGAACTGAGAACGTTCTAGAAAGGAGAGAGTAGTCCACCAAATCAGCACTGTCATGGGGAAACTGGAAACCATTCAAGAACTCCAAAGTAACACCTATTTAAGACTTTTTGACTAATATATGCATAGGCTTCCATGGAAATCTTCAGTTCCCCTGGCTGCCTGTTACTTTCCTTGAATCCATCCTCTTAAAATGAGTTTCAAATGCTTGACATTAACTTGCAACATGTAATTACTCTAATCTTTACAGTAATACTTCAATGTAGTTGATAGAGTATGTTTTGTTTTTAAACTAAATGCTTGTAACAGGATTTTAATTGGCCCATACATCATACTAATATGTGGGATTCTTTAACAAACTGACTAGACAGCAAGGTAACATTCATCTTCCATGTAAGAAAGTCTGAAATTCCTTGTAGGATCCAGTGCAAAGCAGTAGTAGTAGTAGCAAAAAAACCCCCATATATATAATATATATTTATATATATTTTATATATATATATATATAGAATATAAACTTGACAACCTGCCTCCCAGCTAAGTGCACTTTTTGCACTAATGAAAGTATTTTCAAACTCCTATTCATCTCAAAGGAAATGGAATGCTATTGCTAAATTGTTTTTGTCTTTTGTGGTTTTAATTAGAATGCTTAAATGTAAACTTCTGGTAAAGAACCTAAGACAAAAATTTTTACAGAATTACCAGTTTCTGCTTTTGGAGTTGGAAGGGTGTGGAGGGCAAGCAGCCATTCCTTTTTTGTCTGCAGTAGTGAGATCATGGAAATGTCCATGAACAACTTCAGGAGAAAGAGAACCCAAGCCATGACAAACCTGTGCTGAACCTCCTAAATCCCCCATTTACCTTCTTGGGGCCTGTCTGCCACCAGCATGCACACAAATGGTCCCGTGGGTCCCTGGAAAGCAGAGAGCCACCTGCAAAGGAAATCTTCCTGGCTTCCTTCAGAGGCCATTCAAACTGCTGTTCTGCTGTCCAACGTGACAGCTCCCATTCCCTGAGACTGAGAAAATTTGCTCCAATAGACAAGTGAGACAAATAAACGTAAATGCTTTCTTAGTACTAGTATAACTTTTTGCAAAATAAATTATGTGACATGAAAAGTAATGGAGTCTTTGGCTCAGGAAGTAATCTACAGCACTGGAACAGGCTGCTGAATCCTTCATATACACTCACATAGCGGGGTACATATAAGCTTACACCATGCTCAGGTCTGTTACAGACTGATGTCCCTTAATCATTTCTGTAGCAATAACATCTCAGCATCAACTTGTGTTTTTTTACCTTGAAGTCGTTCATCAGTTATTATCTTGTTAGTTTGATTCCAGGTACTGTCAATAAATATTATTTTCTTCAGTCTAGTGCCTTCAGTCCTGCTGCTTGAGATGCATTCATTTGGATTTTTTTCTTCTTCAGGTTCTATTTTTGCTTGTTTAAGAAGTGGCTCTCTGGAACAGTCATCGTCACTACCACAGCCACCTTTCTTAGTGTACTTTTGGAGATGGAAAGCAATATCTTTTACTGAAACTGAATTGGGGCCAGGAAATATAAGTGCTATCTGAATGAAGAAAACAAAGAGATCTGAGTGTCAACAAAATCTAATAAAACAACAGGAATTGTTATATTAAAGAACAGAAATTTTCTACCCTGTCTATAAACATTTAAGTCAGGACAAAAAGAAATAGTATCTCTTAAAAATATTCTATTGTGTAATATAATGTTAAATCCATGTTAAAAACCATGTTAAAATAAAGAATTGAGATCCTTAATAGAGATTTTTAATTAATGTTACTCCCATGCCTCTACTACCAACTCTAACACTTCCGTATAAAACGATTTTTCAGCCAAGACAATGGTGTCAGCCCTGAGGAAGTTCAAACGTCACTTGTCATTGCAGTTTATGGGGCAGGAGGGCCAAAAAGAATAGCTTACCATTTAAATGAACACATACATCCAAGTTCATAGCTCACTCTTTTTGTGCTCTATGCTATGACAGACAAGAGTTGCATTTTAGTTGTTTTCCTCTGTCATAGTGAATGTTAAAAATTTTAAGGAGGTTTAAATACTGCAGCTGCTAAATATAAGCACAACACTCAACTGCTGTTTAACTTGCTGCAAGGTGACTAACTTATAAGCAAAATGTTTCTTCAGGTACTCAGTAAATCCAACTCTCCATTATGAGAGGTGATGAACATAGGGAATTCAAGGTGGTTAAACAGTGCTGCAGTCTTTCTTTCTCAGCTTTGGAGAAAAGGTTACAGTCCAGAACACTGTGTTTGCAGAGCTAAGCTTTCAGAGAGCACAGGATGGACTCCACTAATGGAACAGTGGTTTCCTCCCAGCAGGGCACTACCACTGCAGGAAGAAGCTGCACCTCCCCAGCATAAAATCTGGCTGTCTCTAGAGAATCTCTTACTTCGTGTCTCTTTTCTTCATATTCTGGAATGCAAGGGTACTTATAAATTGTAACATCATCAGGTGCCAGGAGCTTAGCATGCACAGCAGTGCTTTTGCCGTCAGTTTCATTTGGGTGTTTAATAATGTCAATCTTCAAAGGTAACTAGAGTAAAAGAAGAAAAAAGCAGTATTTATCATCATATTTATGAACATCTATACAAAAACTTACTCAAAATGCAGGAGAAATTCCTATGGGTGTGTAATTAAAACATATCTGATAATTTTTGATAGGTTTAGAACTAAAGTAGAGCCAAGTTAGAAGAAGCACTTTTTGCATTCAATTTATGCAAATACCTAAGTAAGCAATGATGCACTTTGGAATGCTGCCAGCAGTAGTGTGGTAAAATCTCCAAAAATAGAATCAATAAGGTAAGTTAGATGTGGTCTTAATTTGAGCAATATAGTGGTTCTAAATATGAATACTTGTCTGTATTATTATATGATATTCACCCAATTGTGAAAATGGCTATTTCAATGAAAATACACCAAAATTTACTAGGTCAAATTTCCAAAATACTTCTAAAGTATTTTTATGATGCTTTTAAACTCCAGTGTCTTCAAAATGCATCTTATGTCCTAAGTAATTTTGCAAAATGTCTCAGTCCTCTCTGATAGTTTCCCCAAGTATTTTAGCTGAAAGGCATTACACTATGTACATTTTTACAGCAGTTATCCAAATTATGGAACCATGACATATAGGAATGTCTTTTAGCTCACATTTGATGTAAAATTCACCCCTAGTTATGGACAAATTTTTTGTTCACAATATAAAGTGTTCTGGCCAGAGTTATTAGAAACTGAAGACTGTGCAAGAGCACCATAAAGAAACTTTCAACAACTAAGTGAAAACACAGTTGCATGAGAAGCTGAGTGACTTCAGCCTATATTCTCATCTAGAAGATACATAAATGTTTATGTGATGACTGGAACATTTTCAGTGTTTGTACATGTAATTCCTGAAGTAAGAACAGCAACTTTATCTAATTGTAGTTTATTCATGCTTATAGCTGTGTTCAAGATGAATGTCTGTAAAGAATGAGTCAGAACAGAAATGGCTGCAGACAGACCATTCTCTGTCCACAGTAAACCCACAAGTTATTATAAAAAATCCGTAAGAAATATTAACCTTCACAGTTGGAATTTCTTTGGTAGGGACAGTTTCAACAGGAACAAAGCATGTATAACAATAAAACATCCTTGAACTATTGCACCGGGGGCATTTTGACCTCCCACTCTTTTTTGCCTTTTCCAGTACTTCCTGGGATGCTAACTGTAATTGTTGAAGTGGGTTATCTTGAAACGATGACGGAGTCTGCAGTTCTAGGCTTTCCAAACACTCAGTATCTCCTCCTGGTCCTTGAGCGTTTTCTTCATTTAAAAGTGTAGACGAATTTAAAGACATGGTTAGCTGAAACAGACAGTATGTTGTTAAATAAACATCTAATTACTATGAACTAATCTACTGGAAATTATTCTGTATTATCCCACTTAACAAAAACATCTCATCAAAGAAGGTCTTTCCTATAAAAGAAAGAATAATAAAATCATCTGATTCAAGAGATTTCAGGAGAGCATGAGATAAACAGCTGGAAAGAACCTGAGATCTGCATCATTAATGCACACAGATGCATGTTCATTATACCACTCACTTAACTCCTGCAGAAGTCTATTATTTCTCTGTTGTTAAGATCTGTGCCTAGAAGTTTATGAAAACACTGGTAAGAAGTGTTTACCTGGATGAGCAATCCCATTAGTCTTCAGCATGACTACTGACAAGCAGTTATACTCCTTCAGGATAGAAATTCATAAGACAAAAGTTAATTGTACAAATTTAGATCCCCATCCTGAAATTTATTGTGTGTGAGCCAACCAAATAACCTGAATGAAATCCCTCTTGGATAGAACTTTGTGAAATAGCAGAAATTTTCCAGAAGAGCTTGAGGCTGAAAAGTAACAGCTAGAAGAGGGCTTTGGTGCCCCATGATCCAGACAGTAAGTGCTGACCCAGTCTAGACTTCTGCAAGTTTGTGTTAATTTAGCACCATTGACGGATTTTTTTCAGGCTTTCTTCAGGACAGCTGTTTTCTCACCCCCTGCAGCTGGCACAGAATTTTCACCACGTACTGTGAGCAAGGCATCAGAAACGTGACGGTGTGCCCACCCCAGGGCAGGCAGAGTTCGGGCTGCTGTGCTGTCACAGTCCCTTCTGACTGATCACCTGGGGAGCTCTCCCACCCTCAAAGCAGCCCCCAGCCAGGAGCCTGCACTGCCTGCTAGTTATAAACTGCCTTTGGCACTTTGTGCTGCATCACTTGCAATGAAAGAAGTTATCCTCAGTATTTACTTTCAACTAGTTTAAGTTTACTTTCTGATGTCAAGGATCACACTTACGAAATGATGTAGCAAAGTCATGTTTAACAAAAAGAAACAAACAAGAAGTCCTGAAATTTAATCCAAAATTAAGTGTTTAAATAAAATCAAGTGTAATATAAATGGAAAGTAACAAAACAAAAAAACTCAGCAAAGTTTCCGATACAAAATTAAAATCAATTGCAGGAAAAAAATGGCATTTTCTGGTAAAATTAAATACTCATGCATGCTATGATACCTTCCCCTCCCCCGCTGCCAGGGTCTAACTTTTGAAAGGTCAGGGACGTCCACTCAAATAAACACAAAATCTAATATGCATATGCATTTTCTAGTGCAATTTACTTTCAAGTTTCTCTGAGATAAAGCAATATACTTTACATCTCAGAGTAACCTGTGCTATTATCAAGTTTCCTCAAGAAGCAGAGGGCGAGAGGCCCTGGAATTGGACATGCATTCCCAGCCTGCAAACCGATTCTTTTCAGTGTAATGTCTTACACTCTGTGGCGCTCAATGGTGACACCCTGAAGCACTTTTGTTATTGGTGCTGACAAGGAATACGCTGCGGCCTCAAAATAATAGCCGTGCCCAGGCTGCAGCGCTATACATACAGTACAGTACACTTCAGAAAATGACAGACTAGAATTCTAAGACCCAAATCTCATTTCGGACACATATTTTTAAGACCAAATAATAACTCCATCTGCACCTCATCTCCTAACCCCTGGTAAATCACTGCCGGTGGCGGGTACCATCCCCACTCCAGCTGCAATTCTAGGAGCACTCAGAACGTCGGCCGGGCCTCCCGGGAGCCTGTGTGAAGCTCAAGGGGAGCCGAAAGCTCCCCCGCTGCCGCCGCTCGCTGTGTCAGCCGAGCGAGGCGAGCGCAGGCCGGCTCCGGAGGGCAGCGCTCGCAGCTGCTGCGGGCGGCGGCAGCGCAGGGCCCTCGGCCGCTGCTCTGCCAGCGGGATCACACCGCGGTTCTGCCGCTTGCCCGTGTCCGAACGGCCCCGTCCCGCCGCCGCAGCGGCACGAAAGCCCCTGTGGGCGCAAAGCCGCTGCCTACCGCGGGCCGCCGAGCCCGCCCCGCGCAGAGCGCGGCCCCTCGGCGCTCCCAGCCGCGCTGCCTCCTCTGTCCTGCCGCGGTGGGGCGGGAGCTCCTCAGCCGCTCCGCAGCCGCTCCTCGCCCCGCTCCAGCCCCCCGCACCGCCCGCTCCTCACCCGCCGCCCGGCGCTGCTCCCGCGCGGCCCTCGCAGGCCCCGGAACCAAAGTGCCGGGCTCGGCCGCCGCGGGGAGGCGGGGAACGGAAGCCGCCCGAGCCTGAGCGCGGCTCCCGCCGGGCGCCTCTGGCTGAGGGGTTCGTGTGTGTCCCGGTGCCTCGCCCTCCGCAGGGGCTGTGTTTGTGTTTGTCCCTGTTGTGTGTCACAAAACCTGGCCAGAAACCACTTCCAGCTACCCGGGCAGGGCGGGAGAATCCCGCCGTTCCCAGCTGGGCCCGCGCCAGGTGTTTCCTGCGCTGTGAGCCGTGCCCAGCGCTGCCCCCTCCGTGAGGCGGCACCGCCTGGGAACCGCTGCGGTGTGAGGCTGCGGCTTGGACTCCCGGGAGAACTCCGGGAGAGATAGATCGGAATTTTTTTTTATCCTTTATTTTTTTTTTTCCCCGGACCCAGTAGGATTTTTAGAGCATATTCATTGACACGGAGGGTTGGAAGAATTGTGCTGCTGCATTCCTCTCTGCTTGTTTTGCATCTCTCTCTGACGGGGACATGGGATCTCTTCTGTGGGGTTCCTTGGGCTGGTTGAGTATGCTGCTCGATTGTAGCCTTTACCCAATATCCAGCCTTTAGTATCTGCATTTCTAGGTGGAAATGGCTAAACTAAAATAGTAATTTTGGTGTAGGGAATATTTCCGCTCAGTGAAATAAAGTGATATATTAGTTGCAATAGCTTTAGGGGGAAAGTTGACATTATAGGCAGCTTTTATGCCAAACTTCAATCTCAGTTACACCCCTAAACCCTCACTAACTTCAGTGGTATCACATTCAGTGGCATCACATTCAGTGGCAGAGAATTCCTACCAGCATTGTTGTTACTTGTTTTGTTTTGACTGGATCAGTTTGCGCTGGCAGCATGTAACACATTGCAGTAGTAGGAAAAAAGAGTGACATTTCACCGGCCATATTTTTCCATCACCTTGTGCTGTGGCAATGTGCAGTAGTTAATTATGTAAAAATATGTTTATTGGGCACAAAAAAGACTTTTAGAATGGTTTCTAAAATTCTTGGTTGCCAAACTTAATGATAGTAGGTTTTGCTAAGTTTACCGCATCTAATTTTATTTGAATTATTTCCTTGGGTGCTTAATCCAGAACTTGTTTGGGAACAAACCAAACTTCCTCTTTATTTAAAATAAGGCTCTGAAATCTGGATTGCTGCTTTGTATACTTTTATTCTACAGAGTTATTTACACAAAAACTGTAAACTGAAAAAACCCACACACAACATTTTTAGGAACGTTTGTCATATAACTTTCATTTGAGGTTCTTTGTTTCAGGATACACTAAAAAGACGAATTTGTTTTTTCAAACCAGCGTTTCTCACACTTGGTTTCTGCTCAGTTGGAACTCTAAAGGTTGAATTTTTAATTCTACTGAAGTCAGCATATACCAGTTGATTGATTTCAGTAAAAACTTCAGCTAATCTGCAACCTGCACAGAGCTTCCAGGTTGTAAACAAAATACTGAACACATGAGAATAGTGGCAGATGTGTCACTTCTTCTTCAGTGTGCATTTTGGAAGTGAATGAATAATAGTATAATATTGTGGTGGTAGTGAGAAGGAAATGGAAGTTCTGTCTTTGTGATTAAGTGCCTTTACATATCTTCCACATATTTAGCATGTTTCTTAACATCTAAGGATGCGTAGTAGTATTTTGTGTATTGGAAGAACCTACAATGAATATGCTCTCTGTATGCAATACTGATAGCTTTGACTGTCAGTTTTAGTTGTCTAAAGTTTAAATATTTGCTAATGTATGTTATCTTAGGGGTTTTTAAAGACACTTGGCTGAGAGCAATTCTTAATGTCTGTCAGCAGAAAATGCAAAAGCCTCTTTTTATTTTTGAAGGATTATTAGGGTCTCAAGATTTGGTGAGTCCACTTGGCTATTATTTGAACTACCCATGTGCATGGAGAAGTGAACATATAGGAGTCAGGTCGTGAGCAAAACCCTATGAATGTAAATATTGAGAATTGAGTTTGAGTTTATATTATATTATATTTCCAAGACCCTTGGGCACTGCAAAAGAGCTTTGTAGAAATGGTGAACCTTTAAGAGAGCAGCCTCTCTGCTGTTAACTTTCTTTTTCCTCAGAGCTATCCCATGGAGGAAAATGCCTGCCTGCTGTACAGCACTTTTCTGTGGTTGGAACCATGCCTGAGTGATGACATTGAATCAAGCTTTGCTTAAAAGATTTGATCAGGCCATGCCATTACTAACATGAGAGAAAGTCCTGTGCCCTGAGGCAGAAGGTTCTGATGTGGATGAAAGGGGGAATAGTTGGTTCTGATTTTAGCTTTCTCTCTTTTCTTATACTGGTAAGACTGCTAGGGAAATCTTTGGCTGTATATGCCTTTCTGTTTTGTTGAAGAATTTAGTATAATGTGGTTACCAGTGATTTGTCAGAATGACATTCTTTGTGGAAGAAGCAGGACATTCCTTTTGACCTGCCTACATTATTTGCAAGTATTGATTCACTCAAGTCCTTTAAACCAGAAAATTTGCTCTTTTGAGCTTTGAACCAGAACTTTTTCTCCCAATGGAACAAAGAAAGAAAAAAATCTTGAAAATATGTGGAACATTTCATTATAAAATTTAATTTTTTCTTTAAAAAGTATGTATCTAAGAGGAGGAACCTGATGTAAAAATGGAAACATTTTAATTTAGGATCATATCAAAACAAAATATGGATTTGTTTACATTTTCTAATTGGTTTTACTTGACCATTTTACCCTGAAGTCACAGCATCACAGAATGAACATGTGTGTATTGATAGTTTCATTGCAGTCAATAACATTTCACTGACTTACTTTTTTAAAGAAATAATTTGTCTTGCTGCCCTGCTGTTAAAATAGAGCATGTCAATGTCCTTCAGCAATACCAGACTGCTTAAAAACACTTTGATTGCTCTGTTTTAATGCTTACTAAGTTATTTCAGGAAAGTGATCAATTGGATGATCAAGTTCAAACAACTACCTTTGGTTCCAACAATTTGCTCAAATATTTAAGCTCCTAGTTTAAATTCTTTGCGAGATCAAGGAACAGAGTTCCCTCCTGTGCTTCCAAGGCTGTTCTCAACAGATGGAAGGCATTACTGGCCTTTCCGAGAACTTAAATTGCACATGATTTTATTTGTCTCTTTAGAAACATAATGACCCTTTTTTCTTGAGTTATCTCCTTCTCTAACTAAAAAGTTATAGTCTTTTTAATTACTCTGTGTCTGCTGTAATGGGCCTCCCTGGTCTATTTCTGTTTTTCTGGCTCTTTGAGATGATGTAATCATCTCTGAATGCAGTACATGAGAGAGGAGGAAATCACAGGCTGCATTGCAATGTTGCCAGAATTTAGAGATTCTTAGATGTAAAATGCATTTATACTTGTATTGCAATTCTTTATGCAAAATAAAGTTCACCAATTACTTAACCTAATCTTTGCATTTGTATAATTTTCAGAAATAGCTGTTTTTACAATGTACTGATTGCAGAAGGAATGGCTGAGTTGTATCTCTCTTGACAAGCTTTACTTTCCAGTGGGTAAGTTACAAAAAGATTATTCCTTTAGTGTTATATGTAAATATCTGTATGAACATCAGACCACTCTCAGACTTGGAGAAGAGAATAAACACATGTCACTGAAGCACAGAAACGTGCTCAAAAAGTGTTTGCATGCCAGTGTGGCCCAGTGTATCTAGAGAAACATCCTACTGCCCTAGAACAGAGCACCCGGCAGGCATTGGTCCAGATAAGTGTTTACAGCTTTCCCTCGGTCTGTGAGTGTGAAGTGTCAAGTTTATAATTTAAAAAGCCTAACAAACTAAAGTCCCAGTTCTGCCTGGGTTTTAGGAACATTTTGTTTAGGCCTAAACAGAGTACAGGCAAAAGTCTGTGCAAGCATGTTCTCCACGGATCGTGGTGCTAGTAAAGGAAAGATGAGCCTGAAATGGTAACTTTTAAGCCTTCCAATCCTTCCAGTGATCCAGGGGGCTTGTACAGTGTGTTAAGTTTTGTGTGTAGACACATTCAGATGTAGATCCAGATATATGTAAGGTTTTTGCCTGATTGGAGCTTTTAATAAATAAAATCATCAATCCAGCTTCTATTTCTAGCTAAACCTTGCTATTTTTTTAAGACTTTGTTACTGAGCAAATTACTACAGAGGAAGCTCTGACTCAGACAAGTGAGATGTGGAAAGCAAAGGAGTATTAAATGCTTTTAATTCTTTTTATGGATAAGACAAAAAAGATCAAATTTTCTTTTTTCCCCCCCTTGGATTCAGAAATGGAATTACACATGTCTCTGTATGGTTGTTAGGGGGTTAAAAAAAACCAGCTTGAAAAAGTACTTAGGTTTCTTTGTATCTCCAGGAGTATCTTGTAGTCACCTAAAGTATCAGTTGTAGACCTTTGTTCCTTATCTGAAATATATTCACTGTTCATAGTGCGAATTGTCTTAGCTGAAAATACTGTTTATTTCGTTGTGTGAAATAGAATCAATTATGAAATAAGTATTTATAATTTTTTCAGGTTCCCAAATACATTGCTGAGGAGTCAAATGGTAGAAATGTAGAGGTGAGTTTTTTTACCTTGTATGTAAAAAAGCACACAGCATTCTGTCTCATGAATATGGTTTGATTTGGAAGTCAAAGAAACACCTCTGACAGCAAACTAAGTCAATTTTTCTAAGATTATGTGAATTCAGATGTGTTGGGTAATGGAAATTCCAAATATTGTGTAAATATGATGACTTGCTTAACCATAAAAAGTGTAGATTCTGGAGTTTTTTACTCACTTCAGTGGGAATTAGCTTTAAATACTTTAGAGAAGACAAATGAGAAGTCACAGTCCTTTCCTGTGAATTCAGGGTTTTAAATAACAGTTGAAAAAACCAGGGCTGATTTTGGGCTATGTCTCTGCTGCCTTTGTGATCTGCTTCAGGCAGTGATCCCTGTTCCTGAGGCTGGTCGGTGGCTGCTAGGTCAGGGTAGCTTTCCCCTTGGGAAGGTCACTTTGGGGTAGAGTCAGAATTCAAGGCTCTGTGGAGGGCCAAGGTTCTAGATTCTTTTATAATTTTGACTTGAATTGGAAATGTGTAAGCTTTCATTAACATTTGTCTTTAACATGTAAATGCTTGATGTAATAAAATACAGACCAGATAAATATACATGCTTAGAGTATTAAATTAAACCATAAAGAGGTAATTTATTTTACGGTCAAATTTGAATTCTCACTATAAAAATATTTTAAAAATTTCATAATTAGCTATCAAAAAATACTTCCTTTATGCTGATCAGCAGCATTCTATTGGTACAGAAATATATGTAAAGAGGAACAGATTCCCAGTATTCACCAGATCATTGTTGTCACCAACATAAAACAATCTCTCTGAAATCCTGACTTTTGACTTATTTTGCATATTAAGTTGGTGTTATTAATAAAAAATATTTTATTATTTTTTGCAAATTAACCTGTCATCAAATAGCATTTCGCTGATTGAATTTCACAATCTATGTTAAAATAGTTACGAACTGATAAGACTGAGGAATATTGTAAATATTCTGAGTGAATTTTGACTGCTTCACATTTATAAATGAAGGAAACCTAATTCCTGTCATTTGTCCAAGTCCAAATACTGTCAAGCTGATAAAAACAAGTTGTGCAGAGTGAAGGGTAGATTTAAAATTCAGATGTTCGAGCAGCCTTGATAAACCTGTGTCTGAACACTGAACTGTTGATAGCACTTGCCACAGAACGTGTGTGGGCAAACATCTTGGAGGAAAAGTGTTCAAAACACACCCAGAGAAGCATGCTGGTTGAAGTTGACAATGTATAGGAGTAATCACCAGTCCTACAAAATATTAAATGTCATAAAACATTTTTTTCATAAAACCTAATGTTTTGGCACCAAAGAATGATTGTAGATCTTACTACTTGCACTGGATAAAAATGTTATTTGAGTTTATAATCTACAGCTATTCCTGTTAGAGGCATTTGTAATACACTGACAGAAGCTGATGTTGCTTTCTGAAATGCCTCCTTTGGTGGACTGATAAAAACTTTTTGTTTCGTTGTGCAAATATACCCAGATTAGCAAGTTGCAAGGAATATGGAAATCCTATTATCACTTCTTCACACCGTTTTGACACAACTTAGGATCAATGCTTGCCTCCTAGAACATGTCCAGTGCCTTCATCTGCTTTGTAATTGTGGTTATTTACAATATTTCTGTTCTTACAAATTTTTAAATTATGTTACAAATCTAATGCAACAGGTGTGACTGGATGCCTTACTAATTTTGTATCCAAAAAACACGTTTTTATGGTTTAAACTTTAGATATTTAGACTTCTAGTCTTAAGTTTACTGAAAATTAGAAAAAATCAGTAAAAGGCTGAGAAAGTTGCAGGTATCCAGCAAATGCAGATCAGTCCCTGTATTTCGACAGCCTAATGTTGAGATACCCAAAGCAGCTGCTTTTGTTCCCTTCTGTAACAACTAAGCATTCCCCCTGCAACTTTTCCCCTTCTGTATTTCTGCAAGCTGAAAGAAGTTCCTATATGCTTGCAGATCATGTTTCAAATTGAAATCCTTGTACTTTTTACCTTTGTCTAGTTATGATTTGCTTTGTGGTTTTAGGAGTTTTTAAATCCCTGCATTCAGTGTACTGAATAATTTTTTGTTATTTTGATAGAAAATTGTCAAAGTCTGGAGAAATTTGTTTCTCTCAAAATAATCTGTTGCAGTGTTTCAGGATTCTTTGTGGTCGTGGTTTCTCCAGAAGTTTAACATATAAATTAATTTTTAGTTTTTCTAGATCTGTTATTATCAAACAAATGATTTGCATATTCCACAAGTACAAAAATGCAAGTGTTTTACTCATGCAGCTCAACTGCATCAGCTGTAGGTCCAAGATTAACTTTTCATGTAATTTAAAAAGCTGTAACTGAACGTATGAAGAATTAGTTTAGTTAGCGGGTTTATATCATGAAGCTTAAAATAAACTTCTGAATGAAATTGACTGTTTATTTTACTTTGCTTACTTTGTGCAATGGTGCTAAAATTTATAAAAGGTATGAGTTTGGAATATTTAGGTTAAGAGCATAAATCAAAAGTGTATGGGTTCTGTTACCTCAGGTGATCACTATGTTCTTTATTAAGAAGAGGAGGAAAATTTTCCTGTGGCAGGAGGCTGTGATTATGTACTCTGGCTTTGGTTCAGTACGTCACTTAGATTCCGTCTTAATTGTTGCCTGATAAACTTCACATATGCTTCAGATAATGCGTGTTTTTCAGTGCTATTCTGCATCAGGAACTACTTCAATATGCTCAAAACCAATTAAACGCTTAGAAGCTGTTAAAATGTTTAGAAGAACGATGTGTTGGAGTAAGAGAGGGCACTTATTTCGGGGTATGTGTTTCAGTGCTGTTCCTTTGTGTTGGCTGTGCCCCACCTCAGATAACCTGAGCTTTAACAATGTTGTGCATCACTATTTTGCACGCAGCCATGTCTGAATTTATGTCGGTGTCTTTGCCCTGATTTTTTCCCCCTTCGAAGCCTAACCAAGAGCACTTGTTTGACAGAGTGGCAAATTTTGTAGCACATTTTCTTCTTGTTCCTGGGGGTGCTAAAGATGATTTTTCTCAGGTAAGAGTACAAGTAGCATTATCAGTGATACATGGATAGCTGCTGCATTTTGGCACATAAAGGTATTAACATGACACATAAACCAGTGTACCTGCATCCAGATGGGCAGCTTTTGGCTCCAAAAGACAGCTGGAAGCACATGCATGTAAGTACCAGAGAGACAGAACAACCAGAGCTGGTGAGAAAAAGCTGGAAATTATCATGGGTGGTCGTTAAAGGGAATTTTTTTGGTTCATATAATATGTGAATAGTAAAATTAAATTATAGTATTAAATGATGTGATTCTTAAAAGGTTTTTCTCTTTCACAGAAGATCTTTGCAATTGCTACAGTTCACTTGAAAATTTTTACATTAATTAAAAAAATGACAGTATGAAATCTCTTTTGTAGACTTTTTAGATATGCTGTTATTCTTATTTTGTCAGGTATATCCCGATTGGTTGTCACAAGTAATTTATATTGCTTTCTGGGAGGTATTTCCTGAATCTATTAAATATTTTGATGATGACTGTAAGGAGGGACTGGTAGTCTTAGTTTTTCAGTGGGTATCAGGTACTGGAAGATTTTTTTCCTTTCCCTGAGGCATATTTTGTCCAGACTACCAGGTGTGTGTTTCAGTGAGAACCTCTTGCCTTTATATCTGTTGCCTTATGTGTGTAATGACACACATGTATACATACATAGAAAATGCAGTACTAGAAATACTGGTGTCAAAGCTGGCCTTTTCTGCTCAGTAATAATAATTATGATGATTTCTTAATACTGGTTGTAGGTATATAAAGGCCTTGAAGGTATCTGTCTATTAAAAAGAGCCACTTTTTTATAAATATTCTTATACAATTCAGACTATACCTGTCCTAGAAACTTCTATTGGAAGTAGTATTATATTACCATTAAATATCTGCATGTTTTGACAATAAAAGTTTATGATTTTTAGATTGCATATGCCATTTGATATCCATTCCAAAACTTAGATTTAGAGCAGATTTCTATCTTTAGTGCTCATTTATTTAGATTTCATGACAATGTGGATTTCATTATCTTGTATGTTGAAACTGATTGACAAATGCAATAGAAATATGTTTTTGAAGTAGATGTAAAATACAGAAATATTTTCTCAAAATCTTTCTCTGTGTCAGTCACTGTTTGTTGGGCAGAATTTTCTTTTTAGTTACAGACAGAGAAAATTGTATGTAGAAAAAGATCACCCTGAAAAATTTAATTTCGAGAAGGTTTACATACATCAAAGTTACACATGCTCCAAACTCCTAACGGGCCTTTAACTTGGAAGAGCTGGATAAGCCCACAGTGTTCTCTGTAATGTGTAACCACTCTAAACAGATAATGGATGGATTTAACTGAAATTTAGTCAGACCAGAAAAAATCCCAGGACTCTGGGAGACCACTGCTGCGGCACAGAGTCTGTGTCTGCAGGAAACTTACGGTGTGAGAGCTGTGTAAAATTCTAGTGGAATGAAGACTGAAAACCACGGAATAAAGTAAATTAAGTATTGCTGCGAGAATAATTTGCAACCTCAACAAAACAAATGCAAATGTATTAAATTACCAGAATTGGAACAACCACAAAGTAAGGATATTCACCCATGTGCAAACCCATGCAGAAGCAGAAGGGAGATAGCAAAAATTGTTCTGGTTGACTTTAAGTATATGAATATAATTATTTCAGTTAACAGGCTTGGATCCTATGCCTAAAGTTGACAGTGGCATAAAAATTTGCACATTGGAGACAGGAAATAAAGCAATTTTAATTTCATTTGGGGATTTTCATAGGGTGATTTTCAAAATTCACATAAACATTTTTCTAAATTAATTTTTTTTAATTTTAGGTCTAAACTCAAGGAAATGTGTGTGGAAGAAATGGAATCTCAAAAACCTTAAGGCTGCCGCAGTAAATCATACTAGTAAAGATGCTACTGCTAAAATACAAGCTGGTGCATCTGCCAGTTCTGCAGCAGCCAGTCAGTCTTGTAAATATTTTAAACACATAATGCATGTGACAATAGATTTTGGAATAAGACTTATGGTAAACTGCAAAATCTTAATTGTCACCATAAATTATTACAAATATTTTCGGTTTATTTTGCACAAAACCAAAATGTTAGAGCAATTCAAAATTTACTGAGAATTTTGATCAACTGTAAACAAATATCCTGCCCATATATTAGTAAGTCCATTTGATTAAGCTGTAAACAATATTACAAAGTATTTAAAGAAGCTGGTGATACTCCATCTTGGTTTGATTTGTCAGTTTTCTTATACTAATGACAGCTACTCTATTTTCTACTCCTTTCTCTGGTATCTGGATCCCATTTTCAGTATGTCTTGCATTGTGGCATCTTTTGCCCTCTTGTCTTTGCTGTCCGGATGGATCAGAGCTTGGTTTTTATTCTTTCAGTCTAGCCTTCTGTTCTTTCTCATGGCCACTATTTAAACTTCTTTTTTCTAAGCTTCTTGTGCTGATGTTGCTTCTAACTTGCTCCCTTTCTGAATGTTATCCAGCATTTTGTTCCTTCAGAGTAGCCAGTTTCTTCTCTCTTCCCCCTTCCTGAAATTGCTGCTTTCCTTCAAGCATCTACAGCCACAATTTTATGCAACCAATGTTCTCTTAATCCTTTTTGTCCGTCTGCACCAACCATAACCATAACTTTTCCTATTCTTGTCTTTTTCCCCCCTCATTTGCTTTGTTTTCATGGGCTCGTGTGCGTTTTTTGAATTTAGATCATTCCCCATTCATGAAGGTAGGAAAACCTCATTTTTGGTGCGAAATAATTCAGAGGAGAATATCTGAGCGAAAATTTCTAAGTTTGCATTCCCGGTCCCCAGCCAGTACCGTTTCCAATGATACCACTCTGATATGTTCTCTCTACAGTTAAGTGAAATGCTTAGGAAAAGATGGAGGGTTGTCTCTTGTGTCTGTTAATGTTAAGGAGAGGAGGTTTGAAACGTGCTGTACGCAGGAAATCCTGAATTAATGAGGTACTGCACACACGCCAGAGGATGGGAGGTGTTCTGTCATGTGCCATGATTTCCACAAAGCTTTCTCTTGTAATGTGGGTGTAAAAGAGCTGTATGAGGCTATCTAAGCAAAGAGAAGAGTTCCTCTTGAGACCTAGCTGAAGGATTTAGTCTCCACAAATGGATATAGCTTTACAGAATCTTTGTATAGATTGGCTATGCACAGCTGTGACTTAATAAAGTGAACTTACTGTCATTATGTATTGCCTGTTAGCTTTCCTGAATAGTTTTCTTTTTTTACTTTAGTGTTTCTTTATAAGTACAATTAATGTGGTTTCTTTAAAATTGAAAGTCTGTGGTACTCTCATCAAGTTACAGTCTTGAAAGGAAATTCTTGTTTACAGAATCCGTTTTTGTGTGTTGCTCAGTTTGCAGTACAGTGTTTAGAAACAGAAATGAATCTGTGTTTTTGAACACAGGAACATTTGGGTATTTTTTTAAACCCAAAAATCTAAACCCAGTGGAAACATTTGCCTGATTTTTATAAAATCCAGTGGTTTCATTCCAGTATAATCATATTTCCTTTTAGATCTTGGTACTTTACTAGTATATAAAAACAAGAATATTGGAACAAGTAGAAAGTGATTATTTGTGAAGCAGGTTCAATAAATCACCTCAGCTGTTGATTAACACTTCTGACCTCAGGAAGCCTGTTTTAATGACAATAATTTTGGAGCCACTGCAGCTGTTATCCTGAAGGTTATATCCAAGATATTGGCAAAACTTATTTTTTCCTGTGACAATAACATAAAAGGGCCTTACTATTTTAGTCCTTCCAATAGTGACCTACCTTCTTGCTTCAGGCTTTCAGGGTGCTCAAAGTTTTGTTTAATAATCACTTGTTCTCTTTCATGACCACTGAGAAGTTAGTTACTTGTTCAGATCCACTTTTGTGCCTGGGTTTTGGTGAAATCAATAGAAACAGGGTGCATAGGCAAGTTAGCTGTCCTATTAATGTATCTTACACAGCAGTTGAGTGTCCATGGCTTTCAAATGTTCCCTTTCCTCTAACAATCTCATCCCACTCTCCTGAGCTGTGCAATAGTATCAGAGCAACTCAAGCAGACATAAACAGGCTCACCCTGTTAGCTCGGGGCTACCTGTGGCACAGGGGCGTCCTGTGTAGCAACAGAAGTCACTGTGAGTGGGTACAGAGAGCTGCAGCTCCTCTGCTGCCCTGGTGTGATTAGTCAGGTGACTTCATTAGTCAGGTAATTCGCGTATGTTTGATGTTTTAGCAATGTGTACCAGACTCGAACTTTTTTGTCTTACTTATCAAATAGGACATTGAAAGTGGCTTGCTGAAAGTTATATAAGAAATCTGTAGCAGAGTGGGGTTTCAAAGGCCAGTAGATAAACCCTAAAAACTCAGCAGTCACTAGCTGAGGACTGGATTCTTGTCTATCAGAACTGGTGCTGTCCAAGGTAATAGTGAATTGTGTTTATGTTTGGACAGCCAGTTGTAATTGTAAAGGGAATTGGTCCTGAATTCTGATTAAAATTATATGATACAACGTTATAAAAGACATTTCTAGGGGTAATAAAGATATTACTGGATTAGCTGGAAGAAGAGGGAAGTGATTCTTCTGTTCTACTCAGCGCTGGTGACCCCACACCTGGAGTACTGTGTTCAGTTCTGGGCTCCTTAGTACAGGAGAGGCGTGGACACACTGGAGAGAGTCCAGTGAAGTGCCACAAGGGTGATCAGGGACTGCTGCATCTCTCCATGAGGAAAGAGGGAGAGCTGGGACTGTTTAGCCTGGACACAAGAAGGCTTGGGGGAAACTTAGCAATGTATAGAAATTCCTGAAGGGGGTGGTGCAAAGAGAACTGAGCCAGGTTAACTTTTGTGACACTAACCCTTATGTGGCAAATTTATGCATCTTCATTCTGATTCCTCTGCTTTTCTGGTTAACATTGAAGTAAAATAATTATTTTAATGAGAAAGTTATTTCATCTGAAGAGAGTAATTTTATTTTTCCTTCTGTATTGGGTTAATCTTTTCAAGTGCCAGGCCTCTAAATAAAAGAGTTTCCCTAATGAAACAACCGATCTTGGTAAGCTAGGGTTGGCCTTCCAGGCAGAATTCAAGAAAATCTCCCTTCTTAGGCCTGGAATGTAAGCAGTTATGGAAGTTCAGTGTCTGGAATGTTTGAGATTTACAAGCTAGATTTCCTCAGACAGGTATTGTGAAGTTATATGCAGAACTCAAGACTTAACACTTGGTAGTTTTAATACTATATGAAGCCCACCCCCCAAATATTTGTAATTAAATTCTGCTGTTTAATGAATTTCAATGTGTGATGTTAAAAAGATTTTTTAGAAATCTTGCTGGGAGAATATTTTTAAAGGTAGCATAAATGTCATGTTAAAAACCTTGTGCAATTATTTGAATTTTTTTCCCATCTAGTTTCTGCTTTAAGTACAGTCCTAATCTTCAAAATTATCAGCTTAGAGAATTTAGCTTCTTTTTCTGCCAGTAAATTCACCTTTTTCGCTGTGTTAAGTAAACATGTGTTTTAAATAACTGTTACCTTTTAAAACTCAGCTAGTGATGTAAACAATTGTACTTCCTTTTTTTTGTGGTTATTACATGTTAAAAAAAATATTATTTCTAAGTATGGATCTCATATCTGATGATGACTGTTTTCCTAATTTGGGGAAAATCATCTAACCTGTCACTTCCTTTTTCTACATGTTAAATGTTATGAAATCATTATGGTATTTGAAAAATTAGTAGGGAGGAGATAGAATTCATAGGCTTATGAAGTATTTAGACTACTCAGATACTGGTCACTGGGTGCAGTGAAATACTGGTGTTCTCATTACTTTATTGATTTAATGTCAACTTACATTTTGCTTCAGCTTATTCAAAGAGAACGTACATAGTTTCTTCAAAAAGTAATTTAAAATACAGACAAGTGTATTTTAATAATTAATTGAGCAACCATTTAGTAATGTGATTATTACAGATGCTATGCAGAGCCACGTTTTAAATTACCTGCAACAGAACTAACAGTGAGACCATACTGTACCATATAATATATTTTAAAGGTCATGGATATTGTCCCATTGTCATTTTTATTGTGTTATGGAATGTATTTACACCATTTTGCATACCTTGAAGAACTCACAAGTTATGAGACAAATGTGTGAGTATCCCCATAACATAGAAAATGTGTTTTGTGTAGTTATTTGAAGGGATTGTTTCAAGAAAAATAACTTTCTTATGGAATCCTAGACTGATTAAAGTAGGAAGAATACTGCAGGTCTCTTGTCCAATCTCCTGCTCAAATTAGGGCCTACACTTGTTGTGCAGGGCTTTGTCCAGTCAGATCTTAAAACCCTCCAAGAATGGAGATTCTGCCATCTTCTCTGAGATTCCTCAGATGAGATTTGCTCATTTGTGTCCCAGAGTGTTTATCAGCAGTAATAGAAAAGTAAGTTGAAACCTTTCTAATGATGGATCCTGTGTGATGGAGCAGTTTCTGTGAAACATGACTGGCTGTTGTAGGTGGCTGCTTTGACCACAGGAGTTGTATTTCCCTTCTGAACCCTGGTCTGGAGACACTGTGTCGTGTCGGGGGGAAACAAAGGAAAAAGCTACAGGAAAGCCAGTGCCTCTGACGGGAAACCAAAGAAATTACACTTGAGTCTGGCTTTTATAAGCCACTTTGCTTCTGTTTTCTTGAACCTTTAGTATTATGAGGGTTAGTAATGAGCCTTTTCCAGACAGGTGTATCTGTTTCTTTACGGATAAACAGGTTTTCCTCCTACACGGTATATTGTATGTTGGTGTTGAGATGGCACTGGATTGTGATGTAATTGATGTAAGAGACTTCTGTGAAGATTTCTGACATCTATTTGAATTCCCGTTAAAATCTAATAGATTCTTCTTATTATCCTTGTCTTTTAATAGTTTGCTACCGGAGATCCTCACAATAAGTCTTCTGATTATTATTCTCTGGTTTTAGCAATAAACCGGTTTTTTTTTGAGTCAGTATTTGAGAATAGATTTTCTGAGATAAAGAGACACTGAAAATTGCTCAGTTGTAGGGACATATGACAAATTGCAGCATTTGCAGTCAGGTGTCTTTCTAGGAACAATTCCCTCGCAGAACACATTTCAGTTGGGACAGCTGTAAAACATAAAGCAGCCTTGGCTTACCTGAAAATGGTGGTAACATACTGATTCATTATATAAAGCATTTAGCAGTAAGGGCTAATTACAATTTGGATTCAGGATTTGTTCAGCTGTATTTCTATATTATTGAATTGCATAATCAAAAGAGTTTTTAAGAGAGCCTGTCTGCATCTGGTTTTAATTGTAAGATTTTTTTAGATATATATTTATATATTAACGTGCATACATACATTGTAATTAAAACTTCAGTAAAGCTTTTAAGCACAAACAATCTTAGTGAGGTTTCATTATTTTCGTTTTTGTTTCAAAGCCTCAACTAACCTAGTTTAGATACAGAAACTTCTGCTAGTATGTTAATGTTGATCATGAGTGTGAACTTCGTTTCACTGTTTATATATTCACAGAAAGTAGTGCAGAGAGGTACCAGCAAAAAAGCTTCTTTTATAGTACAGCGTTGTGTTCAGTGAACAATTAATAAATAAACTAGCAAAAGCACAGTGAAGGTTTACTGATAGAGCTGTACTGACAAATTTTTTTGCATGGGTCTGTTTATATCTTCCTTGATTTTTGGCTTGCTAATATCATAATTGATTTTCAAATGGCACTATTTGTCAAACAAGATTTGAAAAAAAAATTGTCAAAGTAAATTGTTGCTGTTTTCTGTGAGTGCTCTTAAAATGAAAGTGTTTCATGTAGGGAAAAATGTTTGACTCTAAACACTTGTTATTCAACGTAGAGCATTTAAGACCATTTTTAATTAACTTGACTCTATCCCAGTCACGTGTCAGCTGCTTTAGCTAGTTTTTGGTGAGCTTTATCTAAGTGCAATTATCACAAAATCAAGAAAAAATGTATGGAAACTGAACAGAATTAAATGATATATTGCATAAGTCAGGTAGGGCTTAGTTGAACACTTTAATAGCTAGAAAAGTAAGATGTCTTCTCTTCATCAGGTCGCAGTGATTTTAGCTGTAGTTTCAAACTAGTCCCGCAGGCTTGCATGTATTTCTGTATCTGTGAATGGAGGTTCTGCCATCTGAGGATTATTTCCAGTGCCTGCTAGAACTATAACCTTCTTTTACCTGGCATAACTCTGAGCATGCCAGTAATTCAATTATCAAGAGTATGTGGCATAGATTTTTAAAATTTTTGCATTGTTTCTTTTAAGATGTCCATTGTGTGATTTGCTGCAGGCTGTCATTTTTGTCTGCCATCCAATGTATGTTGGCAGGAGGGTTGTGTACTAGGCTTTGTGTCTGGTCACAGAAAAAGATTCATGCATCTCAGCCAGACCATTTTGTTATTCCTTTAGAATTAAAAGCATATGAAACAGATGCAGCTTAATAAGTATCTTTTTTTTTTTATAAATAACATTTAAATAACTTAAAACAATAAAGTTCAAATACAACTTAAAATAAAGTTTAATGCTATAACAACAGAAAAAGCATGTATAAGAATGGAAAAACAATATTGAAAGCTGTATGCCCTAACAGGAATTATACAAAAGATAGGATATGTTACATAAAAAACCTTAATATGTCTGAATTTTTGCTTCATTGTTATATAAAATGTTAATTTGTGAGAAGTGAGATGAAGTACATTATTTTTTCCTATTTTTATTTTACATACACTATTTGAAACATCTTTTAGAGCAGCATTAGGTATTTGTTTCATTAATAGATAGGAACATTTTGTGTTAGAGTAAACTTAATTTTTCCAAACTAACTCTCTTATCTGAATACAACAATAAACATTTACAAGATTATAGCTTTTTGATCATATAGTTTATGTATAGGATATCAGTTTTTTGGGGGGAGTATTTAAAATACTGCTCAGCCTCCACATTTTCTATTGACTTGATAATCTGACAACTCATTCCAGCAGCCTTAAAGTCTGACATATTTTACACAACATTATCATCTGCTTATTATTATTATAGCAGCCATATTTAAGAAGCAGATAGTTTTTTAAATAAAATATTATCAGATAATCAAGTAATGACTTATTCTTCAGGGTAAATTAATTTAAGAAACTACCCAGTTACAATGACTAAGATAATGATTGTACAACTCTTTAGAATTTTTTACAACTTTTAGTTAGTAAATCTGGTTTTGTGTATATTTTCAAATCTTTTTCATGTAGTCTCTTAAAAATAAACATAAATGCGCAAGTCCAGCTTGTTCAGTTTCTCAGTAGTATTCCAGCCTCTCTTGGTATCTTGTCAAACAGTCTTCTTAAGATTAATCTTCCTGCTGGAACTAGTTCTTTATAGATCATTTGTGATTAGGATATTGCCAGAGGAAGAAAGTGGGATGCTCTGTGTTCTTTCTTTGTTTTTTTACCTTTCATCGGAACCCCTTTGTGGTTTAGTGTAACAAACATCTCCTTTCCTTTGTGTGTCCATTTTGCTGAAGCATAAGTATTATAATGGTTTTCTTCGATCAGTTCGATGAAGTTGCAGTCCTCGTTGCATACTTTCTGTTGAGAATAAATAATAAAATATGGTAATGCGAGTACAAATGTCTTTTAAAATACTTAGATTAGGGAAGATGGGAGAAGAATATGCATTATAGACCCTGCATATTATGAATTCTTTAATAAATAAATTTGACCTCTGACATCTGAGTATTGAATATTTTAGCTTTGTCTATTCCATTTTGAAGAAGTGTATAAGACCTAATCATTGAATTTATTAAATGGACATAGAAGTCCGATGTGGGATGCATGGGATAAGTGCAGAGTACGTTTTACTTAGTTAGGAATCTGTTTTATAAAAAAACATACAGATGCTACATCTCAAAATACATATCTCTAAGATTGTAGGGATGTACACATAAGAGAAGTTTGCATCCATACCTTTCCATAGAGTCGTCCTGACTTGTTCATTGCTAGAAAGTATTCACTTTCCACTCCTTTGATTGCCACTATTCCAACTGCCACCGTTCGGATTTCTAGAATACCTGCAAAGGTACACAGTAAGGGCTGTGAAATGGTTGGTTGGTCTCCAGTCAACTTAGAAAGTTTAGTTGAACTAATATTCTGTAATACTTCGTGTTAATTGAAAATCTGCAGCCATCCTTCTTGGAAAACAGAAAAATTATATGTATTCATGTGAAGAAAGGGCTAGGCTTTAAAAAAATCCCTCTGTGTGATCATGTCTGCATACAGCCACTTTAAAATTGTATAGTGATAATTTTTAAGTATATCCTGAAGTTGTGATGTCAGTATAAATAATTTCTGTATTTTCAGAGAATCAGTGTAGCTTAGAATTTATCAGGGTCAGGGTTTCGTTTGGAATACATAGTTAGCCATCAAGGTTCACAGAATTTGTGTAAAGCCTTTATTTTGAAGTCTTGTGTAGCTGTATCATCCCCTTGAAAGAGTGTAAACCTTAGAACTTGCGAGTGATAGAAAACAGACCACAGTGTCTTAAATAAGATAAAGTATTTACTTGACCTTTGTGTGCTTTTATGACTGATCGGAGCTGTAAAGATACGTGTATTTGAAAATCATTGAAGGCTGCCCTGAGAGCTTAATTATCTAAAACCAGAAAACATTTAGTGTTGTTTTCTATAAACTGCTTTAAATTCATCTCCCTGATACATATCAGCAAGAATTTCTGTAGTCATTGTGATACCTTTAAGTTACCTGCAACATAAAAAAATATTCTTTTGTTAATATACAACAAAAAAAAGTGAAGGCAGGGGGATTATGCAAGTTATTAAGGAACATCAGGTTGTTTTCAAGCTTAAATATTGTTAATGTTGTTTTAAGCAAGAGTTTAGAGTTAAACATCTGAGTTTGAGCTGTTTCTTTCCATATTGAGTCACTGACGGAACTCCACGCTGTAGCAACTGCACTGTGGCTCCTTCTCCAAAATGGGGTCTTTCAGAGGCAGCCAACTCAGGGCAAATTGCAAGGGCTTAGCATGGGGGAGACGAGGATGGTGGGAGAGAGGCATGTGTTAGATTGTCACCTGAATTTCCTCTCTAACAAAACATTTCCTTTTTTTCCCTTTCGTGTTGGCATTGACTTTTCACACATGGTAATAGTTTTTCATTAGTTAGTTTTTTAAAGAAAGGCATTAAATGTCTATGATATTTCTCCTTCCCCATTCTTATTTATATCCTCTTGTCATTTGCTTTCTTTCGTGTTCTGTTTTGCTTTGCTCCTTGATATTAATGATGTATCTATCAGTCCTAGCATATATGGATATTTTTTTTTTCCTGTTTTCCTTACCACATCAGTTCCCTCTTCTCATGGTGTATGCACTGCTGGGCATTCAGCTCAGAGCATTTATACTTCTGTGCTCCACTATAATGCTAAGCCAGCTTTTTAAGTAGAGCTTTTAGAATTCTTTGACAAGTTCCACTCTGCTGCAGGCCTAGAAAAAGTTCTTACAAAGGGCAATTTGTAACTGAAACTTACAAAAATTATATTAACTTTCTTTTAAATTTCACTTTAGAAAAACCACAGTGAGGCTGAAAAGCAGATGAACATCTGCATTTAGCCAAACAAAGAACATAACAGTGGAAGGGATCTCTGGGTCATCAAGTCCAGTGCTCTGCTAGCCTGGGAATTGCATCAGATAATTCTCTTTTCATAAACTTTGCCAATACTAAATTGGAGTTGTTATTTCTTTGCCCCTAGTGTTTCTGCCGAAGGCTGTTCCAGAGTTTGATTTATTTTAATGGCTAGAGACTTCGTAGTAATTTGCAATCTGCATTTCTTCAGTGACAGCTTATATCCATTTGTTCTTTTGCCTGTGCTGGCCATTAACTTAAGGGGAGTTTTTTTTAAAAAATCTATGATTGAGTTTTCTATTTATACAGAATTTGAAAAAATGAAAGATTCAAAATTACTTTTTAAAACAAGTCATGCTAATAGGAATTGAGATTTCCTTGAGTAAGCTGATGTTGGCTGAAATTACAGTAGTAAGAAATCCTACTGCTTTAAAAAAGGAAATGCCAAAAGGTTTTGTCCAAAGCAATATTACTATTCTTACAATTTTTACATTTTTTTTAGTGTTTTGTTTTTTCCTGAAGTAGAATGTGACATTCATACTAACTTGTTGGAGTTACTTTATTTTGGTTTGGGGTACTTGTTTTTCTACTTTATTCACAGTTGAGACATCAATGTCTTTCCTTGTCTTAAATGAGCAGGTCTATTCTTACGTGCTTCCTTTTGGAGTAAAGGGTTTTAATCCTTTCAATATATATTCATGAGAAGAAAAAAGTCACCAAGCTAGCATGGGAAAGAGAAAATTCTTATACATAGATTGTTTCATTGAAATACTCTTTTCATACTTTAATAACCAAAATTTAAAAGCGTGCCTAAATTAATAAGATGTTGATGAGGAGAAATTCAGAAGGCCAAGCTTCAACAAGGTCTTAAATATCCCTGATTTAAAAATTAAAATGTAAACGATGTTCTTCAGTTGCTTTATCTAAAGCATCCCCAGGGAAGTTCAGAAGAGGTTTAAGAGAAGGCTTGAATATACCACAAAGTAACTGGGAAAGAAATCAGATTAAAGCCAGAAAAAGAGAAAAAAAACACAACCTAGAGATGGGCATCCAAAATTGAAAACAACTGTACTTTCTATAAAATCAGCATGAAATTCCAAACAATTTTATATGGTTGTATGGTCAGTGTATCAAATGTAGCTTAAAATTCCTGTAGTGAATGGAGTTTCCTACAGAGCTGAAATTCCATCTGGTGTATGTAAAAGACACTCCGCAGAGATGGGCTATAGTTTGTCTTCAGAAAAGATGCCTATGGATGGTGGCAGCAGTCTTTGTAACCACTTGGTGCAAATTAAATAACAGACAGTTGATATCCAGTAGAAAAAAAAAATAAAAAAGAAAGTAAAAAGAAAAGAAACAAAACAAGCCTTTAGGCTGACACAACAGTTTCAGTGAGTGAAATATGTATCAGGTTTTGGAGAAAATTTATGTCTTAAATGAGGTGAGTTTCCTGGCGTTCTGGTCTAGAATGACAGTTGCTCGGTACTTTAGAAGCAGACACTTTTACGTCTAGACTTACTCCATAACCGTAGCCTGAATGACAGGACAGTACCTCGGGCTGGAAATTTATGTAGAAAAATGGGCATTTAGTTATATCATTGATATAAAATTGAGCATTGTCACATGAGATGATTCTTTCCTGGCAAGTGGTATTTGATAATTTTGTTTTTATCACCTGATACTAAGTGTTTTTTCTGATTCAGTTAATATTTTCAAATCAACATTTTCATCTTCCTTTTATTTGTTAGACTTCTTTTTGCTTTTACAACACACTGACATTGTATTTGTTAAAAGAAATCTTAGCTTTTATTGCTACACAGTCCGTTTGCAGACTGTATTAATTTTCATCAGTATGCAGGCGTAGTTGAATAGGCAGTTTCTTTGTATTTGCCCATAATATCCTTGGATAACAGTATCTCGTCTATAACGAAGTAGCAAGAGGCTTGTGATTTAGCAAAATCAGGGCATTTCTCTTTAATCATTTGTCAGCTAAGAGGCTGAAAGAGCGGTTGCAACTCTTGCTCCTGACAGCTGTAAGTAATCCAGTAAGTGCTGCTCGTGCCTGAAGATGCCACAGGCAGGTATAACCTATCAGGGGGCTTCTGGAAGAGGAGGGGCAGCAGAACCACAGAGGGAGATCTCTTTTCACATGCCAGGGAACTGCCCCAGTATGCCGGGATTGTTCAGGAGGATTCTGTGGAGTACACATTGGGTTCGGTCCCTCATCAGCTGGCTCTGTTTCCAGACATTTCGTATGTTGCTGGTGTCCCCTCAATGTCTATCACGTAAGGTTTCTGGTCATTGCTCCTCAGTTTGCCAGAGTCACAGTTTCTGTAGACATTCAGTCAAAGAGACATTTTGACATCCGTTACCTTTTTCAGAAAGCTGACAGCAATTTCATCCCACTACTTTCCCGTTCTGCCGGGTACATATGTTGTGGGAGCACATGTGATATGTTCAGCACTTTATTTCTTGTGTCTGTCTGTGCAGGGGAGTTGAAAAAAAGCAATCTGTTGCTGATTTTTTGGGGTAGGGAGGCTGGTACTGACAGTTCAGCACTCGTGAGGAATGTGTTTGTGAAACACCCTTTCCTCAGCAGAATTGTCTTAAAATAAAGTATGTGAAATCTTAAATAGGGACAGAGGGGGCAGAAAAGACTTGGATGGAAAATGAGTCAAAACAAAATGTAACTTCTAAATTTCACTAACTTGTGTTTCTCATTAATTGAATTTGGAGCACATATTTATGAATTCAAATGACCTTTGCAAATGATTCAAGGCCAAGGAAAATGATCTCGTCTTTGCTTACAAGACACAGTTTAATGATATGTAATGTAATTTGTTCTTTTGTTCTGGGGCTTAGTAAGTTAATGTTTGTGCCTCTTAAAGCAAGAAAATATGATGGTCAATCTCGGAAAAGTTTCATGGTGTTATTGGTACGTGTGTGCATTTGGCAAGCCAGCACAGCAAATAGGTTCATTAGCTGGTGTATTACATTTAAATGTTTTTCCAGAAGAGTCTTGTCAGTTAAATGAATACTTCTATTGGATAATTTTGAAAGTAATTGGTTTCAGGAAATATTTTTCTATCTCTTTTTTTTTAAATATAGTGTCTATATTGTAAAGTATTTGTGCAGTTTAAGTTAACTTCAGTCTTAATATTTTTAAATGGATGCATCTTGAAGTTCGTTTTTAGGTAGAACAATTTGTGTCCTCATTCCCTCTCAAATATAAAAACTAACAGTAAAAAAAATTACTGCAAATAAAGGTATTGATTTAAGATATTTTGTAATTTGACTTAATTATTACCTTTCCTTATTATTAAATTAAATTGATTGAAAGTATAATTTGCACTTGCATTGAGTACTTTCCTCAGCAAGAGAATGAAGGAATTTCCTAGACGGTTCCTCATAAAGCTCCTGTTCATAGGCTTTGTAAGTAGAAATAAATGTACAGGTATGTTTTATGATGGCTTTCAAAGCAGAGATGAGATTTCTCCACCCCGGGGATTTTCTGTCTGTGGATATGATTTTAATGAACAATTAATTAACAGAAAACAAGTTGGTACATACATTCACTGTCCTTTCTTCTTTTGTCTTCTCCTTGTGATACTCAGAATTTTGATTCATGTCATAAACACATATATGTTGTTATTTACAGCATAGAAGGGTAAAAATGTTCTTCTTTAGGAGCCTCGTGCCATGTCTGTGCGTGCATTTGCTGTGCATGTGTAGACTCTCTGAAGCACTTTAAATATGGATATGGCTGTAAAAATGATCTGCACAGAAATAATGGATCTGTCAAGGATTTTCAGGAGAACAGTTGAAGCTACTGCTTCAGTGAGGTGCCAGACATCTGGATATCATGGAGAAATACTCAAGGCACTCAAAACTCCTGGGTTTGTCCTGTGTGTAACTTCCAAGCAGGAAAAATTGTAGTTGTCCGAGGGAACATGATTAACGGTAGAGAGGTATTCCTTGAGGACTTGATGCAGCACATTGTTCAGCATCCTCGAGCAGCAGAATTTGCTTATAAGATTCAGTCCATATACAGAACATTTAATTAAGCATAAGTAGTTGATGTTGAATTATCCTTTTGCGATTCATTGGGCACAAAAACAGTAGGCATACTGTTAAAAAAAATCAAATAAGTGCTAAACAGAAATCCATTAAAGTATTTTTTGTCCTTCATTGGATTTTAATTTTAAATTTTCTTTATTTGACATTATCTTATCCATAAATTTCTCCACTGTTTTCCAGTCATACAGACTGATTGATACATTGCTAGATGCTACTAGATGTTGCTAGATGCGACAACTTTATGATAAACCATTGTCCTGGTGATACTCAACAGCTGACAGGTAAGTTAGTTATGGAATATGAGCCATGTCAAGGTTTGTGAAAGAAGCTGCTAACTTCATAACTCTGTGAAAACAATATAAAAAAGGCAAGATAATAACCAAACATATGAGGGAAGATACAACAGGGAACTAAAATGATTGTTTAGAAATGCTGTTATTTTACTTACAAGATCAGTTCTTTGCATGTGTACTTGGACTTGTGGGTGTTTACCTTTATGACAGAAAAGGAAGGGGTAAGCCAAGTTCCACTCTTACGTCTGCCTTGTTCAAAGTATTTACACAGTTTCTCATGCATCATCAAATGTATAATCTGCCCTTCCAACCATGCATGGCTGATACTATAGTGTGAAGTGAAGAGTCTGGTTTGAACTGCCAGACTGATGTTTGGAAATACACCTTCATTTTACTTTAAACTTAACACATTTGACCTGCAGCAGAAAATATTAAAAGCCATAATACCTTTTTTTAGTCATTTTTCAAAGTGAATAAATGTAATCCAGTGCTTATCGGTTTACAACACTCAGTAAAGTTTACCTCCCCTGATTACTGTAGTGAGAATGTCAGTAACTGTATTGCAATTAATAATTGCTAAAGAGAAATACCTTAAAATTTTCAAGTATTTTTCCTTATTGTACAGCCTGTTTGGCCTCAGTTTTGTATTTAGTCTCTCTTAATTTTGGTGAGTTAGGAATTAGTTTTATAAATCAAATGCTTCATCTTCATTGAAAATGGTAGTGTGGTAAGATTTGGTGCAGAATGTTCTGACTCTAAATTGCCGCCTTCTGTGCATGTCTCTTTTGAACATTAGCAACTCAGGCCACAGTATTTCCAACATTTCTCTTGATTTGATCTTCAGAACCAAAGGGTGTGACATTTTTCACTAAAGTAGGTTGCAAAGTTTTGGAGCTTTTCAATATAGAGGTGTGACTTGTGAATAGCAGTGTATAGTAACAACTGAATAACATGCTGCCCCAGGCAGTCCTTCTCTTGGGAATGTCTCATTAAACTTATTAGAAGCCTTTACTTGACTGATCTCCACTGCTTTATATAAATATTTTCTTGATCAGCCTCTTAGACAGCATGTAGTCATTTCTCATTTTTGCAGGAAACTACATTTCCCTCCAATAAAAATTGCCCTGAAGCTAAACATATGGTTATAATGAAGAATAATATTATTTTTTAGAATTAATACTGTCATGTAAAATCCAAATCTTAATCCTCAGTCTGAAAAAGTGGTCTCTTATTACAGCATTAATAATTTACTGATATGAAAAATGGAAAAAAAGAGTGGAATGACTGTTTACAAAATGTAATTGTTTCCAAGCAGTAATAAAATTAATGATTTAATAGTTTAGAGCTGAACTTGTACAACAAATGCTTTCCCTACAGCTCAGATGAAGGCTGTTTCTAGTATTTAAATATTTTGTGCCAATTTTACTAGAATAGATGATCTTTTCAAGCTCTGCAGACTTTCAGAATGTAGCCTCAAAATACCAAAAGTAAATATAAAATGTTGCTTATTAACCTTTTCACAGCAAAATAAGATATATCCAATAGAGGTGCAAAACCTCCCAAATTCAGTTTCAGTGTCTACAGTTATTTTGATTATCTGAACTTGGAAAATTCCACATAAGACCATAGCCTCCTGTTTTTCAAATTCTTCCATAATGCAAAAGTCTTTAAATAGATTACTCTGTCTTTTTTTTTTTATTTTTGTTACTATGCTATTTTGTGTTTTCATCTAGTGGAGAGCTGGTGTTTGCTCCTTCTCCCTTTCCTGATTTAGTGATCACAGTTGACATAAAATTAGTCATGTCATTTCTATGGAAGACTTTTTCTTCTGTTTTTCTAAGAAAAAAAGGAGTGCATATTCACATGCCTTTTCCATGTACAAATGATTCATTGTCTGAATTGTCTTCTGAGGAACATTAAATCCAGGTGCGTTTCCTGTATATCACCTGTATGAACTGGCTGCAGGCAGTCGCAAAATCAGCCTAAATATAACGGGGCACCGGGTGCTGGACTTATTCAGCTAGCGGGGGAAAAAATCCAACATGGAATCTGCTCTTTTTTATATGAAATATTCCCTAAGCTCAAGGCCTTTCTGTATTGTTCTGTGTATTGTCCTGTCTCCAGCTGTTCCTGTGGCAGTTTTTCTGGTTCCTGAAACAGGCTTGACAAGAGGAAGAGCAGAGCCATATTCTGGGGGTAAACTGAATCTAAGAACTGCCTTCCTGTGTTCTTTGGGGATAACTTAAAATTATATGTTGTTGAGACAAATTACTAAAAGCAAATATGAAATGCCTGTAGATTGATCATAATGACATTCTGCAATGTGTTATCAGTTTAAATATATAGTACAACACATATTTAGCAGTGAAAATGGTCCCAGAAGTAGCTAAAAACCAAAATTATTTAAAATAAGTAAAATTCAGAAAGTGATTGCATAAGAAAGAAGGTGGCTGCAGTATTCCAGAGCTTAAAGGTATCCTTAGGACCTATGGCATAGAAGCAAATAGTTTTAAATGTTTTGAAATTTTAGACAGTAAAATTTTGTTTCCCATAGTTAAGAGGTCATTTCAGTCATAAACACTGCAATCCCTACTGAAGAGAGACATCTTCTCCTGCTCTCAGTCGTTATGTAAACTGTAGGGCAAGCACTATCCAACTGAATAGATTTTAGTTCTGTTTCCGGATCAGATCTGTTATTTTCTGCAGGAACAGCTGAAGTCGGACATCTAAATATATCAATTACAGTGTCTAGAAGAGCACGGGCAGGGACTACGTAATTCCTTCCAAGGTACAAAATGCAAGAAGCTGCTAAGAAAATCTTACTAACCCCTTGCTGCATCGCAGAGTGGGAATTGATAGAAACCAGCTGGCTCACTCCTGCCTTCAAAACTCTACTGGACATATATTTATATGTATGGTCTCTCAAATTGTTCTGGTTTGCTGCTGACAACTAATTTAGATTTAGTTGAACTTTCAAAATCTGTATAAGACCAAAGACTAAAATACAAGCTAATAGAAGGAGAAAATTAAAATGCCCTCAAAATCAAAACCAATCTAATAACCTAATTCAATTCTGATAAATAAATTAGAATTTTTGTAGCAGATGTTTCTCCTGTCTTGCTCAGTGTATGGATCAAAATGTGTGTCAATTATCCTACCGGTGTTGTTTTTTCAAATAGCTTAGGTAATTCCTTGTCTTAATTTTGCCTAAAGTAATTAATTTCCTTCTAATTACACACGTTTTAACTAGTCTAAAATTTAAGCCTGACTGGAAGCCTGACTTTAGGGAAATGAGTAGAATATTTGCCATAACACACAGGCAGCACTTTGAAACGTCTCTGTTTACATGACCAGATATTTGTAAATGTGTCACTGTCATCCACTTGTTATCTTTAGTTGTTATCTCACTTTACAATTCTATATCAAAACTGAGAAAAACAGCAACATCAGCACCAGTGGAGAAAATTGTTCCTCTGCTACAGGACCAATTGCTATTACCAGAGCAAAAAGACTACAGGAGCTGCAGCCGAATTTCTCTTTTATTCTGTATTTATTTGTGTGATTTTCAGTCTGCCTTTTTAAATTCAGCTGAATTGACCAGTTGGAAAATCTGGAGTTCTTTTCAGTTTTGACTGCAAATGCCAGGATGTAGAGGAAGTCAGGTGTTAACCATCTTGAGTGTGGTGATAAAAGTATCCATGCACACTCTTACTTTTGTCCATGTGCATAGTATCAGGAAGTCAGTGACAAAACGATTTCAACTGGAGTAATGTAAATATTTTCTGTTTTCTGGAGTACACAGCCTTTCTGTGCTTTGCTTTTTTTGGATTAATTAGGAATAGTGGCCTTGCTTTCTGGTGACTGTTCCTTGTACCCTGAAAGTAGAAATCAGGGCTCTAAAACTCACATTGTAGTGTGTTGTGATAGAATAGTAAGATGTTATACTATGAAAAGAAGTTATCAGTCATAGCTAATGTAAAAGAGTGATGCAATAAGTTATTAGTACTGAACAGTTAATAGAGCATAGGATTATTCAGATTCTATGAAATCTCTTTAAATGTTTTAATTAACTTAACACATTTTAATTATACTATTGGTCGTACACAATCCAGCTTTCCATTGCTTTTGTTCTATTTTTTGTATCCCTATGTGTGAATCAGTGCAGTTATATTTATTTTAATTAAATTATCAGTTTATATTAGCTAAAGATATATATAGGGAAGATAAAAAAAGGCAACTATGAAGTTAGAAAATTGCCTTGTGTTTCTACACACTGTTCCTTTGCGTTATCCCAAGAACTCCACATAAAATATTCTCTCAATTAACCAGAGAAGAGTATGTCAAATATGATAGAAACCACTTCACTTTCTTTATCTTTACCTTTACCTTTACCTTTGCCTTTGCCTTTGCCTTTGCCTTTGCCTTTGCCTTTGCCTTTCCTTTTAACTAATGAAAGTTTCTTGTGGCCCTGGGCTGCCCAGGGAAGGATGTGAGCTCTCCTGTGGCTGTAAACTGCAGTGCTTTGTTTTCTCAGCTCTCAAAGCACACGAGTACTGCTGTATCACTGTATGTGACTGTTTGTAATAAAGATATCTGTGACCAGTCTGTTCAAGGATTTAATAACTTAAATTCAGATCCATTCTGGCATCCATATTGCCATATTGGTAGAGTTCCAAATTTCCATCTCTGACAATAATCAACCAACCTGTTTGATAGAGGACAGTGCAGTGCATTGGCGTGAGTGTAAAGACATAGTTTTCTCTTGATCTTGAAACAAATGGCAGATTTCATACCACTCAAGCATTTGAGAACAGCTTCAGTCAGGGGCCTTTGAGAATGTTCCACTTTTCAATTTCTTCTGCTACAGTTTGCTCTTATATGTATTGGTGTCATGAAATTTTGATGAGCTCCATAGAAGTACTACATAAGTAACCTGTAGCAGGATATATGGACCCCTTTAAAATCTGGGAAACAGCTGCTCTGTGAGTTGTAGATATTTGAAAACATGCATTTCAGCTAATGGGCTTAAACAAGGACCTTGTTCAAGCAGGGAAGAATAAAATGTTCATTTTAAGGAAGCAGAGTAAAATAAGATTTCTTCCATAGATTTATAAAGTTAGATGACTCAGGTAATGGTTAGTGGGGTTTTAGTATAAGACTCTGGACCGGGTAGCGGGTGCTGCATGTGCAAATAAAGGGTTTGCAGCTCTTGCATTTTTATTTTGTGGAGGATTTGCATTAAGCTTGCATAATTCTGTGATTGGCAGACTCAGTTTGACAGCCTATTTTGAGTCTTCATTGTATTTGTGATCATTTCTACTCCTTATGGTACTATTCTCTCCTAGTGTTTGTAACATAAGAAAATAGTGACTGCATAACATTGAACTTAGCAGGAAATTTTTGAACTTGAAGAGTGTACAGTTAAAAGAGCACAGGGCTTGGCTGTGCCTGTAGTGGTATGTTCTAAAATGTATAAAGAAAACCTGTTCTTAGTAAAGGATTTGCTATGCTTTTTGCTCTGACTGAAACAGTTATGGCTATTCTAAGCACTTAAATTCGTGAAGAAACCTTTTCTTTCTTTGCATAAAATATCTGTGACTTCAGCTGTATTGCAGCAAAGAGCTGGGGAAACATTACCAAAATTTACTGGGATGATGATTGTTTTTTCCACACAAAATGAAACAAAGTAATTCTGCTGTTCTTAACTTAGTCGTTTTGTGCCACCTTAATTCCCCCATGACTGTCAATGTATTCTTGATTCATATGGAAATGCAAATGTTCTATGGTAGGAAAAAAAATATTACAAAACACGATTATACTCCTACTATTCCCTGTAAATAACACTATCAGTTTTTAGTCAGTATAGAAATGTGAGTCTGTGGTTTTAATATAGGTCAGAAAAACATAGAATAAAATTCCAGTTATATCTTTCATATATAAATATAAATTTGCACATATATTTGAAAAGTGATAGCTAACTATTTTTCAAGTTGAGTATCCTAAATCTGGTATATTCTGATGTATTGCACTTTTCAGACCATATCTTAAGTAGAATAAATGGAGATAGCAGCATTACTCCTACATAGATATTGGTAAGACAGAGAAGTCATTCTGACTTGAGAGTCAGGAAAAGATTGATAGTGGAACAGGAATTTCATTTTTCTTTATGCCCAGTATTTATTACCAATGTTATGAAACGGTATCTTAAAGTAAAAGCACATGGATTTGCAGAAGCAATAGTTATTATTTGCCATATTTTTAAATAAACTCCTCAGCCATGGATAGGCGTCAGTAACAAAACTTTTACTGATTTCAGCAGAGCCAGACTTTTACAAATGGCATGGATTTGTCTCTTTCCTAATATGGGTCTTTCAACTCTTGAGCAAACTTTTCCTAATGAATCACAGGGTTAGATAGCTTTTCCACTAGTCAGTAACTTAACTCCTCCACAGCTGTGCAATATTCTTTACTTTCAACAGCAACTATTTAGACTATCAGTGATAGTTTTCTGAAGTTCATCCCTAAGTCAGTATGAATAGAAAAGCCATATTTTGACTTTCTATTGGAAAGAGCTAATGCTGTACTTCTTGGCAATGACTTTCTCATGTTGATTACATCTCTGTGTTTTTGAGAATTTATTTCAATCAAATACCATGCACACAGAGAGGGAATTGTTTTTTTCATGTAGAAATCGATGTTAATGAAACAAATATGGCATGATCTGACAGGGCTCAAATCAGATTTTTTTGTACAATACCACCTGTGATGTAGATTGCAGCACATGTGATTACAAGAGATGATGTATATATAATTCTTTAGGAATCCACTGACAGAGGCTAGTTTGGGGTGCAGCTGCCAGATAGCTCTTTACAGGAAAACAAAGAAAGGAACCATCCCACTGTGACGGGTCTGGTGTTGGAGAGTAAACTCGGGAAACGAGCACTGTAACAAACAATTCTCCTTGCTAAGCTCAGTTCAGCTGAAAACACCCAGAACTGCATTGCTGAATTATCAACAAGACAATATAATAAATTGTGGTCCAAAATCTTCAGTATTTACACAGACAGAAATACTCTTCATTTTCCTACATCACCTAAAAAGGAGTGATCACCTGCAATCTAATTTCGGAATCTGGGTAGTGTGTTGGGGAAATAATTTGTACAAAACTAATACTTATTTTATTTTGTCGTTAATGAATAAGGATACCCCAAACAAAATTATATCACGGGAAAAAGTGAACATCGATGTGAAGAGGAAGAGAGGGGAAAAAAGATTTTTATGATGGCAGTCATGATTTTAATTAAGCCCTAGCAGGAGAAAAATGTCTGTATCTTATGTATACAAGATTATCACTTACAAGTGATGAGGACAAAGTCAGGAAACATGGGTTCTGTTATTTTTGTCTCACATAGTTCCATAACGATGGCTACTTGCACATTTTTGTAGATATCACCTGAAGTGATGTAGAAATGTAAGAACCATATATATGATGCAGGTTTTAGGCTTAAGTACTACCCTTTTTTAAGGTAACTTGAAGTGTCCCTTGAGTAGTTGTCAGCCCTTCTAGAGAACTGTCTCTGGGTTGTCTACAGGTCCTATGTGAAAAGGACAGTGTACAGATATCCACTTGTGTTTATGGAATATTTTGTTATCTACGAAGAAAAAGTCTTGTTTTGACCAACATAGAAGCGTATTCCATTTCAAATGTTGAACAGTTCTGAATAATTCTTCAATAATTTCTCACTATTATTATGATAAATATATCTTTTATCACTAGATCATTTTCTGCTTAAATGATATAGCCATTGTTACTCATCAGTTTCTCTTAAATAATCTGCCTGGATCAGAGTTAGGCTGCTCATCACCAAACTAAATTAGGGGCGTTTGCCTTATATGGTATGAATAATTTGAAAATTCTGCTTTTGGTCTAATTATGGTTTTATGGTTTTGGTATAGACTGGTTTTGCTTCCAGTGTTCCCTCTGGACGAAAGTGCCATTTCAGTAGTTTTCATCAGAATGTGTCCTAGAAGAATATGACTAAATTAGAGGAATTCAAATTCAAAACACTGGATTACTTAGCTAAAAAATCAACAGAGCATGATTTCTGCGAAATATGTGGTAATAGTTTCCTAGAAAGATGTGGTAATTTTTTTTTCTTTAGTTTAGTTGCATGATAGTTTTCTTCACTAATATAGACTGAATTTCCCAAGTCACATAAGGGTGCAACCAGAAGTGAAGGCATGCTAAGTAATTTTAGCTTGATATTTGGTAGAGGAGGCTGAGTGCCAGTTTGCTAATATAAACATTCTGATTGAAATTGGTGTATAATAATCTAAAAGCTTAGTTTTATTAATAGCTGTATTATTTTCATAACTCAACTTAAAAGGCATTTAAAGGGACAAGTATAAGTGGCCTAGGACTCTTGCCATTTACTTTATAATTTGAGCAGACTCTCCTAAGGCTAGTCTCAAAATTAATGTAACATTTGATTTCCTTTGAACTAATAAATATCAACTACAAAGTCCAGTACAAATTTACCCAAATGTGTGGCTGTCACACTGTAAGGTAGGAGAACATGCCAGACTGTCTTTCACAGCCTCAATAAGAAAACTTTCCTTGCTGCTGAAGCAGATGCTCAGAGAGAATGCTCAGCTCTGTGAAACAGTGCCAGTCCTGATGGGGTGGCAGGGTGCAAAACAGAGCAAGAGACTCAAAGCACCTGTGTACCTGGTTACATACTAACTAGAGGAAGGAGGGCAGAGCTAGGCCCTTGTAGCTGGCCAGCAGTAGGAGAGGAGGATTCTTTACAGGGAAGAGGCTCTCCATCTGTTTCCTGCTGGGATTTCCTCCACAGTTCTTATGTTGTCCCCCACCTGGTGTGGTAGGTCGTATTTTGTTTCCTGAGTGTATAAATTGTCTTTTTGGAATCATAATTTGGGTATAAAGAAGTTTCTTTAATTTTTTTTCTGACTGGTATGCAGTGTTTTAGAGTGCTCTAAAGAACTTGCTTGCCCTGGAAGTTATGTACCTTTTTATTTGATTTTGGTTTTCAGTCTTTGTTGGAAATACTGACCATGATCTCCGTGCTCAGTAAAAAATGTAAGAAGTTTGGTTAGAAGAACAGAGCTTACTTAAATGGGAAGAATGGATTTTTCTCCCCAGTTAGTTTGAAAGTACTTGTTGTATACAGTTTTGCTTTTGATTAGTAGCAATGTTTGTAGACGGAGTGCTGTGTGAGTTCTGTCACACTTGCAGTTCAGATGTGGTCAGAGATGTGCTTAGTACATGGCAGAGATTTCTTTTGGTGCTGTGTTCTGGTGTGGAATAAGTAGGATGGTGCTGAACTAATGCAGGCACTAGTGCTGGTTGTGGAATTCAGTTAAGATGTGAATTCAGAGGGCATTCAGGACTTTTCAGGTGCAGTTTCCCCACAAGCAAACATAAAGGGCTGCTGCTGAGGGAAATCTTGTGCTGGCCTTTCCCACAGCATAAATCTCTCTTGTTGTAAGGCAGCTCTATCGAGCAAATTTCATTATTTGAATCACCATGTGCTGGATTTACATAGCTAGTTCCCTAATTCCTTGTAAAGTGTTACCAGTAAGCACTCAAAAACTGCTTGGATTTCTGTGTATCATCTTGTGCATTATGTGCAGTCCCCAAGCTGCCTGGGCTATTCCAAAGGAAATAAATTAGCGCGGTGGAGTTAAAGTTGCTTTTGAAAGCTGGTGAAAGTTGCAGTTTCCTATTGTGTTGGTACTGACTGCACTCTCCAGGATTCAGTTACCCTTTCTGGTTTACTTCAGAGTTTCTGTCAGGGAGTACAACCCTTGTTTTCACAAGGAGCTACACAAACACTGGATGGAATCACTCCACTGTTTGCTGCCTTCTTCCCATGACTAGATCAGCATTTTCTCCCCAGTCCATGTCCTTAGTGGCCAGCTAGAGAGCCTGAACATTGCCACTCTTAGAGTTCATGTAGACCACTCAAAGGGCAAACTTATCATCACCATGTAATGTTGTGCATGAGTTAATACAAGAAGCCAGCAAGCTCTTGCAGTGAGCATTTCCACACACCTGGCATGTAAAGCTCCACATTTGCCACTGCGTTCCAGCTGTGCACACAAATAGCCGCTGAAAAACAGCACTAGTTCACCTGAGCAGCTCAGGGACTGCAGTGCATATTCACATACAACCTTTTCCAAATTTGATGTTAATTGTGGTTATTTTTTCCCTCTAATATTTTTAGCTCTGGATAATGTGTATGTTCATCTAAAATAATTTCTGAGTTTAACAATCAATAAGTTTTCTGTGTTTTTTTTGCTGTAAACATTTACTTTTGATTGAAATATCAAATCCCATGTGATATTCAAAGGTCATAATAAAACATACAAAATTAGCACAGGTGTGCTTCTTTTTGACAGGTGGGGCTATTTTTTCTGATTTCATGTACATTACCTTCTAGTTAGACAAATGTTAAAATTCCAAGGTATCAAAATGGCCAAGGACAAGTCTGATCACCTTCTTTTTATAGTCTATAGCACCTCCCAGTGTCTGTTGACACATTTAAAAGGAATCAAGCCAGTTTACCAAAAATGGATGTACTAATGCTAGGAAACTCCTTCAAAAAAAAAAAAAAAATCCCCCAGCTTATGGGGGTATTCAAAAAGTTTCATTATTGAAGAGATGGAGATGAGTGGTGTTTGTTCATCCCTGTTGAAGTTACTGTGGTTATTAATGCCATGGAATTGTCATGTTTGCTGTTTTCATTTATAGTTTTGAGTTGATGTATCTGTATTCTGACTGGGCTTAATTTTGAAAGACTGGATGCAGAAGGAAGATTTCAGTGTTTTGAACAGAGTATCTAGATCTTCTAATAACTTCATCCTGGTTTTGTTCTTTGTTTTAAAAGCTAAATAATAGTCAAAAGAGCCTATTGATTGCATTGGTATTTTTATTGCTTCTTTGGTCCGTTTTCATGAAGTTGTGGGCCACATGTTGGATATCCACTTCTAGCTTTTCAACACCAATTGTTACAAAGAATTTTTTCTATTTGTATAAATGATGTCATGTGTTATGAAAGCTTTAAAGTGTGACAACTCAGTGCTATGATTGTTAACCTCTATTATGTTACTGCCATAAAAATTTTCACTATTAACTTTTTATTAATAATGTTTCTAAATTGGATACACCAGAAGGCTAACTTGATCTTTCTTTCATATCCAGAATTAAAAATAATGTCAAAGGTCAAACAAGACAATTGAAATACAGTTGCCAAATATAGTCATAGACCGTCAATTATGCAACGAAAGCAGTGTGCCACCCATGAAGGGTAACAGCCTACATTTGCCTAAACTTACTTTGTTTTGATGAGAAATGTGTTCCAAAATATACTGCTAGTTGATAGATGTTGTAGTGTGGAACAGTATAATTATATGGTTTAGGATCTTGGTCTTCCTAAGCATTAAGGAAGATGGAGAGGAAAGCCAACTCTGCTCTGTATTCCAGGATCCTAGAAATCTGCAACAATCACTTTCAGATACTCAAACAATACAGACAGTTGGAAGCTGTGAAGGGGAATATCTGGATTTAGGCTTTGCTTTGCAAGACTGACTGTATAAGGAATTAAATTTTATACCAAATTCAATTTGCCTGTATGGAAATTGCTTCTTTAAGATTCATCTGAGCTCTGTGTTTTTCTGTCTAGCTACTGACTTCAGGTATTCTAGTTCATTTTCTATTGGTCAATTAACGTTCTATTATCAAATTAATTAATATTTATAATATTAACACACAATTCTTTTGTGATTTGGAAGCTTTTTCACTAATACTTTTTGAAGCTTTTTACAGAGAAGTGAATAATTCTTTTTCATAGAGGCACAGAGGGTTTGAAGAATTTTCCCAAAGTCTCTAAGCAAATTGCTTAGAAGTTTGGATTAGCCTCAAGTCTCTTGAGTCTCAGGTCAGGGCCATTTCAGCACATTTTCTTCAGGATGGAGCAATAACATACTTAATGATACAACACTGAATTTTTTGAAGATTCAGAAATTGTAAACAATGTGGGGGAAAAGCTGTGGGGAAGGGGCTGCAATTTATCTTCTTAAATGTATCTTGTAACTGCTTCTGCACTTGGCTGCTAGATTTGATAGATCGTTCTATAAAAATACACTATTTCTCATTTCTGATAAATCTCAGTATTGAGAGATTCAGAAAAACTGCCAAGTCACAGCTGACCTATGGGGGTGTATCAAGGTCGAAGGAATCAGTAAGGACAATGTGTATAGACTCAGATGTTTTTCACTGCTCAGACTGGTGTTAGGTCAGTTTTGAAGCTCCCCCAGGCAGGCATGGCCCTGTTGGTGTATGTTAACTTGTGGAGCTGCTGCCTGGGCCTGAGCCCGGAGGTCTGAGTTTTCACCCACAGAGCTTATGCAATCATTCCTGTTCATGAGAGTGAGAAGAAAGTGAGTGTAAACTGCTACCGTCTGGCTTTACACATTTTTCAGCTGGTAAATGCCTAAGAATAGACAAGGTGATGAAGATTCAGGAGGTAAATTCAGAAGTTGTGAACAGTTTTAATTGTGTTTGATGACACTCCTGTCATATTGTGCCAGTTGAGCACTGATCTGGATGTTGATACGTGAGACCTGAAGAATCTTGCTGCAATGGTTCAAGGCTTCACACTCTGCTTTCTTTTCCTCACCTCCCCAAAGGCTTCACTTACCAAAAGTCAGTAGAAGCTGTAAGACAGGTATAACTCAGCTGCTTCTGTTATCTGCATCTTTGCTAGAACCCATCTTCATCAGCAGTTGAGGGTGAAAACTGGGGATTTGTGGTAAGGTATAGGCTGAGGGATAGGCATAGATCTCTCAGCTGGCTGACACTTGAGGGTACTCCCAGTGCCAGACAAAGAACTGAGAGGCAGCAGGGGAATCTGGTATATTTTGGTCTGATTAATCACTGTGGGAGAGAAAGTCATCCTTGGTGCTGCGGGCTAGGTTTTGAGAGGGTATGCATGTATTTCCATTTGAATTAAATCTTTCTGTTATAACTGAAAAGATTAGCAGAGTACTAATGTGAAGCAAAAACACTTTCATGTTAGTGAAGGTTTGTCTTCTCCTGACACCGAAGCGTTGGTTGAACCAACAACCTCTTGAAAAATCAAGAATGCAATTGCAGACAGACTTTCTGTTTGTTTGGAACACACATAACCCTTAACTGAATCTAGTCCATCAATACCTGCTTCCAAATACCTGATTTTCAGAAGCTGAATCTTCTTGGTTCTCTATGTAATATGTATTTAAGCAACAGAAATAAAATTTATACAGTAACACAGCATGCATATATTTGTTTTATGGTAAGAACCATATATTAAATGCTAGTGAAAGTAGTTCTGATTTCTAAGCAAGCTGGAGTGTTTAACCACTAAAACGTGTCTAAAGTGTATTTTGTCATCAGGGTTTACATTTGAGCCAAACTGAGTTGAAGCTCAGTTAGTATTGCTGAAAACTTTGACTTGTTGGATTTTGGTCAAAATGGAAGTAGTTTTCTAAGATAAAATTGTAATCAAGATTTCATCCATTTTATGTCAAGATCTCACTAGACTACTTTCTCTACTTTTTTTTTTGGTTGGCTTTACCCACTGAAAAGAAGAGGAAATAGGCACTTTCTGGGTTTAGAGCACATATGCAATATGATAGGATCAGACATCTTAGGATTCAGGTTCCGGGAAGGCTTTTCTAGTAACTAAGAGACCCTTTGAAGTCTTTAAAATGAGATTCCAAAGGCAACAGAGCATGGAAAGTCCTAAAGCATCATCCAGTCATAGTTATAAATCCTCTTGGATAGAGTCAAAACAAGCTCTGATTTTTGTTGCCTTTTTTTCTGAACAAAATTAAGTAAAATCTGGCTAAATTCTGAAACACAAACTTAAATAAAGGGAGGAGTAAACAGTGGTAAGGAGAGATTTATTTTTCTATCAAAGATTAAGAGTTAGCAAATCAGGTTGGTGTCTCCAAGATTTGTTCAGTCAATCTCACATTTTACAATCATGAATTCAAAAAGTGTGTTTTGTGTGCCCACTTGATTCTTTTCCTTGAGCAAGATGCCAAGTTTATTTTTTGTTTAAAAGGTTCAAGCTTTTGCAGGTTTTAGTAAGTTTTTGTCAAAGACAAATTTTTTTTATGAATAATGACAGATTTTTCTGGGTGACCTAACCTCTTGGCTGCTGCCTAATTCTTGCTTTAGTTTTTCAGTGGGTGACTCTCAGTTCTCACTCTGCCATTTAGTTTTCAGATTGAAAGCAAAGCTGTCAGGTGCAAAGTGATTTCCCCTACTTAGTGGAGATCACTGTCCTCTGATTTGATTAGTTCACTCTTGAGTTATCACCTTTATGTCCACCAGAAGGCTCTACTGCTTTCTGAAATGTGCACAGAACCAGATTCTTTGGGTACCTAACAAGGTCAACACTGTTGTAAACAGGATTTGACAATTTGCTTGCACTGAGACAGCACACACGTATTTCTTTAACTAAGCAGTTAAATTCTAATGTGTTTTGAAGCCAGCGAATGATAAATACAAATTATTTACAATTGGTGAGTAAGGATTTGGTTCAGCATTTAGTTATGTCATGAAATTTTGAAATTTGAATCCACACACATTTAATGCAGTGGCTGTTAACTACAAACCTTAAAAATGTTAACGCTTTCACTATTTGTGCTGTTACTTTCATAGCATGTGTATGTATATGTATTTTTATTCTGTAACTAGAGAAGTTTGAAATACAAGGGCCCTAATTCCTCACCATCTTGGCATTCTTGTAGTTATAGTCCTGACTAACAAGAGAGCCTCTGTGGATTTTGGCACTTGCCAGAGTTGTGATGAAGTTATCCTTCTACAGACATTTCTCAGTGTGAAGATTGTTCTTCACAATATTCATGCTTCACACCTCATGGGCTGAAAATAAGTAGTTCGTTCGATCTACAAAACTGTCAGGGCAGCTTCCTTTATGAAGCGAAGTTATCATAGGCAAAAATACGATTTTTTTCTTATTTTAGTAGCACAAGTTAGCGAATTCAAAAGGGAAAAGAATTCCTTTTATTTATTATGTAAGTGGAAAATTAGGATAAAAAGAGAAGAAACCTCTTGGAGCAACACTTCTCATGTCCATTTTGACTGCAGCAGTTCTGGCATTCCATCCTAAGAAACAGGCTTGATTTACCTTTTACTAACTTTCAGAACTGGAAATCATGGAACAAGAATGTTTGAACACATGCATAAATACATCCTTTTCATGGGTATGGTTTTAAAATTATGCTTTTCAGAGAACCTGGATAAAAATAACCTGGTTAGTCTTCTAATATTAAATTTTTTTTCCTTAGGGAAGGTGTACTAGTCCAGGTGGGGATTATTTTTCCTGTTTGTTTTTGTTTGTTTTGCTTTTTGCCCCCTCATATAACAGTATTTTCATTATGGATTTTAGTAGAGAGCCATAAGCACATCTTCAGAAAGGCTGTTTACATCTTTTGTTGAACAAAGGGTACGACAAAAAGTGTTCCTATAATAATGCAACAATACTAATTTTTTTAGTTTCTCAGAAAATCCAGGTTATCAGTGTTCACATTTTTCTAGTCCTCTTTGTCTGTGTTTGTCTATTCTGCTTGCTCAACAAAAGCATTTGGATGTTATTCCTTAAGATACAATAGATAAATTAGAGTTTTAGACTTAAGATGGTGAGAACTTCCTACATACTTCAGCCAAATTTAGAGACAGTTTATCACAGTGCACATCAGTTACCAGATAACCATTACAATTCCATTTGGTTTTTCTCCTCATACTCATTGCATTTACCAGAAAAAAGGATTAATTTTTTTTCCACTGCAATATAAACATAAGGGTTTAGTGACCCAAGTCTGCCTTTCTGTAATTTGTTAGTTGCCATCACTAAATTATCATAAAGTGTTCAGAAAACTGCAAGAGACTACATCACTGGCACAAGAGGATCTGGTGTTTTCTAATGGGCTCACAGCAGAGTGTTTAAAGGTGTCATTAATGTGCTTAAGCAGAATGGGATCCTTCAGAGAACTGAGAACCTCTGCTTGAATTTGAAATAATGCTAAATTGCTAACAAAGTTTTTACTTAAGCATCATGGAACTAAAAAAGCAACTGTGTATAATTACTCAGCTCTAGATGCTGTCATAATGTGTTTGTAAATAATAACAGAAAAAAAATTGGGTGCTGTGAATATTCACTTATCTGCATTAATTTAGAAGAATCAGTTTCAACAGTCAGTAACATTTTTTCCGGTGATTTTTATGGGAACAACGTTTCACTTCAAAACTAGCCCTATGGATCTCTATTGTAGCAATGCCCTCCTGAAACTCAAAGGGAGTCTTCTTGAATATGGACCAAATAATTTAGTTGGCTGCTGGCCATGTGTTGTCTTTCAGAGGAATATGGTTATTCACTATGCAATAGTGTAGGAAGAAAGGAGACATATGGAAACAAATTTTAAAAGAAACAGTAACATTAGTCAAGGCAGTTTTAGCCACACAAGTTGCCAAGCACTTAATGTAGTCATGAAGTAAAGAAATAAATTATGAAGCCCACTAGCCAGGCGCGTAGCACGCGAAAGTGCTGCTCTGATAGAAAACAAGCACTCAGCTTCAGCTCAAGGCTGAAACACACTAGCAGTTCTTGAAGTTTGATTTATGGACTTCTTTTGCTGCTGCTGTTATAAAAAGCACACTATTATACATAACAAATTAAAAGTATTTTTAACAGCATTCTTGGAAATATATTTGTCCTTTTATTTGTCCAGCATGTCTCTGGCCTCTTTTCGTTACAGTTTTGTTTTGAAATATGCAATATAATCCTATGTGTTTTCCTGTTACATCTTAATAATGTCTTTTCAAGCAGATGTCATGTTTCTCTAAATAAACAACGCGTTTGTAACAACACAAAAGACAAAGTGGCAAAAATAGTGACTGTAAAAATTGATGCCTTCAAGTGTAAATCAAAGATTATATAGGTATTTGTGTGGAAAATACGTATTAGTACAACAATGCTTTTTCCAGTTCAGAATCTGTATTTGGTACAGCTTCATAAAATATTATATGTCCATTCTCTCTAGATGAGTCATGGTTTTGGAAGAAGGGGGGAGAATATTTTTTCAGCATCATGATCATTGCAATAATGAACTGCAGAAACTATAATAGATTTTGTTCCTGTCTTGGCAAACAATCTAAAAGATTTTGCAAGAGAGTTTACATAATTCTTTCCATTGAACTTTCTAGTATTGCTGTGTTTTAATTGTTAAATCAAATACACTAAACTTTTAGGTAGTTTGTGCACTATATAAATGTGGTTTAATGTTTCAGGAGTATTTTATAAGCAGAGTTGATGGTTATACATTTTTGTACTTACAACCTTAGTTCACTTGTTAAAATAGGCTCTCTGTTTGCTAATAGTTCCCAGCTGTAACTAATACATTAGCAGATCTACAATGTAGTATTTAAAATGACGCATTTCAAAATCAATAGCAAATGTCCTGTTGTACGATTAATTGAAAAACTTGTTTTACACAATGGTCAGTACACAATAAAAAACTCTTTTGAAGTTATGGTAAATCAAGGAATAGGAAACGATGTAAATTTCTAAAAACTTAGGAAAAGCAAAAATATTACTTACTGTAGTTGTTGTTTGCTTCTCTTGTCCCTTTCACTTTGCCTCGCTTATCAATCCTCATATACCACTGAGTTCGACAGAAAAGTCTTCTCACTCTTACATCCCCCCCTTCCATATAATCATAGCTTCTGGTATGTCGCTCAGGGCTGGAACAGTTCACATTTGTAGCCATTTGCTCTGGAGTCATGTCATTGCAAGCTAAAGATATAGTGCCCATTAGAAAGATAATGTAAAAGTATGATCTGTAGAGCAAAATTGGCAGGATCCATGTCAGTATCCATTTGTGCATTATAGTGCAGTGTTCTGGGTGTTCATGAACAACATAATGAAAATTAAATCTCAAGTAGACTGTTGCTCTTAGGTCACCGACCTGCCTTCTGTCTTTACGAGTTACAGATTCATTTAAATGAGATTGCTCCCTCTTCTAGAATTCTGATCGTTATTCCTTAATAGTTAATGGCGAAATATAAGAGCTTCTTAAATATCTCTTCAGTCAGAATATCCTTTAAAGACACAAGTTATAAAAACCTTTGTTGTCGTGACCTTCTTTACTACTTGAATTTGCTGCTTGCACTGAAAGTAAAAGATCTGTGAGAAAAGGTGCATGTGTAAGTCGTTATGCTCAATTGTTACAAACGTGCAAGGATACATTATGCTACTGCAAAGTACTACACAGAAATACATGACATGCTGAGCTCATTTTTAAAAATATGCTAATGCATATATGATAGATATCTCTCATACAACTTTTACATAACCAAACATTTACACTGATTGTAACACACAGTTCTGTCTTCAGTTTTAAGTCCTTCCGAAAATCTCCTATAGATTCATTTCAACTGCTTTCTCATGCATGATAAAATTCTCCTGATTACTTCATACCTATATATTTACTATTAGCACAGTCTATCATATAACTTTTCTCTAGTTCAGGTTTCAAAACAGACCTCATGGCTTTAGCCCTGTATTTTTATTCCTACCCTTTTCAGATTATTAGTAGAAATAGTTTTCTTAATTCTTTTTTTAGCATCTAGCATATAGAAATAAAGAGAAGTTATTAGCTATCCGAAACTGTTGAATGATCTTGTAAAGGACAGATAACTTACTTGTTCCTGTTGATAAGAGCTGGATACCCAAGTACTCCATTTCTGTTGTCTCCTTTTTGCAACATGAGACGCTCTACTGTAGCTACAAACTTTCTCAGCTCAGAAAGACTCCACCAGAATTATAATTGTTTCCATAAATCAGCACGCTGGAGAGATGGTGTGTATGTGCTTATGCGTGCGTGTGCATGTGTGTGTTGAGCCTGTTGTTCAGTCCTTTTCGATAAATACCTTTGCTGACCTCACTTGGAAGCAATTAGAATTTAACCAGTCAGCTGTCAGTTGAATGCACGAACAAAAGTAAAAGGAGACTTGCATTGTATCGTGTCCAATGGTCATCAGAGGGAGCTATGTACATAGTTTATGCCTTAAATCTCCAAGAATCTTCTTTCTAAAAACATATATTTTGTGCTGCGTGGATAGAATTGCTTCACATGCTCGTTAGTGTTTCTGTGCTCTGGTTTAGGTCAGTATTTTTCTGTCCTTAAAAAATTCCTCCTCCTCTCTTTTGTACTCACATGCTTATCTCAGTTTGCTTTCAGATCCCTTCTGCAGTTTGGTGGATTCATAGTCTGCTTAGTGCCTTTCTGAGGGATATATGAAACGTGGGTCTGTTAGATACCGTGGAGAAGGGTGTGCTGTAGCCATTAGAGATCATGAGGTATATTTTTATATCGTGGATTTGAAAAGAGGGACTACTGCACTGAGTTTTTATTTGATCAGCCAGTAGGTGAAAAAGAGAACGTATATTTGGATGTTTCAAAGTCTGACGTTCAAACACAACCTTTATCAGCTTGAAGGAAAAAATCGCTACTAGGGAACAGCCTTTCTTAGCATATGTAGTTAGTTCTGGAAACTCACAAAGGGTGGATGAAAACTGGCAGCAGTGTAAGAAAAATCCCTGATACTGCACACCAAGCAACAGGCTTAAAATCTAGAGAATCAAAATAATGGGTGGATACACCTGGTTTTCTGCTTTTGTGTACCTATTTCCCTCTCTGGAACCAACTTCTCCGTGTTCCATTTCACCCCTAAATTCTGGTGAGTTTCTGGTGAGTGTATTTGTAAAACATACTGAAGCAAAGTTTTCAGTAGCTCCTTATCCTGTTCAACTGCCACACTGTTGATGTGAGTACACCTCAGTCCCTTTAGTAAGTATTAGCAGCAAGGAAAGTCTGGAATTAATCCACTTATTAACAATAGTTTACTTATGTTTAATAGTTTGTGCTTGATAATATAATGCAGTTTACCATTCCATGCTTTTATCCCATCCCCACTCCTTTCCTCCCTCTATATTGGGATAACAGTTACTTATTAAAAATTAAGTGAACTGTGGAGGCAGTTAAAAATCCCAGGGAGTATGGATGTGCCACCTTGTGGTGAGGGGGACATAAGTAAACCAGGGTGTTTCACTGGACTGATCCAAAATGAGCACAAAGGTGCACCAGGCAACCTTGTAGTACTCAGCCTCGCCTATACACAAACAGAATGAGTAATTTCCTTCCTTAACATCAACAGCCTCCTTGTCAGCACTCACATGGATTAATCCCATTTGTCACTTGCTTTGCATTCTTTTTTTAACCATTTTCACACGTAGTCCAAAGTTGGTCAATTTTTCTTGTTGTAATCTCTGTTTCAGCATACTAGGCTGTTTCCTGTGTTCTGTAGCTCAGCCTGATTTTCTTACTTTAGCAAAAGACTCACTGTATGCACCATTCTGATATGAAAGATGTGCTGCTGGGGGCTTTCAAAGCCTGGATACCTGCAGCTGATACGCAAGAAGAGGCTTTCATTAGTTAACTCTTGTAAACTGTGAGCACAGCGATTTCCAGTTTGACTTCTGTCTTGTCAATCCATAACCACCATTCTGACAAGAAGTGGGGACTGAAATGACTTATCCCAGTGGGTTTTGCAGTACATTTGCTGGATTTATATCAGCATGTTCTCTGACCCATTCCACAGTCTGAATTCAGAATGATAGCAATGAAAAACATCTGTGGTATTCAAAAGGCTTATCTGTTGTGTATTAGAAAGAAGGCAATCAAGGATAAAAGGTAATCTGTGTTTTACTCAGCAAAATAGTATGCAAGTAGAAATGTTTTTGTAAATATTCTGGGTCTTTTATGTGCAATGACAACCTGCACTTTCAGATCCATACTGGTTTTAATTTTTCTTTTTCCTTGGTAACTTATTGTTTCTGACAGTTACTAACAGGAGAAAAAATACATACCTGAGGTTTCAGTTCCAGAAAGCTGGAGCTATTCGTGGTCCAGGCATAGACATGTATTTCTCTTGGCTCTGAAAAAATAAATCACTTGCTGTGAGTTTTTTTAAGTGGTGCCTCACTTCGTATCTCTGTAAACTTTTGTAGTTAAGGATAAATGAAAAGTGGCTTAAATAAGGCACTAGCTCTAATTTTAGTTGGTGAACAATGCAGTTACTCTTTAATTATTGCTGCTAACATTCATATCCTTGCAATTTGTAATTATAGAATGATATCTTTCTACCGTGTTTTAGCTGCAGCTTTCCTTAATTACGCATTTTTATGTTTTGCTGTACAAGTACAACTCTGTATTTTTTAATGGTTGGATGCCATCTCGCTGTGCATATGTACATCAGGCTTCTCTGCATGTATCTCCAAGCCTCTGAATGGCCCAACATGCATCTGTTTAAATCAAACTAGTATCTCTCTCAAATTGAACTGGTTTAGATTTAGAGAAGATTTAGCTTGACTGACACTTGGTCCTCTATCTGTTTACCGAAGTGCATACCCCAGTCTTTGCATTACAATCTCAAGCAAATCTCTAATAATATATAGAAATTTTCCACCTAAAATGTTTGTGATTTTCTGTTTCTTTGGTGATGTGTTCAGGTTTCAGGACCACAGGAAACATGGAAATGTGCAAAATGCACATGCTGTAAGCCATCCTTTAATACTTAATGCATGCATTGGTGCCTCCTTCCTGTTGATAAGAGTTTTCCACAGCATTGTTACAGTGCACATGCTGAAAAGGAAAGTGGAAATGAATTGCAAGCACTTTGCTTCCAATTTGTAAAGATTGTGCATAGTTGTCCAGTTCAAATGGAGCATAATGAAGTTTATTCCCTTTTACCTTTCATAGGAAATTACTTTTTGTCCTTTTAGATGAAAATGTGACTATAAGGACCCATGCTTTCCTCAACTGCAGGCTGGCCTGCTGCAAATCTACTGCCCAGCTTTGCTACTGGGTCATGAATGTGACTTTTCAAAAACCTCCATTTTGTCCAGTTTGCCCTTAGGGCAACACATCCCTGCTAAGAAACTTATCATTCTCTTCCTCCTTGTTCCTTGATCCATTTCAAATTTGCTTTAGAACCCTCTTCCAGAACTTCCAGAGTTTAAAACCGTAGGAAGATAAAAATCCTGTATCAGACTTTAAACCCGAGATTTTGGGTTTTAATGCCCTGCAGCAATAGCTAAAATGGGATTGGAAGGTCCTAGGGAAAAAATACCCTAGATGTGAAGGTGCTAAATATTCTTGTGGTCAAATCCTTATCCATAGCTTCCAGATCTCAGAAATCAGGATCAGATCAAGGCTGACTTTTATTACATGCAAAAGATACAAGAAAAGTGCTACAGTTTGGGCACATCTTTGGTCAGCGTTGCAGTATCTGAGAAACACTGCAACCTGCATGGAAAATGAACTCAAGGCGGTAAAAACAAGAGAGACAAGGAATATTGCACTTCAGTTTGGATTTATCTTTTCAGGTTGTAAGGCTAAGATTAAAAACTGTAACTGTGAATCCTTTGTCTCCCTGACTATAAGAATGTCTTTTTGGTTTTGGTAACTGGTATGGGTTATTAAAATCATATTGAAAAGACAACAGTAATTTTTTCCTAGCAATTTTCAAAACAGATCTCTTCAACATCATTCCTTTTTTTATTTCCTCCTATTCATCCAGATCATATTGAGCTGATTTAAATCTACAGGAAAAATTGAATGGGATGTGGTAGATACTTGGAAACCCTCCCCCTTCAACTATCAAATAGTTTGTCTACTACATAACTAACTCCTTTTCTTTTAATTAATTACAGCAAATGTGTTTTATATAGCTTATTTTAGGGAAAACAAAGGCTGGGAATACCTTAGCTCAGTCAGTAATGAACTTAAAGGTAAATCCATCCAGGCTTTTTTCACTAGGACAATGGAGTATCATGATACTGACTCTTGAAGGAGAGAGAATGAAAAAAGAATGCAATGGCAGCCAGCTGAATCCTTCCTTTCTGAATGGAATTTGCACTGTATATGGTTATGCTAAATCTCCTTGCTATTCATAGTTTAATAACCCTCAGCTTCAGGGGATTCTACTTGTGATGACATCAGGCACTCAGGCTATGTTTATCAAAACCTCAGATGCTGATGCAGAATTGTAGCAGTACATTTTTGGTGGAGATATGAAAAATAGAGAACTGGTATGAGAAAATACTGAGGACAGCCATTTGGTTCATCTCATTTATTATCAGGTAGGATGTTCAGAGGTCTCTCTTTCTGAAGCGATCCACAATTTTGTTGTCAGATTTTTACTTTACCAAAATACTTAACCATGCAGTGATTTCTTCTGCCTGACTTTAAATATATTCTTTTTACAAAATAAAAAACTTGTAGCATCTTTTTATATACACAGATGGTTGGATAAGAACCAGCTTTAAGACCTGGCTTGTGGAATCTCTGTGCTTAGAGCCACCTTCTACAGCTGTCTCAAATTAAATAGGTGTGATACATCCAATATCTACTGCCCCTGTTGCATACTGTAGGTGTCAAAATGCTCCTGTGATTGAATTCTAAAAACTTGGGCTCACATATATACACACCATACACTGAAATGCTCTGAATGCTGTAAAATAAAATACTCAAAAGGCACAAATTGTAGCTATCCATCTCATGCATTCAGTCGGGGGGAAAATCGTGAAGAGAACAATAATGATAAAACTTAGTCTGTATCGTAGTACATACTCACACAACCAAATCAGTGTTATCAAAGTAAGCTCTTGGCATCTCTAGATACTTCAGTGAGTCCAGGATTTCACCCAAGGTTTAATGTAAATTCCTTCTTTATGGCTCTGTATTATTTACGAGTGTCTTAAGGTTTGAGATTTAACTAGACATTTTTTCAGTGGCTTTCTCTTTTCTGTACAAAGCAGGCAATAAAGCAGGCAATAACGCAGGTTGGTACAATCAATGCCACAAGTGCAAAATAACAGAACGTGGGACTGTGTATGGCAGAAATGCTACTGGATTACTACTGTGTATTTATTATTTTATTTTGGGAAACAGCTGGAGTAAGACCTTTCTCAAATTTTAGCTAATTATACGGGCTATTGTTACATGTGTTCTAACAGCAAAATAACATAGGGGGAAACTGCCCTATTCCCCTGTAAAGCTGTGCTCCTTGTCGAGTTCAAAACTCACCAGTTGACTCAGAGTAGGAGCAATTCTCTGTAATGATTGCTTTATTTATTACCCATCTGTCAGAGACAGGGACACCACTTAGTCACAAAAAGGTAAGGTTTTCCAGCTGTTGGCCATCTGAATGGTAGATAAGCATTTGCTAAACTGAGGGAATCTAATAAAAGGGTGTCATTCCTAGGGAATCTGTGTTAGTAATTGGCTTACAGAATGAACTCCACCACATTTCCTCACTTTTTCCATTCCCTCACTTACTGATAATGAAATCCATGATATCCTACTAAATCCTATGTAAATTCAGGCCAGAATAGTCATTTCATGATCTGGTAAGGGTGTGAAAGAAGGATGTGGAGTACTAGGATCTGAGTGCAGTTCAGCATATCAAGTGCAGGGTTAGAACGAGCATGTCAGCATCATTCCTGAGGCATCTGGTGTGGGCATGGACTGGTGAGCCAGTTTTTCTAATTATAACAGGAAGAAAAGAAAGTGTCCAAATACCTTTGCATTCAAAGGGCAAATTGAGGCTATGTCAAAACTGCATTTTCTTTCAGAGCTCCCTCAAGAGAGTTAGGCAAGAAGGGACACTATTGATTTCAAACTGGCTGTAATTTAAAGATGCCTAGACTGAGGGTTACCAGATAGTGCTGTTTATTTGCAATATGAACCGTCCTGCTCCTCTGTATGTGTAGTTCTGTAGATTGCAGGAGTGATCCCTTCATCTGGGAATAGCTATACTTCCAAGAGTTGAAATGTCTCCCAGTGCAGCTGTTGCTCTGTTAGATGGTTATTTGCCTGGCTTGTGGCATCAGCAAGATTGAATTTTGTCGGCGACTGGTGAGGGTCAGGCGTTGAAACAGATTGTTATCAGACTGGACGTTGTTCTGATCTGCCTCCTTACTCCTGCCTTTGCTTGTCATAACTATCACATTACTAAAATGATTTCTCCCTTTTTAAAAGTAATGCCAGTTGCTAGTTTTTCACACCTTTGACAAAAACTGTTCATTGCAACTAAAGTATTCTCCACAAACCTAAATATTACTGTTCTATGAAGCTGGAATGCAGAACATTTGGGAGGTGATAGAGAGAAAGAGCAGGGACTAAAGGATCTGTGTATTCCTTTCTCCCCTACAAAAGAGGAGGGAAAACTTTATTCCCTGATAGGAATTTGTCTAGTGTAGTGGTAAATTCCCTTTATTAGCCTTTTATGATATTGGGTTGAGTGCATCTGTAGCATCTGTCTAGTTTACGTACCTCCTGTATCTGTGTTATCTCTGCTGTGCTTGACAGTGGGTTATTGCCACAGAGGCCTTTTCTGAAGTAGAAAACTTTTATTGACGTGACTTTGTGAAAACATTTTTCACACCAAGTATGTGTATTGGCTCCAGTGCCGAAGTCACTGTGCTGAACTCCACCATGCTGAGGTACAAAGTGTGGTAGTCCCTTGACACGGCAATCAACGGAACAAGTTCTTGTGGATTTTTTAATCCAGTTGACTGAAAGCCCCAGAATAAGAAGATATAAATATTAAAGGGAAGTTACTGAAAAGCTATTTTTTAAAGAATTTTGACAGGCAGTTTTTTGCTAGTTAACCACATTTCAATAAAATTCCTTTCTGAAGATCATGCCATTGTTTGTTTGTTTGTTTCATAGCATTGTTAGACATGAACAATAAGTTGGCAGTGCCTGGTATGAATTCTTGGTCTCTAAAAAGTCTCTGGTGAATGGTTTATCAAATCAAATATGTATTCTATAATCTTAAATTACAGATTAGGTTTTTTCCCTCAAGTTAGTCTGCTGTGCCCTTCCTCATTCTTCCTAATGGTGACTAACACTTTTTATATCTTTTCTTGATGAGAAACCTGTGGAGGAAAAGACAGCTCTCTCAAAGTGTCCTGAAATTTAGGGGCTTGTTACAATTCTGACTCTTCTGTTAGGATTGTGAGGTTTTATCAATAGTCCCCAATACCAACATGATTTTGATAGCCATTACTTCAAAAGCAAAAAGAAAGTGTCTTTTGTAGGAGTCTCGAGTTGTACAGATGTGGAAAAAAAATGTGGTAATGCAGAGAAAGATCAGCTGTGTGCACACAAGTTGAAGTAAGGCTTCATGAAAAGTGTTAATTCTGGTGTTTCCAAAATTCAGAGTGTTTGACTTTATGGTCTTAATTTTCTTCTGATATTGGAGTAATTGATAGTTGTAATTACTGGCTTACACAGTTGGCACCGGCGTCTCAAATGTAGCAGGGGATGTCTCAGAAAAGGGGACTTTGTTCCAGTACCAGTCTTTCAACATCCACCAGTGCTGCTTCTCAGGCGGGTTATTGTCTGAGCACACAAACTCCATAAACGTCTGCATGAAGGCAGTGGTGGGTTTCCTGAAGCATCCCAAGGGGCTGTTAATGTACGAGCAGGTGCTGGCATGTGGAAGAGAATGGAGAACCAGCTATGGCAAGAGGAAAATTAGGAGCCTTATAAACTGTGGAAGAGACGAAATAATGGAAAAAAATTGGTGAACTCTTAGGAAGAGGGAGAGATATACAAGACAGAACAGAGGAAAGTAATGAGATCCTACTGTATGCAGTATGTGAGAAGAAATGGGAGCTAGGATATAGGGGAACCTTGGAAGTCACTTTAAGAAGATAAAGGAAGAAATCAAGGAATTTCTCATATAAATCCCTTCTTCTTTTGACTGATGATTTTTCAAAATATATCTAAGAGAAATAACATCATTTGGCAAATCAAATATGTATTAGGCTGTAGTGCATGAAATCTTTCATTTCTAAATTTGTATTTTGACTTTGGTAATCTGCAGTGAAGAACTTCTAGGAATGGAATGATTACTGTACCACATGGTGACAGAGCTTTGATCACCCAAAAAATAAGATGCTGATAGCTAAAATAGATAAGTTATTTCTAAGTTATCTCTTCTGCCTTTGTATGGTGTGCTATTTCAAGTTTTGCGGGCCTGATTGTGTGGCTTGTGCTTTTCCCATTGTAAGTGACGCTCAGCTGCAGCAAAATGACCTGGCACACTGGGACAGTGCTCATTAGAGTTGGTGCTGAGCAGGGCTAACCCAGTCTCTCTTCTAGTTCTTTTGAAAATAGGGTAGATATGTGAGAAAGATTTTTTTTCAATCTATTTTTGAAATTATTATTTTATCTACCCAATGAAGAAATCCCTTCTTCTCCATGCTTGCCAAAGGAGACTGCCACTCTCTTCACTGGTCTCTGGTTCCTGGCCTAGATGTAATGGTGCAAGGGAAAAAATATGGCTTCATTAGGGCCACGCTGATATCTGCAGTAGAAGCTGTGATTTTGAGGAGTGGTCCGGTATTTACCCTTGTGGTTTGTTATCCCTGTTCCTTTGTGACTCGAAATTTTGTTCTTTTCTATTCCATGTAAAGAAACAGATGGTCTACTCTGCAAAACAGTGCCATTAAGTCATACTTAATCTTGAAGATTGCAGATACTGGCCTGCATTTAGCAGGAAAAGAGCTCCCATCAGGATTGGCACAAAGATTTCCGTTTAGTGCCTCTCTGGAGTTGAAGATTGATATGTAAGTTCCAAAAAAATTATCTTACTTACAGTCCAGTAAACCAAAGTGGTATTCCTGTAAAACGCCGAGGTCTAAATGTAAATTAGTCTTCTTCCTGTGAGCTTTATTTCTTGTGGATTTATGAGCAAAACTGAAAATAGAGATTTTTATTTGTTTTAGTGTTGGCCAGTACACCCAGTTTTAAGGTAATGGTGCATTGGAGTATAATCAAAAGAGGTGTCTAAAGAACTAGATTGCTTCGTGTTTCTTAGGGATTTTTTTTTGTGAAAGAGGAGATTTCTGGGTTTGAGTGTTTTTCAGTTCCTACCCCACCCTTCTAAAAGATACATACACTCTCCCTCTTCAGTTTCGAGAAATACCCCAAGGGCATCCTTTTTATTTGAATTGATTTTCTGGTTGTTTATCTTTTTCAATCTGGTCAAGAAAAGCACATCTGGTTCCTATTTTAATCAGTATTCCAGTGGGAGCAACATCATATTATAGAAGGCTAACAATGCTAAAATAATAATCCGTAATGATGCAACTTCTGGTAATTTAAAACTGTTTTATCCACTGTTTGTAGAAGTGTGTTAATGATGTCGGCCAACTGATTTCTTTGTAGATTAAACTCACTCTGGGTCCTCATAACAGAGAATATCTGACATCCACGTAGGCAAACCCTTTGAACTGTCAGCAATTCCTGAAGTGTCTGAGCATTTCAGTACTTACAGAAAGTGCAAAACTGACAGTTGTGCAAACTGAAGCAATCACTTGACAAAGAGGTTGGGTAAAACAACCCCAGTGCTGGTTTAGATGCAAACTACTTCTGCCTTTTATTTGACATAGTTCTGCCTCTAGAGGTGACAGAGTTGAAGGTCTTGCTCTTGTTTTTCTTCACTTTGTTAGTTGATTCTGTACTCAGCATACATGGTAAGACCGCCAGAAAGTGTCAGTGGTTATTTTATTATAAGCTGCGTGCTAGGAGATAAACAGAGATAGGTTGCCAAACAGCCTTCAAGTGGTAGGACTTGTTTTCTATATTTCCTGTCTTGGTTTAAGCCAGCAACAAAGAGGAGAGACTTCTACTGTTTTTCTAACTAATGCATATTTAGCAATTATGTAAAAGTGAAACTTTGTATCTCTGCAATCCCCACATGAATGGTCCAGCAAGGCAGCCACCCCCAATGCTTTTGCTGACAAGGTGTTTGTTGAAGTGTGGACCTGTCAGTCACGTTCATAAGTGCATTGCCACTTACTTCAAGGTGTATCATTCTGATGCCATCTCCAGACTGGAATTCCACACGATAGCAGAATAAACTGAAGAGGCTGTCCTTTAAAAATAACTTTGAGAGGTGGGGAGAACATACTCCTATTTGTTGAGAAAGCTCTGATAACAGAGTATTCTATATAAACATTTCATTCAGCCTTCCATGTATTTATTGGAACTGTCTCTTTGATATACACCTGCTTCTCCCTTGGCTCTTCAGCAAAGTTTCTCAATGAAGTAGGTTGTAGCGTATCTTAAATTGGAAGGTCACATTTAATACTGGTATGATCAAGTAAGGAATGGCATTCTTCACAGGATGATGGAGTTATACATTAATTATTTTAGAGACTAAATTTACAAGCGATAGTTGATGTTCGTGACCTTCTTTCTCCTCTAACCTGGTGTTAGGAAGAGCTAAAGCCCAAAATTAAAAGAAACATTAAAATTTTGCAAAATCAGGTTTTGGATAGGAATGGTTATGTTTTGGAGAACAATAAGTGCAGTCACCATTAGTGGAATCCTCCTAAAGATCTGTGTTCTTGGTAAGAGAGTATGGAGAAGGTACACAAGTGAACCTCAGCAGCAGGTTTCTCTAGTTCCCTAAGAAACCCTGCTCTTAATTTATCAGCTTACCTTGCTGTCTTGAGACAACTGATTAGTATCTTAACCCTTCCATGGTTTTATTCTGTGGAATAAAACAAGCCATTTTCCTCACAGTTCTAAAAGTATAAATTCTAGAAAACATCAGAGCAAAGCAATGCAAATTTCAGAGGAGCTAAGCTTTTGAAACTCTGTGGTTGAACTTCTGTAAATAATCTGTGCTCAAGGTCAGAATATCAGGTCAGGGGTATCCAGTGACTGCACACTAAAGCAGGGGAGCTGCAATATCTCTCATCACTGAAGTTTTTGGTTTGCATTTTTAAATAAACCAGTAACAAGTGTAGAGTATATATAGTATTGCAGCCTTATGCTGGCAGATGGAATGTCTTGAATAATTTTATTCCAACATCTTGAAACAAGGAGTTGGTTAAACTGGTGAAATGTTGTCTTTTCAGCTACTCATTTACAAGACAGAATCTCCAAAAGATTATTGAGTGATATTCCTTGCTCTCATTTGAACTGATGCTACATTGCTGGTTGCTTTTGTCAACTGGATTCTATTATTTGTTTTACTTTTTCTGTTTTGATACTATATAATTTCAGAATTTAATCTGTATTTTAAAAACCAACTCATTTTTAGAATGTTTAATTTTGAAAGGACTTTCATGAGTCAAAAAATATTTTTGTTTCTACTGAAGGAGGAGATGGGGAATCACTGTACTGTCCCTTTGGCACATTTAGATTTGCCTAGTAGCCAATTTCAAGCTGTGGATTCTGAAACAAGTTTCCAGTCTGGGTTGCTCTTCAAGTTGTAGATGGTGTGCGTTGTTTCTCATGTTGAAATTATACCCTGAATACAAACCAAATTTGTCTTTCCAGATCCTTGGTTTAATTTCTTATGGTCTAACTTTAAGTGTCTCCTCTAGTATATTTCTCATATGTATCACAATCTAAGTTCTATATAAGTGCATTCAGGATACTTGGGGAATAACTGTGTAAATAATGGAAGGGAAATAAAGCTTCCTATGTGTAGATGTATGATTTCTGAAATTTGATGGTTTTCTTCAGAAAAAGAATTTACTGACTGCATACCAAGAGGCATATGCAAGCAGCAGGCATTCTGAAGAAGTAACAAAGAAAGTCCTTGTAACTTGATATCATAGCTGGGGAAAGTGAGGTACAAACAGGAGATGTACATTTTCCATGGCTATGAGGTGATGTAGCCATAGATCTTGGAGTTGAGTGTAGGTGGCCTCACTGCAGGAGCTTTCAGAATGAGATAAACTGCTTGGGCTGTATCTCAAGTGTGCATTTCGCTTTCTGATTTTCCCCTCTTGTCAGCATATTTTTCCTTTTTTTGGTACTATTTACAGAAGAACATATCTGTTCAATTTTCTATGTAAATGTACTTAGGAACAATATATTGTTAAATAAAACACATTCCTAGAATGGGATAAAGGCTCAGAAAATTATGAAATCATGGAGCTTCTGTGACTTTTGAAAACTACTTTTATATCCCACCTCACCCCCAATATATTGCTCATCTGGTTGCAGCTCAAGCATATAGTTTTCACAATTCTCTCCTTGACTTCAGTGTTGGAGCAGATGTTCTTTTTGCCAATTTTTTTCAGAATACTTCCCCTCCTTTTCTCCCCTGTGAAAATCATTAGCTCCACCTTATATTTTGAAAGATGCTACTGTCTTGTTTATGGAAGCCAGTTCAATTTTTCCTTTGGCTCAAGAAGTGTTTGGTTTCCTAGAATTGTTCTTTCTGTGTGCATGGTGCAAATTAGGAATTTTGCTGAATAAATAAATAAGTTGTATGGTAAGTAGAAGAAATACTAAAAGAACTATTTGGTGTGCACTCACTTTCTCCAAGTAGATACCGTGAAATATAAATTTCGGTATAGTTTATAAAGCAAAAATTCTCATTTTCTCAATAGGCAATCTATTAATAAATCAGTGGCACAATACATCCTTTTCTGTTTCGTTGGTTTTCTTTCACTTTCTCACTACAAGTAAGACGATAGTGGATCGCATAATTCCTCTATTCTGAAACAGAAAACCCACCTGACTTCAATGATATTGCTTAAAAACTGATGGTGTGATAAAGTCACTCTATTTAACATCCAATATTATAAGATAAGAATATTAAGAGCAGCTTTATTGTACAAAATGAAAGCAGATAAATTATCTCTGCTTTATCAAAGCTTTACACGTTCTAGAAACAGATGCTTTTTTAAACCAATACAAAATTCCTAGATATTAACTTTTCAACCAATAACAGCTGTTAGAAATCAATCACTTTTGATTAACTACTCTTGGAATAGGCCAGATTTGTTTTAAAATTAAACACTATCACAGAATGGCTTTCTAAAATCAATGTATTGTTTTCATACTCAGTCCAAGGAAATTCATGTTAATTCAGAATTCGTTGTATATTTAGCCCATATTTTATAATAAGGGAAATCTTTTGTAACCTAAGTTAAAATGTTACTTTTGCATTTCCTCACCATTTAAAGGCTGTGTAATGCAGCTTTCCTATTTAATTTTTTATGGTTGTTTTACTCTATTCACAAGAGTGACAAAGGAATTAGGGCTGGTATGGATTCAGTCAGTTGTATTCCTTGATAGATTAAATTTTTCTGGCGTCTTCTTGAAGGAATGAGTCAGTTTAGGAGTTTAACTTGGATTTTTTTTTAATTATTATTTTTGATGCAAACAGATAAATGTGTAAATTAAATATTTGGAGATAAAGTGTCCAGTTGTAGGATAGTGCCTGGTGTCACAGAGCTGGACTCTGGCCCGATCCTCTGCCACATGCCAGTGTACACATGCAATTCCCTGGCCCGCTGCACCTGTTCCAGCTTTCTGCTATTCTGAGAATACATTTGTGTGTGTGGCAACGAGGCTGCTTTTCTAATGGAGATGGATTTCTGGTGCCTCTGGGCAACAGTAACCAGTGTATTCAGAGACTGGGATAGCATCATGCTTTCCCAGTCATGATTTATTTTGGAAGAAAAAAGTTCATGATTCCTTCTTGTCCTTTTTTTTTGTCCTTCTTGTCCTTCTTTTCCTTCTTTCTCTGATGTTACTGCAATTTTAGACTATAACGTTTTGGGAATTTGGATGTTCTAATCTATGAATTGATGGTACAGTTTAGTGAGCAGTACTAGAGATAAGGAGTAAAGCTGAAATGATACTCTATTCACAGCCTTCGTTCAAGACAGTGATTTCTATTAACCAAAACCAGCTTCCTGCATTTCAGGTGATCAAAAGCAAGATGCAGATTTACATAGAAAAGAGGAGGGTCTGTGGTTTATTGCCCATATTGGGAAGCACTGCAGTTCTAACTTTCTCTTCCACTTAGAAGCAACAAAAATGGCATGACTGCAGTAAGGAAGTTGCTAATTGTCGCTGCCCGAGGTACTATCATTTGCAGGGATGTAAATCTTTGTTGATTAACTTTATTACAATGCTTTTCCTTTACTTTGACACTGAAGACAAGTACAATCCTCATTTTATTTGACACCTCATACTAGGCTCAAGTGTGGTAGCCAGTAATATACCTACAGAAGTACATGATGTCTTTCCTCAGATGTTAAGTCTGTATCCAAAAAATGATTGTGTGTGAACTAAAGTGTCAGACCCTCAAAATAATATAATCAAGTATGATTAAATTTTCAACTTGGATGCTTCCTAAGGGGGGATATCTGTAATAAACTCTTCCTCTCGTGGTGATCCTCTAAAAGCACTCAGATTGCTGTATTAGTGGCAAAAATTATTAATGAAGGATGAAGAACTATAAATTATCTCTTGGCATTCAAGCAGACAGGGAGGAAAAAAGCAGACTTTCCATTACTGTGAAAGAAATACAGCACTGTGGAAAATCTGGTATTATATGTTGACACTTTCAGGAAAGAATCATTAACTAGTTTTAGGTATTTGCACTAAGAAAAGTAGATCTCAGAAAGATTTGAGTTCAGCTACTGCATCAGTTCTTTTCTGCTTCCATCTTCAAAAATCGGGGAATGCATTAAAGTGTTACCAGGCCCTCATCACCTGATAGTTGTTCATTCAAAATTACTGTAATAATTAGAACCAGAATCTTAGCTCCTTCCTTTTTCTAAGCCTCAAATAGCCTCAGAGAATAGAAAGGCCTTGGAGTGTTTCATAATTTTAATGAAAAAATGGAAGCAAGCTGAATTCCTAAAGCCTCTTGGAAGCTGCTCTTTCACTCAAAAGTTTCTTGAAATCTGAGTGGCAGTAATGGGGAACAGAATTTCTGTACCTGTTTTTTGAGGCGTGGGTTTTTTCATGTATGCATATTTGAATGAACAAGGTACCACTACCCACTTTCCAAGATTCCCATATATTAAGTTTGCCACTATGTTAAAAATTCATCAGCTTTCTCTTGCTGGTACTGTTCCTGCTGTTAGTCAGAGGGTTACACTCAGTATTTAATTAGAAAGAAAGAAACAAACAATACACATATCTTCTACTCCCTTTATTCTTCTATCACGCAAAAATATGCAAAGTCCCTTATATAGATTATTTCATGGCCAATAAAAGAGAGAGCAAATTTATTTTCCAATTTTTTTTAAAATTTGGACTTAGCCCATTTCTGTACCCTAAAATCGCTGCTCTAGATTGTTGAAATATTTTGTTAGTACCTCCCAAGCTGAAAATAAAGAGAGGCTTTTTTTTCCTACCAGCATGCAAGTGCTGCTTGGAGAGGTTCTGGAAGCATTCATCCACCGTGTAATCTCTCTGACAGTGCACACACTGCTGGTGGAATTTCCGAGATAGGCATGCAGCACTCGTTTGCCTCATCTCATCAAAGGAGCAGGGGAACTTGACCCATCGAAATAGTCATACTTTTTTGACTAGGTAATTATAAATAAAGCCTCACTTTCAGTTGTTAATAATTCCTCATTTCTTACTTTCATTTGTGGTTATTTCATGGCATGCTGCAGTAACTAATGACAGCCTAGGTACTCTGGTTTTTAAATCAAAAACATTTTTAAGAGTTAAATGCTTTCATTTAAGTTGGAAAAATCCCAGCAGACTAAAAGCTTATATAGTACAATTTGTGCATGATACTAGAGCAGACTCAGAGTTCATTCTAAGTTTCTGCATGCTAAGCATCTACTGAAATCAATGACAGCTGCACATGAAGAGATACTGCAGAACCCATCCACAGCTTAATGATAAATAAATAGTAAGTATGAGATAATCTGACTCTACTTCATTTTAATTAGAAAATTTTGATTCAGAATTTGGGATTAAATTGTACCTAGACTTCCATATGAGTTTCTAAGGTATGAATTTACTTCTGAATCTATCCTGTAGAACGGGGTCAGGTACTCATCTTGAGCAGTTTGCTCATGGGGCTTTTCCTCTACACCTTCAGGTTATAAGTCTATTTTTGAAATCAGCTCTTTGTACATATGAGATATTTTCAACAAATTCCTCTGAAAATTTATTGTAGCAAAAGTGATATTGTTTCCAGCTGTTTCTATCCAGAACTGATATTAAATACTGGAAGATAACACAACCAGATCACTTTCTCTATCAGACTTTGACACTAGGTCATGGAAATTAATAATGTTCAAAATGTATCTCAGATTGAAGCTGGAAAGGCCAGTCAGAGATACAAACCAGCAGATGTTAAAGCCACACTCTGATCCAATTATTACCTTGCACTGCAAAGGAGGCAAAGTCTTCTGGAGGTCAGTCACAACGTCTGGTCTGTCTGGGTGGCCTGCATGTCTTCTCTGCAGCCGATCTAGTGCGAATATCACTCAAGACACTTTCAGGTCATTCAGATAGGAACACATTTTGTTCCTTCCCACCACACATTAGGGTATTGGTGAGATAAGACGTGGGTAAGATATCAAGAAAGACACTGTCTGAGTTAATACTGTTAAGTTTGTTATAAGTTTTTACTCTTACTGCCATATTTTGTTAGGTCATAATATAGCTGTAGGTCAAGTTTCCATCCTATTTCCTAATTGTGTGTGTGAGATAACCCTAAGGGTGAGATAAAAGTAACAATGTTGAAAGCACAAGAACTCCCAATTGCTTGTTTACTGGAAGCAGCCAATTCAAAGTACTGAATGCCAGCTACAAACTTGAGATGCACCTCTAGTCATTGTTGATATTTCTGGTGTGACGGAAATACCGACAGCCACTAATATGCGTCTGCTTAGACATTTGATCATGATGTAAGGAGTATCTTTTGCTCATGTGCAGCAGATAATTTGCAGTGCTCTCCGAAGACTTCAGACTTGAAGAACCCTGTTCTGCAACCACTCTGGAATTGGGAGCAGTGCAGTAGCTGTGCCACTGAGGTGTGGCATACCTGAAGCAGCCTGGTCTGAAAGACTTCCCCTACTTGCTGGGAGGTAGAATTTTTTTTCAAGGATCAAGGTGACCACCATACTCCAGGTGTTTTTTTACTTATTATGTGTTGTACAGTAAAATTTGGCTTCTAAGAAACAAAGTAATTGAAGGGGGAATAAATCCTTCTGTTGATAGCAGCAATATTGGGTCTGTAGAGGCAAAAGTCTGGGCAGCAGTGGTAGCAGCAGGAAGATATTATACTGCAGGAGCTGGCTTGCAGCAGAACATTCTAATGGTATTGGGTTAGTTGTGGATTGAATGTACCTGAGAGCCAGGTAACACTTGGCCTGTCTGTACACCTTGAGCAGCAGAACACTTTGTTGCTCCATTAAGTGACCTTTGTATTTAAAATTATTTATTTATATATAATTATCTGGTTTTCATAGACAGAATTGTGAATGTCCAATATTTTTTTGAAAGAACTTATGTGTGTAAATCTAACAATCCATCCCAATAAAGGGACAGTTCTGCTAGGAGCAGGTCTAGGTGAATCCTGAAAAATGGTTGTGGATCAGAACTGCTCTGCTCCTCTGATCCAGTTTTTGACCTTTCTGCTTGTGTTCCTTCCACAAGGGCTCTTGAGAAGAGCTGAATTGTAATTGCTGTGTACTGGCAGTGCCTCAGAGTGAAAAGCTACTGAGAAAAAGCTGTTTGCTTTAACTTCTGAGCTATTTGTTTTGCTTAAGGACTGAGATGAGTGAGGTGCACTTGACCAATCATGCGTTTTGGTATCTTGGTCTGCAGATAAGCTAATTTTTATGGTAATTTATAAAAAGGTAGGTAGAATGAGTGATTTTTGTCTGTCATCAAAGTATTTGATAAAAGTACTATTAAAAGTTTTGTTTATAGTATAAGAAACTGGAAATATTGACTCCAGAAAATGGAAATTCTTCTCTGTTAGTTTGGGACTATTAAATGAGCAGAATCAGAAAAAGGAACCTGTAATGAGAGAACAGCTTTCTGTTTGCAAGACATCTTAATATACAAAAGTCTTCAGCTGTCTATAGCATGATTTTATATGTTACAAGAAGTCCTCTGATTATTCCCTAATTTTCAAGCAAGCGAGACTAGCAGAATATCAGATTAAACTAAAATAAAAGTAAAATGGCTCTTCATGCAATATTATTAAGCACCAAAGGACACTGTAGATATTAAATTTTAAAAAGTTCCAAAGATTACTGAAGTAGTTTGAAGAAACTTGTACAGAGCTGTCAAATAGAGTCACTACCTCTGGTTCCTGAGCCACAAAATGCTTGTGGCCAAGAGAGATTTCTGTGGAAATATCACTATGTGCTCACCACGTTCTCAGTCTTCCTTAGGCATCTGCTGTTGGTCAGAGCTGGAAATTGGATCTTGCGCTCTGTGTACCTTTGGTTTGACCGAGTACAGCTATTCTTGTATTCTTCTGTTGTAACAGGAAACAATCCAGATAGCTCTTATTTTTTGTTCTACTGAGAGAAGTCGGATTTTCAAGTTGAGTAAAGCAGATGCAGCATTAAGCTGTCTGGTGACACTTAGTCATACACGCTCTCTATTTGTTAATTTTGATTTTTAATTTCTTCTCCGCTGCTGATGGGCAGACTTACTAATCTATAGATTCTATATTTTAATAAGAAGGAACTGATAGCAAATTTTATTGATTTTTAAATTATCTAGTTCCACTCTTCCTCAGAGCTTGCATGCTTTGGCTCCACAGGCTTGTTTAGAAAGCCATCTTTTTCTGTCTCTCTCTTTTTTTTCTTAAAGGTTTGAGAAGCTTCAGAGGAACTGAGTGGTATCTGATGGTTGACCAAGTTGTTCTTTTGCATTAGAACTGTGTTAGAATGATGTGTTGGTTATGTTGCAAAATATCCTTCTATCATTGGTCTCTCCTTGAACATCGAATTTTGAATGTCCAGCCTCTGTTTGATGCTTTGTGGTTTACTTATCCTGCACTTACTCCCTTCAGTACTGAATGTCTTTCCCTTTAATATTCCTTGGGTCACTAGTTCTTACTTCTTTTAACAAATCAGTGTTTCTCCAAGACTCATAGGAGCTGCAATGTAAATAATTTCAGATAGGAGAAGCAGGTGATACAATGTTTGCATCATATAGAATTTTGTGTCCCTTACACAGTGAGAAAACGTAAGCCACCCTCACATAATGATTGTGAGCTCTTCAGCTTTTTTGATGACAAAATAAAATATTGTGGATCTTAATGCAGTAAAACAGGCTCTCCTCTATAGAGCCCTTACTGCTTGTTTAATTCTGTTTATGTAAGTTATTTAATTAGCCCATCAATACTACTGTTTTCAAATTAATTCTTTTTCTGTTGGGAAAGTAAGGAGTTAAAAAAGGTGCATCTCCAAGACTAGTTTGACAGTAGACTATGGGCAGTTGTAATGCAGAAAACCAGATTACAATTTCATTTACAAGGCTGTCATGCAAAATAAGCCAGTTGGTTTTGGACGCCAAAAGGGTGCAGATACTTCCTGTGAGAGAGTGGTTTAAAATTTCCAAAGCTGCTTTTACAGACTTTTCTTTTTTCTTTGTAAGAAATGGTCTTGTGAGAAGTACTGGCTGCCTTTGGTTCTCATTGAGTCTGTTCCATAATGGGCCGCGTGAATGAGGTGTCTGTGTGAGGTGTTGTTGCAGCTCACTTTAAAGCTGACCTGCTGTAATTTTTTACTTTCTTTTCAGAATGGCTTTTGTCATCCTAAAGAGAACTTCGTAACCTTTTCACTAAGCAAACCAAATTTTTCTTCTGCTTTCATTCCACTTCTTTTTCCTTGTTAGGAACTGAGTCCCGTTGAAAAGAAGGCACTAATTTCTTACCAGTAAGGGAGAAATCGGATAAAATGAAAGCCTGTGAGGCTTTTCTCTGTAGGATGACAAGTTGTAAAAATACAAATGTATGCTGAAAAGTGACTGTAGAGATGGCATCTTGGGAGTGAGTGGGGGAAGGTTATGTTTATTATCTGTTAATGACTTCCAGATCAAGTTTGCTCAGTTTGTGAGTATAAAAAAAACCCACCCTTTTTTAACTGCCTTCTCTGCAGACTCAATTTGGGATTTAAAAATCATGCTGTGCTAATTTTAATCCAAGTATTACTGTCAGCAATAAAAAGGTTCTTCAGGGTATATTGTGCCTTTAGTTAAACTGTCCATCACTGTACTGTAAGTGAACGTTAATGCTGTTGATGAGAAGCTTATCAAAATCAGGATTTGTCTTGTCCTGATTAGTCTTAATTAAGTCTTCTTTAATTAAGTCTTATTAACGCTTTTAAACACATGTCTGTTGGATTGGTTTCTGGACTTGTGTACTGTGGAGGAATGTAAAGGAAGAGGAATGGAAGGAATAGGAAGAGGAATAAACCTCAGAGCTATTATTTTTGCATTGCACATAAGGATTGTTGGGTAAGGTCATAGGAGTTAAAAAATAAGTCCCATTGACATGCTGGCCATCTTGTTAAGTTTAAATTTCTCAAGGATTTGAGTATCTAGTGCTCATATATAACACAAACAAAAAATTTGTGTGAAGAATCAGTATTTTAATTAAATCAAAGGATGTAATATGAAAAATATCAGCTTTCAGACATGCAGGTCCTTCTTTAGATCCAATTGGCATCATAATGTTATCAGATAAAGAGCCAGCAATTTGGAAGATGTTGGTGTGCATTTAAGTGTGGCCTCTGAGGGTACTTTGATGGCAGCACCACTGAGGCTGGTGGTTACAGTAAAGGAAAAAAAGGATACCAGTGGTGATCTTGCACCTCTTCCTCTCTCTGACAGATACTCAGTGATCCAAATTGTACTCAAATCTTCTCAACAAAGACCTTGTTGCTGACTTGTCAGGCTGCAGGGCTCAGCCGTGCTCTGAGATGTGACTTTTCCACTGCTCTTCTCACCAGACTGGCAAACTGGGTTCAGCCTCTGTCTCTCTTGGCCTGGTACACTGGGATTCTTTCAGGATGAAGGGAGGAGGAGAAAGTGTTCATCTTCTTTGTCATGCTTTTCTTGTTTTGTTCCTGTCAGATCATCGGGCACTCTTTGATGACAGTAGCTTTTTTTTAGCCTCATGTTGTTTGTTGCTGATCCTGTTCCATTCTGCCCACTTTCTTCTTTCCAGGGAGAACCCTGCTGCACGGCAGGAGAGCACTGCAAGGATTTGACATCACTCCTGCTTTTAATAGGCTGTATAACTTCTGCCCTCAGTACTCTGTCAGAGGGGCTCCCCATCTTCTTTGTTTCTGGTATGAGGGTGTTTCCTCCTGAGCTGAACCCCGCACCTATGACTTCTAAATTTGTTACTCCTGTTTATCAGCATTTCAGGCCCTTGTCTGCCTGCTTGCTGCTGCACCTTTCCATGGATTTTTTTTTTTTCTGTGCATGTCACTTCTGCATGCAGTGGGAGATTTCTGTGCAGCACACAGATTCCAGATGGTGTGTCTCCAAACCCCACATTGTGAGTCAGGTCAGATTATAATTCAGTTTGAGTCAGGACATTACTTTATCCCTTTTCTTTCCTAAACGCACATTTGGAGCTAAAGACTTTCTATGCTTATGGGTTTCAAAAAGTCATGGGCTAGATCTGGAAACTCAGGCCTTTTCTAAAATCTTTCTAAGAATTCAAATTAACTGATTTGGAAGTGCTTGGTACCTCCTTCCCCCTCTTGCTAATTTTCAGCAATCTGGAACATTGTTCTCACACGTATTCTTCTTGTGAATATATAAATTGTTTTGAAGCCCTATGGGATAATTGTCATTGCTGGAAAACTTTTATTGAATGGTGTTTGTCTGCCAGCATCAGAACTCGAGGAGGTTATTTCATCTTGGCTTTCATTTCAGTTCTATTTTAGCAGTTCTTTGTCTTCAATGCCATCATCTTCTCTGTGCACTGAGCTGCTGTGTTCAAAGACATTTTTTAAATAAAATTCTTCATTTTGTGGTTCTTTTTCAATGATGTTATTTCTCGTTTTAGGAGCTTTTGTACTTCTTTAAGGCAAATGAGACATGTTAGTAGTTATTTGTAATTCTTTTTTGTTCAGTGGATTTCCTGTTATGCAAAAATGTAAAGCTTTTCTCACTGTTCTTCCAAACTTTTGTTTTCCTGTCTTGATAGTTTTGTACATCTGTGTCTGCTTTATAACCTGTGGCTAAGATGTACTTGCCCAGTTAAGATCTGGCTTTGACTTCGTGGATGCCTGACCACTTACTGTAAAACTGCAAGTTAGAACTCCTGCTTGTTTGTTTCAAGAGCTTCAAGAAGTGAACAACTTTCCTTTTCTTTAACAGCTTTTCTGAATGGACATGAGGGTACTGAAGATCTACATAAAATTATCAGCACGTTGTGCTTGCATACCACGTGTCCAGTCATCATTTTACTCCTTTGTTACTGGAACAAAGAATCCCAGGGGAAGCTTTAAAGCATGAGGCTTGCACCAGGACCTGTGCACTGCACAAAGTGCCACATTTGTTAATGGAGCGCAGGCAAAATCACAGAGTCACAGAATGGTTTGGGTTGGAAGCAGCCTGAAAGATCATCCAGTTCCAATGCCCTGCCATGGGCAGGGACACCTCCCACTTGCTCAAAGCCCCATCCAGCCTGACCTTGAACACTTCAGGGATGGGGCATCCACAGCCTCTCCGGGCAGCCTGTTCCAGGGCCTCACCACTCTCACGGGAAAGAATTTCTTCCTATTATCTAATCTAAACCTGCCCCCTCTCAGTTTTAAGCCATTACCCCCTGTCCCATCACTTCGTGTCCCGAGTCCTTCTAAAAGGTTTGTCTCCATCTCTCCTGTAGCCCCTTTGGATACTGGCAGGCTTTGCACACACCTCTGCTTTACAGTTATTTTTCCCTTCAGTAGGCGGGTGGGGTGGGGACAGACAGACAGACTTTGTGAGACTGGATAAATACCACTCTTTACCACCCTAGAAATCCAGGATATTAATACCAGTCTGTCCAGACACAGTATTTTAAAAACATCTGAGACAGACCTAAGTGTCTGTGTTTTATTGCTAGTGTTAGTAGCTGTATTTTTTCTAGTTTCCAGTGACAAATCTATCTGTTCCAAATAATTTCATTTAATCTGTTAAAATACAGAAAGTGGATTAAATAACATTCTTAGCACCATTTTTCATTAACCAGTTCATTATCTGTAGAGAAATCTCTTTGTGTAGCATTTTGTCTGGGAAGAAAAAAAGTGTGGAAAATGTACTAAGGGGAGATTTAGTTTATTAACATTTCATTGGAAGTGCGATATGTATCCTAAAGTACCAAGAAAATGCTGTGTATGATATTTATATTTTTGTTAGAAGAAGATTCAACTTGCAAAAATCTACCTAAAGATAGGAAATACATGCCAGATGAAGAAATAAGTGAATGTTGTGAACATATAAATATTGTGCCAAAGGAATCCAAAGCCATAACAGAGGTTTGCTTTACATACTTCTGATATTAAAATGATCATACCATGGGTAGTGTACTAACAAGAGCCATGATTCTGTCAATATTTATAAACTCTGTTATAAAATGCTTGACAGAATACAGAGGATTTTTGGGGGAAAACAACAATGCATGTAACTGAAGAAAAACTCAGCAACAAAGTGTTTTTTTTCTCTACTGATCTGCAGTTGCAGTAATATTAGGTGTGATATATTTAAAAAACTAGGCAGAAAAGCCAGAGGTGAATGTCATCTTTAAGTCTGTCATGTAGGTTATACCATCAGTGGTTTTGAACAGTGCTGCATTTATGTTGGACTTTTCCTCTTATAACCAGTATTTGTGCTGGGTTGTTTTTACATGTTTTACGTGGATTCTTTCAGTTCTCCTTTCTACCATATTTTACTGCTTTCGATGTTCACAAAAGGAAAATGCTTTTGCCTGGTTAAGGTAAGGGTATGATTGTGGTAAACTGCAGCTTAAAATGTGATACACTAGTTTAATTCTTGATAAAACTTTATCACACACCTTGATTCTTCTTAAATAGCTGTACAGAAAAGTCAGCATTAATTTTTAAAATAACTCAAGCTCTCAGGTGTTTATGCTCCATGCCTATTGTAGTCTGCAGTTTTTCTGCTTGAAATGGAGAATGGTCTCCTGTAACATCAGATCATTGCCATCAATCTTTGCCAGAAATTCTGATCCTTTCTTACACTGGTATCACCATTAAGTAGTACAGTACTTCATTTTGGTGAAAAAAAATCTCAATGTAAGTATTTTGTAATATGAATGTTGAATTTCTTAGTACCTTCTGTTAGTCTTCGCAGTTTGATAATATCCATTATTGACATTTCTCCCATTTTTACAGGCTCAGAGTTGAATGCGCCTCTGTGCTCCTCAGAACTCAATGGCCAAAGTCCTTTATCTCCTACTTTCTTCATGCCCACAATACTGATAATGCTGTGTCATATCTCTTGACTTGAAGAGTAATTGTACTGAACTTTACAAACAACGATATCCTTTTGGACTCCCTGACCAACCTGTATTGTGTTTAAAAACCTTTCTTCAGAAGTTTTTGCCAAGATGGTTTAAACCAGCTGGGGCAGGGAGGAGAAGAATGCATTACTCAAGTTTTACCCATTTATTTTGTTTCCTTTTTCTGCTATGATCCACAATAGCTGGGACAGTTTTCTCTTTTCTAGACTGAGACAGACCACAGTAATGCAGACAATCTCAGCAAGTGGTTTGCCTAAAAGACAGAAACTTCAAAATACAGAAAAAGGTTTGATTGGTTCCTCATCTTGTTATCCTTTAACCTAACATATGATTTAAAATGTCTGAAGTGAGACTGCACTTCAGCTTGGTTACTTTATTTCTGTTAGATTTTTGGGGAGTAAGGCTGACTGAGAAACATAAATCAAACCTCCCAGAATGTAATGAAACTCCTCTCATATCTGGATTCTAGCTTTATATATGGACTTGGTTCTATTACGACCCTGAATTATACTCTTTGGATCCAAACATCTATAAATCTTGAGGAAGTTTAGAGTATTTTCTGAATTTGGACATATTTCTATCTGGCATGTATCTTTCTGAATGTGGAAAGGACTTATCTGTTGTGTGGTACAGATATTCAGAGCCCTTTGTTCTTTTTATCTTGAACCAAAGAGGTTTCACAAGCAAAGATTTGCTAATTAATTCTATTCTTTCCTTGACACACATAGAACTTCTTTAATTACAAACTTTTTGGAGGTTTTAATGAAGACTTACTTGAGTTTCTCTGAAACCTTTTCTCAAGGGATTCTTAAAATTTCAGTTTTCTGTATATTGGAGAGTTTGCACACAACACATTAAAGGAAAACCAGTTTGCCACTGCTTTTCAGCATATTCAGCATAGGGACGCCTCAGCTTGCTTGTAAAATCTCAGCAGCTTCTATTACAGCAGGACAGCCCCTATTCAGTGAATTCAGAAGTCAGTTTATGTGTTATGGTAGTTTAACTTCACTGACTTCTACAGATTTCGCAACATCATATAGAAGAGTGGAAAACTTTTTTTTCAACTTTCAGTGTGGCATTTTTATATTTGTCATTGTTTTTATGAACTTTACAAGGACAAATAGTAAAACTTGTTATTAGGCTGACTAATGGGATAAAAAGAAAATTTTAGACTTCTTGTGAAACTGATTATGTTTTTCTCAGCAGATTTTAGGTGGCTATTCACTGTATGAGCACAATTCTGTCTAAAAATAAGTCCTGTCCACTTCTTTATGGGTTTATTGAGAACAGAAATTTCCACACCATTCTCCCTTTAATGTGACCACAATGGGCAGTCATAATTTGTCCATTTATAAAAAAGAATAAAGTAGCAAATTGGCCACCATAAACTGTTAGTATATCCACTTTTGCTGACATGTTTATTGTAGTTTGCAATATGCATGATGTTGATTTTCAAAAACGTTCCATTTTCTTTTTCAAGAGTATGAATTATAAATTCATGAATCACAGAAATCAAGACTATAATACAGCTCAGGAGTTGGAACACTACATAGCACTCATCTATGTCATCCTCAAAAAATGAGGATGTTGAAATTTTTCATAGTTTGATTAAAAGCCTAAACCCTTCTATTCATGGTACAGTTGAAGTCGAGCGAGTCAGACAGTTTTTTATGCACTTATGTAATGAGCAAAAGCCAGCTAAATGAACATGTCAGGAAATGTTTGGAGAAAACCTAAAAAGGGACAAATATGTAAATTTCAGTGCCCCACCCAAAACCTTATATAGCATAGAATCTCATAAAATAAACATATAACTTTGCCTAAAGTCTGAAAGTATTTTCAATGTTTTGTTTTCATGGTATGTTTCAAAGGAAAGGAACGTGACTCCAAAAAACACATCTAGGAATTAAAGATGGCCCCTAATGAACAGACAAAGGAACAAAAAAAGCAGAAGCCTTTGCAGCCTTAAAAGTAGAGTTCAAAATATCATCCCTCTTACAAAATATTTCCTGAAAATAGGCTTGTGGAGCACAAAAGTCAATTCTGGAAACGCGAGAACTATGAAAGCAAGTCCAGTAGTCGGCACTTTCAAAAATAAATAAAACCATCAGGCAACAACTGTATGCTAATTGCATTTAAGAAATAAAAGACCACCTACATAGAAATAAAATAAATCTCATTAGTGGAGCTAAAGCAGATAGTTGAGATTCAAACTCTGCTAACCAAACCCCTTAGGCGCTCCAGAAAGAGCTTATGAAGTCACTGCCATTTTCCTGGGGATGGGGCAGAGCTGTGAAAACCCCTCTGTGCCCCTCACTCGGGCTCTAGGGGCTGGTGTGCATTTCCTGTCACAGCTGTGCCCTCGCTCGCAGAGGAGCCAGCCCGACCGTCCTTGCTGAATGAGCCCAGCTAAGGCAGGGACACGGGAGGGCACCCAGGGCGGGCGTGTGCGAGGGGCTCACAGCTCAGGGTGCCACGGAGAAATCCCACCAATCGTGACAGTGCCGTTCGGTCCAGAACATTTTTATGAAAAATCAGCTTTAGGAAGGCATAACACTGCAATCTTATAATCAAGGAAGTTAAACATTTTATGACTTTTAGGCAGGACAATAAATTTTGAAGGTTTTCAGTAACAATAGCGAGAGGCCTGTAGGTCCATCTCCTGAAGCAGCTCCCAGAAACCATCCTATTCCCTCTAGAGGAAGTATTGAAAATCATTTGCAGCCAGTGACCCCTCTCTCCCCGCTGGCCATCATCGGGTTATAGATCTTCAGAAACAAAAGCTGCTCAGGCCTCCACTCACTCTCTCAAATGGTCTTCTGAAAAGAAATGAAAAAAAATAATTTTTAAAATCAAGGCTATTCAAAGCTCCTCATCTGTTTAGCTGCTGACATAGTTGGATTGGCTGTGGAAAGATTGCAGAGGAATTTGACTGGATATATTCGTAGGGCCAAGGCCTGACTATAACTAACTTGAAAAAAAGCCCAATAGGTACTTTTTCCTTGACCTTTAACCCTTTGTCCCCAAATTTTTCCGTTCACAGTTAGTATTTGGCTCTGACTAAGTTTATGCTTCAACTGTGGAGCTTTAACTTAATCTGACAGAAGTTCTGTAAATCCTTGCTAGACGTTTTTGGTTTAGATTTTAGCTCCTGTTGTTGGTTAGACTTTTTAATTCAGCTATGAAAGTTAGAGCTTTATGTTCCTAAATAAAATTAGGTTCAGCCCTTCATAAAAAACCCTTATTATTCTTGCAGCTGCTATAGATGTTTAAAAGTGGTGCTCTGATTTTTTTTTTTTCCCCTCAAGTACAGGTTCTTGTCTGAATTATTTTCTAGATAGAAGCCTGAAAAAGGAAGGAGACAGCATCAAGAAAGAATGTTCACAGGGAGAAAGTCAGTAGAAAATGGTCCAGCATTTAACCAGAACAATTTAATTCTGTTGATAATTGATCAATAGAACACAATTAAAAAATCCTGATCAAAGTCAGAACAGCTCAGCTAACAAAAATAAAGGTTTTTGTCACATGAGGGACAGATAAGAAACCAGAAAATGTAGAACAACCTGAATAAAACCTTCCACCATATGGAATTTGGCAAAAAATAAAGTCTTTAATAATATTCCCGAGGAACTGCTGTAAGAGCTTCATACAAACTTGCTTCAGTGTCCCTTGAAAAATTAATTTGTATTTTAAAAAAGGAACCCCACACATCTGGCTTGATCATTGGCTGATAGAATATATTTTTATTCCCACCCCACATCACACACAGCTTGGCTGGAAAGAAGACAGCTGCTGGGGCACTAGTTGTGTTTCAGTCTGAAGTACATCTAATCTTTATTGAGTTATTTGAGCCTCATGTGCCAAGTGCAGAAAGTTTTTTTTTTTTCCTTTTAATATTAATGTGTAATTTTGGCCAACAAAAAAAAGGTTTAAGAGATGATAGCGATAGCAATTCTCAAAATGCATTAGACTTAAAATCCAATAAATAAATCCAATGCTTTTGTATAAATCCTCATCAGTTTGTTGCTTCTGCAGCAAGCACTACTATTGGAAATCAATCTCAAACATTTTAATGATCAATTAATTCTGAAAGCTTCTTCATGTCTTCTCATCTGAAGCTTAAACATTTTTTACTTGTGCACAGATTTTCCATTACTAGGTCTGACACTTATGATGACTTTGGTTTGAGTGCCCTAAATTACACGTGAGATTTGGGCACGTCAGTTTTATGTGCAGACTCTCACTATTTGTTATGTTATTGCGTGAACTGTTTGCCGGGAGTATGGGCTGGGTAAATCCACGTTATGCTGAAGTCAGTGACCAAACCTGCAGGGGCTTCAGGGGCTCCAGAAAATGATCACCCACAGGTTGTACTGGTCAAACAATCGTAGCTGACCTGAGGAAGAAAACGTGCTCAAGAAGCAGCGGTTGCCAGTGTAGCAGCTCCAGCTTTGCCCTGCTGTCCGAGGCAGTGCAGCACTGCAGTCCCAGGGCCCGGGGAGGCTGCAGAGGAGGTGGCTGGGCACTGCCTGCCCTCGGCACGGGGACAGCTGTCTCTGTAAACCCGGGGCTGTCAGGGAAAGCTGTGGTCTGTCGTGTCTGAGAGAATCTCAGCTACTAGTGACATAAGTCCAAAAGCACAGGGCAGAGTACAAGAGATAAGATCAGTAACAAAATTAATCTCTTGTCTCTATTTTATGAGCTATTGAATCTCAGAAGAGCATTTGATGAAAGAGCCGGCTGAACTGCAGAGCTGAGGGAGGACAGATGTGTCTGCAGCATTGCTTGGCACTGCTTCCACTGCCAGTCCTCTGTGCACCGGGAAAATCTGTCAAACAGGGCTGTATCACAGCGAGCCATTTGCAGTTAGTTTTACTTTCCCCACTGTAGACCTTTCTGCGTTGTGAACTAGTCTCTCTTATCAATACCTAGCTTTCCATCTCAAAATTAATTTAATGTGCTGCATGATTCACAGGTTTCATGACATTGTCTTACCAGTCCAGTTTTCATGCTACTGGTACTTTGCACTCTAAGTTCTTTAATAGAGTTTGCTTTTTCTTGATGAACCTTATAATGACAAGAATCAGGGAGCACTACTTCAGTCCTGCCCAGAACAGCTATAATTTGTAAGGTATCTTTTTTTAGAACAGGATACTCTTGTGAATGTTGTGTATCTTTAACTAGATCTGGTTGGGATTTAGCACACAAATAAGCTTTGTAGTTTGATGAAAATACAAATTTTTCACTTGACTGAAGCTGTAGCGCAGCAGTTGCTCCAACATGTCAAGATGTTAATAAAGAGACACATGGACTCAGAGAGGAATTTCAGAAGGATTATACTGACTAAGTACTCAGCAGTTGCTAAAATAAAAGTTGGCATTCAGATCATATTAACTGGAAACCAATATTCCCGAAAATGTTATGTAAGTAATTATTATATATTAGGTTGCCATATGTCCGTGTGTGTGTGTGCTGTGTCCAAGACAGCAAACGTCAAATACACAGTGGTGATCCCCTCCCGTCGAGTGAATGGTAAAATTGCTCTCATGCTATTTCCGAGGACAAGCGTGTTCCTGTGTAAGAGACACAGTCAGCAAGTGCAGTGATGAAGATGTACATGTCAGTGGGATTACTATAATACAGAGTATTAATATGGCACCAGGCAATGATCCTGCACCCAGATGTCTAAGAGTGTCTCCATTCCACATCCTTTTTGGAAAGGTTTAGAGCCCATTTACTGCACACTAAGATTAAACTCGTGATTGAATGAATTACAGTCAGGCCTTAAGATAAAATTACACTCCATGGATAATCATAGCTCGTGCTAACCTTTATTGGGTGCAGGGGGAAACAGAGTGACAAAGGATGAGGAAACGCCTGAGGTACTCAAAGACTGAGGCAGAGAAGGCATTAATAGTAAGAGCAGTTGTTCTCTGGGTACCAAACCCACTTAGCTGGAGGAGAGGGACAGGAATGAGGCACCTGTAATCCAAGGGGAGATGGTCAGTGACTTCACTGCCACTTGACTTCAACACTCCCAAGTCTCTGGGGCTGGATGGATCCACCCAGGGGAACCGAGGGACCTGGTGGAAGTGCTCACTGAGCCACTTTCCATCATTGATCAGCAGTTTCACCAGAGGAGGTTTAGATTGGAAATTCAGAAAAAATTCTTCGTGGAAAGGATTGTCAAGCACTGGAACAGGCTGCCCAGGACAGTGGTGGAGTCACCATCCCTGGAGGGCTTTCAAAGATGTGTAGATGTAGCACTTGGGGACACGGTTTGTGGTGGACCTGTCAGTGCTGCCTCAGTGGTTGGACTGATGGTCTTAGAGGTCTTTTCCAACCTAAACAATTCTATGATCTGATTTACCAATTAGCATTACTCTAGCTACAAAAGAGATTTTTAAAAAGTAGTCAGGAAAAGCAACTAAAAATACAGACCTGGAAACTCTTGCTTAGGCAATATGCTCATGAGCTGCTGTTCTAGACTTAGAAATTTTCATCAAAATCTTCTTGCTTAATTGTTAGAGATACTACTGATATCCTTGCTGCTTATCATTCTCATGCTCTGAACACTGGGGAGTTTTACCATTATGTAGAAACATGTCTTTAAAGGTTTAAAAAGAAAACAAAAAAAACCCCAAAACACTTTTTTTTGTTTGTTTAAAAAGAAACATTTACTTCCTATATATAGTCAGTAAATAAAAATGCCTGAGTGCCCTTTTTATGTCAATAGTTTGAATTCTGTAGGTTTTTCAATGAAAGTTATGTCTAAATTTTACTGGGAAAGAGATTTATCAGAAGTTTAGAAATTTCGGTTTTATTCTTTTATCATGTTTTCCTTTTATATCTGTTTTCCTTTTCTTTGTTTATGAGAATATAATTTACAAGATTCATTGACAGAAAAATTTTGAAATGTACTGCAGCCTGCATGTTTTGGAGAAGATTCTATGACTTTGTGTATCATGCTCAACTTAAAAAAAAGAAGGAAAAACCCCATAATATATTTTTATTCTGCTCGTACACTGATTAGTGGTTCCATGAATCCAGCTGAACTAAAGTTCAATGAGTAATGAAAGGACTGGTATTTACTGTATTCTACTCCATTTTTATGACAGGATAATAAATAGGAGCTCACTGGAATAAGCTCAGGATTGTATTTCATTAGGCAATGGGTAACAAAGCAATGGCATTATTTTCTTTAAAATCTCTGTGGTCATCTTAGACATTCTTGAAGATAATTACCTGGTTTTTATTTTTGGAGTTCTATATTTACAGGTTTATTTGAATGCATAGTGTATCTACTGTACATTACAAATGGGTTACAAGACACTCAATTTTCCAAGATGGCAACAGGGAACATTTAAGATTAACCCATTCTATAATTCTGCCAATTGTTCAGAACTATTTCCCCTCTCCTTTGCTTTCCCCTTCTCACATGCATCCTTTTAACTGTCCTCCCTCCAAATCTAGTTTTCGTCTCCCCTCTGCCTTGTGCCCAGAGCCCTTCCTTTTCCTCTTGAGTGTTTGATTTACTTGACCCAAGCACTCTGTTCCACTTTTCCTGGTTGTCAGAAGTAAGAAATCTTCTCTACTGATATTACTGCCATGACATTCCCCTCTGAGGTTCCTGAAAAGATCTGGTAGTTTGCATTGGCTGTTGTTCATCTGCTGTGCTCAGATTTGGCAGAGTCTTCTCACAGAATTAGGAGCCTCTGAGAATTTGGGTTTGGCCTGAATTAGCATGGATAATGTACAGAAAATCTGAGAGATCTCTAATTTGATGCAGACTTCTGGACATTAACTTGTGCTTAGCATCACAAAAACGTGCCCAGGGCCAACTCTTGCTGTGTCTTTTATGGCTGCAAGGGCTGTGACACGACCAAATCTTCTCTTTGGTTTTCTTTGGAGAGCAGAGAAGTGGAAGTTTGTGCAAGAGAGAGGCCACAGGAGCCTGACTTTCCCCTTGGGAGCAGGGTTAGGACATCTTTGGGGGATCCTGAAGTACAATCCCCTTTCTGTAATCACAGTCATTTCTCCTGCTGAGGAGGCACGTTATGAACTGTGGCTCTGTACTGCCAGAGCAGTTACAGGAGATGGCAGGAGCAGAAAGCGGGAGCAAGGTCAGAATTTGTCAGTGATGTCACTGACATTTTCCCTTGGTCCTACCTAGAACTTACTTTTGCTTAGTACAACTGAGTAATTCTCTCATTAATTATTCCTTATAAATTTTAATTGTTTTTTACATGGTCAGTGGATCATATTTAGTCCTTTGTAATAGTTTTGCATAAAATGCAAATGTCTTATGATGTAGATGCACAGCTGGGACTCAAGCATCAGAGTATGGTGTTTGGATAACTCAAAATCCAACTTTGCTTCATTATTTGCTCATTCACTTAGGTTGTCATATCATACAGCTCATGAATAGCAGTCATTTTTGTTGAAATTTTCATACCAAGTCATCTTGCACAAAGATACCTAAGAAATACCGCTAGGAGAAAAGTTGTCCTACTTAACATAATGTATTCCTAATGCTTTACTTGGCCTGCAGGTGCTCCTCCAATATCATCATTAATTACAAGAGTAATTATCCTACTTGTGGACAGTAGAAAACTTTGAATGTTTAGCAAGGTCCTTCCAATTTTTTGAATGCTTCAGTTTAATCTTCCTCTTTTGTGGAACACTCCAAACAAAACAATGTCCAGGACCTGAAGAAAAAAAAGCACTGAAAAACCCTGCAAGGTCCCTGCAAGGTCCCCACCCTCCACTGAGGCAGCCCACTGCACACCTGGTCTCTCTTTTATTACAGTAAAGGGAAAAGAAGAGAGAGACACTGTAACAAAGCATCATCTTTATTTCAATTTCAATTTTCCCTGTCAATAGGTTTTAGTAAATCAATATTTATACTGAAAGATACATTTAATATGGGGGAAAATTACTTTGATAATCAAAGAGTTTTCTTTTAATTGCTTCTTCAGAAATACATTTTGATAATAACAACTACTCATTACAACACAAACCAGAAAAAGCATTCATGTACTGTGGCATGGGAAGTACTGCCAGTTCTACATGCTCTACATAGTTTCTTTAAAATTTTTACGTTCTTTAGGCCTCAACAAAAAACAAAGCTCCTCTTCCAGGTTTGGTAGCAAAGAGACTATTATTCTCCATTGCTAACTTTTGGCCATCCGTTTGGTAATAAGCTTTTTTTACATTTTTTAGGAAAGTGTTCAGCTTGTCAGTAGGCACCATTGACACAGTGCAGCCACCCCATCCAGCTCCAGTCAGACGTGACCCAATGGCCCCAAATTGCCTAAAACAAAATAACAGGGGAAAAAAACCATGTAAAATAAGCCAAAAAGGGGTACTTTGTCATATATAAAATTTTTATAGAAAACTCAGATGTGTTTTGAGTATTCCCATGTCATCTGACTTTTCTGATGTTCACTTGCTTGTATGTAACACTACAGCAATTTGCAGTTACCCTTTTGGACCAGAGGAAAGTGCTGACGCTTTAAACTGCAATATAGTCATTTCTGTCAGTTCCAAAAGTCCCCCTGTTTTGTAATGCTTCAGCATCAGCTGTTTTTAGGATCACAGCACAGCTGAGATGAAGAAAGCAGGAGAAGAAAGGAATTGTGTTAGCAACATTCATAAGACATCAGAAGTGAAAACAGAAATACATGACAAAAATAACAAAAGAGGGTTCATAAACTAATTGCACAGGATGTAGGCATGCAAGCCATTTTCTAATGTGGCAAAGACAAATAGCTCTATTCTTCCAGGACAGATCTAAACCATGCTGAAGATTCACAGGCTTCTGCAGGACTGCTGAGCATGCCAGTCAAGAAAAGGAGAGTTCAGAGACTCTCAAAAAGTCATAGAGTCACTGCATTCTGTGTAAATAAACTCACATAAACTTCTGTTTATGCTGAATGGACAGAGTTGGGTATCCCTCTTTAGAGGAGCCTCATGAACTTAAGACTGACAGCAGTAGAGGTAAAGTATGAATGTAGCCCCAAAAGAAAAAAATGCTCTTAATGAGGAGTGTGAACAGAAAGAACAATGACAAATAAATGACATACAAAATATAAACCATTCCCAGCCTCAAGATACTGGCCTGCTAGAAACATCCTAGAGCAAATCCCATGCAGTTACGCTGCAAGACTCAGATGCCATCTCACTAGAATTTAGAATTGTTTCCAATAGTTTGCTTACCTGTGTTCCTGATCTTTACTTAGACTCAGAAAAAGTAGGAAAATACCATGTAGTAAGTTACTCTGGGGCTTTTCTAACCTAGTGAGAACAGAACCAGTCAGATTTAGAAAATTAATCTGAAATCTTATTCTTGTGGGAGATCTAATCTGACTTAGAAATATTTTTAATGTGTTTCCAATAGCCATGCACAGAGAGAGTCACCAGCCCTAGAATATGTTAGAGGGAGAAACAACATCATGTGAATAGCATTGGAAAGTGACAGCTCATTTGGACTGGGCTGTTGTAATTTTTCATGTGTGCATTTTATGTTAAATGAATCTGGTGTAGTGCTGGGTTAGTAGAGGTTTAGGTCATATTTCAAGCAAGTACTTGCATATGTGTTTGATTCTAAACACACATTTCTTCTTGAACAGAAACACTTTCTTTAGTGTGTCTGTGTGGTGCCACCCTTCATATTGACTCGATTTTATGTTCATTCTGCATTTCCTGTTGGTGTTTTATTTTACTTATTGTTATTCCTGTAAGCCACTCATTCTCTGATGCAATTTTGGTAGTTTCTAGTCCATGGAGCAACCTCCTAAAATGAGCAGGATCCAATCCAGTCTCAGTTGCAATCAATAAGGAAATTCCCATTGACTTTATAAGGCCCAATCCACTTTTCAGAATCTGTTAAATCAACTGTCTGTACTTATTTGGTTTGTTACCTCAGTCAGAACTTCGTATTTCAGATGGTGTCTGGCTTTTATTTTGGTAGGCAACTGAAATCCCTTCAGAATTGTTCTGAACCTTTTATTGATTTCATAATTCTCTGTGGTCATGCTCATGCCTCATTTTTACTGAGTCATTTTCAAATACTTAGTTGAAATAAAGCATAAAGTAGACAGAAAATATGCTTGTTGCAGAGCTGAAGTCACTGTGTTTCAAAATACTGTGGCTGAACAGTGTCAAATGTGGGGATAGCAGCCACTTGGGGCTTAGTGCTATGGAACCTGATGGGCAGTGCTGCACCATCTGAAAACGGGGTACCTGATATTACACAGATCCAGGAGCGAGCACCTCATTCCGTGTCTGCAGGAGATGTGGTGCCTGGGAGGTATCTAGATCAAACACAAGGAAGTTGTCTTCGGAACAGGTCTGAAACTGCCTCATTAAAGTCTTAATCAGTTCAATACTAAGCTGGACCCCTCTGGTAAAGTGGGATTCCTGGCCAGACACTCTTCTTGTGCACTGGCATCTAGAGGGGTTTTTGAAGAGGAGTCTGAGCAGACAACCTTGTGGATGGGGAGCTCGCCCGCGCAGTGGGAGGTGTGGATTCCACGTGTGGGAAAGGGCCTGTGCACTGCTGGGCTGTGCTGCAGCACCAGGACACGGAATGCAGGGACAGACAGGGCACACGAGAAGGACAATGTGTCTGGAGTCCAGGGCTGGGGGCACTCAGCTCCCAGTCCCAGGTCCTGGTCTTTCCTTCTGGAAGTATTTATGTATCTTGTTCCAGTCTTCACTGGACACAAAGAGAATTAGCTTATGGGGGTGTAAATGAGAGTAAAAATATGAGTACTGCCGCAAAGGAAAGAAAAATAAAAGAATAAAAGGAAAGAGTAAAAATGGAAGTTCCATAGTTTGGTATATGGAAACAGCGGGCAAGATATACTTGGCAGTAGTCCACTTTAAAAATAATTGTGCTGTTAAGAGGTGAAAAAAACCAGAACAATATTGTCAATTTGAAATACATAAAATTATGAGGTAGCTTTTCAGAAAGCATGGAGTTAACATGGTAAGATTTAAATATATAAATGGGGAAGACTGTACTTATTCTGCTTGGTAGTTTAGTTTGCATTCAAATAGCATCTTTAAGCCTTTCTGGCTTTGTTGAAATTTCAAATTATGCCATGATTGCAGGCTTTGCAGCTTTAAGAAAATCATCTGTGGTAATGGTAAGAGTCTTGATAAAATGCAGAATTGTGTTGGCTGCCATAATGCACCTGGATGTAATGTACAATCTGTATCTTTTAAAAGTGGTCAGAGAGGATTTGGCTGTCTGTCATGTAAGAGGCATGGCTGGGAACACAAAAATTGTCAGGATTTATAGTATCAAAAGATGGAGAATAAGAGAATGAAAGTTATGTGCAACACTAAGGACTGAGAGATTTTCAAGAGTACCTTACTTACTCAGGAGCTCACATCCAATTTTTTGTCCCTTAATTGTTTAGTAAATCTGCTGCGTTACCTGCTTTAGAAGACTAACAGGTAAACCAGCTACTAACAACATGAGGTGGGTTAGAGAAAACACAAGTCTTCTGTCTTTGCAAAACAAAAAAAACCAACTGACCAACTCGTGGTTACAGTTTTCAGCACTACAAACCACAGTTAAGTATGGATCCCTTTCTTTCTTGGCAGAGGTTATACAGTAAAACATAAAGATCTAGGCAAAACAGAAAACATCTGGATATGCAGATTATTCTTCACAGTTTAAACCTTGTAAGGAGAGAGCAGGAGTAGACTCAGGCAATTCTGTGGAATGTATTTTTGGAAAAGCTTTTGAAAGTTACAGGGCAGCTGTATATCATCGTAAGTAAAGAATGTAATTTATGTAGTTCCTGGCCATTTCTATAATCACATCAGCCAAGTCTTCCTAGAGTGACTAGTGATTTTATGTCCTTTAGGTTTTTTAATGTACAACTTGAGAAAAGCTAAGGCTTTTTTTCCAAAAATTAGATGCTGGCTTAAGCTGCATTCATCCAGAATAGCTATACACTTTTAGAAATCTAATTACCGAATCGGAAAAAGATTTAATACTAAACATCTAGAGAAGGAAGATGCATTTCTTAGGAAATACTCTTGATGGGACAAGACTGTAAAGAATAATAAACAAACAATTTACTTTTTTCTGTGCAAAGAATACAATTAGAAAATGCTCAGATTAAATAATTTTAATATATAAATTTGAAATCATTTCATGTGAATGGCACTCCACTGTGGTACTTAGCTCTGCCCATCAAAATCTGTGGGCTCTTCTGCTGGTAAATCAGAAATCTGATGTAACATGGGCACACAAATCACTTTTTTCCTTTACTAGTTATATTTTTCTCCCTGGAACTGAAATGCTCTGATGAATTTTAATTTAATTTAGAAAAATCCTAACTGCTGCTTTCCTTTTGGTGCTGTGGCTGTGCTCCTGCCTGCCAGCCAGTGTCCCGCTGCCTGAGCTGGCTGGAGCTGTGTCACCACGGGAGCACAGAGCTCAGCACAAATGGTGAACACAATTTCCACTCCTGTGCTGAGCTTCCTGCTGCAGGAGGCTGTTACTGCCATCCTCGCCGGTTTACTGCAGTGTGGCACAGGTAACTCCATGCTGCAGAGAGCCAGATCCAGCAGATCTGGCTGGTTTGTACCTGCTTGTTTTCCCCTGCACAGGGCAGGACAGTTTCCTCCCAGCTTTTCCGAGAACAGGCCCTGTCAGAATGGGCTCCTCAGGTCTACCCAGCGCAGTCCTTGGCTGGCACTGCCTGGGGCACCAGCTCTGGGCAGTTACTGTACCTAAAGCAATGCAGATGTTACGTTTTAAGGCTCTTGCCCTCTCAGTGGTGTCTCAGAACAGGCAGTGCCAATGCCTTGCATGGGATCAAGATTTTGTTGCCTGAGATTTTTGATAATTCAGTAGAGCTCAGTTTCTGTCTTCAGCTGACCCTGGAGATGGCTGTCCCCTCTCACACACAGATCAGCAGTTCCCTTTGAGCAGCTGGGCTAACTCTGGTGGAACTGCCCTGCTGAGTGACTGTCACAGCTCATTGTACGATGTGATCACTGTGTGATACAATAAACTGAACACAGTCCGTGAGTTACACCCTGGACTGGCTCCCAAGAGAAGAATCAAAACTTGTTCTGCTCAGTTGCTATCAGTCTGTCCAGTGGCTATCAGGCTGCTTTGTGTTTTAGCACAAAACAGCACGTGTATCCCACATGCAAAATAATCTGTCAATGTCCAGAAGTCTTCTGTTCAGTTCTTAAGTTTGTAGCTTTCTGCCTCAGAGCCCATTCCATCTTGTCTGCAAAAGAAATCAGACTCACCTAAATAATCATGGTTTTTACTCTGTTGATTTACAAACCTGATAAATGGGTACTGCAACTAAAAAAAATCCATGAGTGCAGAAGTAAAAAAGCATACAGTAAACTGCATGCTGATGAAATTTGTATTTTCATTCTAAGCCAGACTAATTTCTCAGTTAATTAAAAAAAAAAAAAGCTGGTAAAGGTGGTAAGGTATTATTTATTTTTTTTAGCTTCAAATTGAAACAGTTTATTTTCTTCAAGACTGAGAAGATGTAGAGAGAGGATGGGATATCTACTTCTAAAAGACAGTGAAACAACATTTCTTGGCCTCAGGTCTGCAAACACTTGTGTCACCCCACATTTCCCTTCTGGCAGGGCAGTAGTGCTCTGGCTTAGGGCAGAGTTTCCCAAGCTAAGCACCCCCTTCTCCAAGGAGAAGTAGGAACAATGAGGGGCAGAAGTAGGAAGGTGGCATCACCTGGAGCCTTTACAGGACTGTGGGAAGCAGCTGGGACAGGGTGGCTGGGGCAGAGGCAGGGAGGGAGTAGAGGTGGGACAGCCCAGGTGGGCAACTCTTTATTTCCCCCAGCCACTGTTAAAATGATCACCAACCACTGAATTCCTTCTATAGGCACTGAATTTAGATCAAAGTTAGCATCAGGTCTGTCTCATGATTAAATGCACCAGAAAAAGAGAACTAAAGAAGGACTGAAATGTGTACATTGTTTCATGCTGACCCTGTGGGAGGGATGAAATGCTATGTAGGATGTGAGCACCAAGTGCTTGTTTTTACTTTGTACATTAACACATGATTGTACCAGATCTCATCATTCCCTGTAGCTGAGTCATGGAAACAACACCCTGATACCCCAACAACCTGTGTGTGGGAGAAGAGAAGGGACAAAATGGCACTCAGGGAATGTGCTTTGGAATTGAGATTGTTTCCTCACGACCAAACTGAGTTAGGAAGGGATTGCAGCTGAAAGAATAATGCTGGGGCAGGGACGGAGACTTAATTATATGTGGAAAGCTCAGCACAGAGAAAAGCAGAATGTCAGCCCCTGTAACAGTTACCACACTCATTTTTTAAACAGCGAAATGCTGTCCAACCTGATGCTCTGGACAACTTATTTTTTAATTTGAAAAATGCAAATACCATTTCACTACATTTCATTATAATTCCAAGACAACCTAAGATTGTAGAACAGCTTGCTTATGCCCTGGAACTCCTGTGGCAGCAGTACTGAAATGGTAAAGAAACTTGAGAAAGGTAGATTTAGATTAGATATTGGAAAGAAATTCTTTCCTATGAGAGTTGTGAGGCACTGGAATAGGTTGCTCAGAGAAGCTGTGGATGCCCCATCCGTGGAAGAGTTCAGGGCCAGTTTGGATGGGGGTCTGAGCAACCTGGTCTGGTGCAAGGTGTCCCTGCCCATGGCAGGGGAGTTGGAACATGATGATCTTTAAAGTCCCTTCCAACCCAAATCATTCTACGATGCTATAATTCTAAGAAATAGAGAAAAAGTAACAGTTCAGAGAGAACAAGTAAGATGATGTTTTAAGAAAACCACTTATGACTTCTTCTACAACTTAAAAAAGAGTAGCCAACAGCCTAACGTAACACTTGTGACGATGAGTCAGTCCAAAAGCAAAATCTGTAATAAAGCCATAAACCATAGCTTTCATCTGAAAGTATTACACAGATGTCAGCAGGGAAACAATTGACCATGTAATGTCCCTGCAGGAGATTAATTTTGTAAGAAGAGACAAGAATACTTTCATTTTAAGATTGCAATAGCCAAGGATGTCATATTTTCTCCTCAGTTCGAACCGTATTCTCCACAGACAATTACTCTTCCTTGTGGTCAGAACTTACAGGCAGATGTCGACCAGGCGATCCAGTTCAGGACAGCTGCACTCATACATCTCCCTGCAGCTGATATGGCTCTGCTTCATTAATTCTCCCAGCAGCTGGAGTGCATTGGCAGGTGCTTCGCTGCAAATCTTCTGGAATTCCAGCACTCTGGCAGCCTCACTGTACACGTGCTTTGCACGCTGGTATAACTTAAAGGTGGAAACTACACAAAAAGAAAACTGCATTATTATTCACTACAAAAGGAACATACAAAACCAGCAGAATTGTGGATTTTTAGCAATTTATCCTTTATATGAGAACTCTCTAGTTCACCTACATCTTTAAAAGCCCTAATAAAAAATAATGTTTAGAGTTTATCAAAATGCAATGTAGACATCTTTTTTTGTTTTGACAACTTCATGCACATGCTCTGGTTATTTGCTGTGCCACTGAGCAGGCTCAGTCTCTCCTCTTACTTTGCAGAGGCAGGGCAGAAGTGCAGGAGTTGGCAGCAACAGCACTAGGGCATTAATCTAAAGCTTTCAGGTTTTCAAATAGCAGCACAACAGAGGCAGAACACCTGGAGGGTCCCCAGTGCCCTGCAGGCAGCTGTCAGGCAGCACCTGCTGGCCCAGGGCCTTGTGTGTGGCTGCTCCAGGCCAAATCTGCATCAATTACGAACTGTGCAGATGGACCTTTGCTTGAAAAAAAACCAACCATCAAACCACAAAAAACACCACCCACTTTTTTCTTTTTTTTTTCTTTTCTCAACAATGCAGGCTCACAGTGACTGTAAATAACACTGGATTAAAGGTACAGTGAAGAGAACAGGTGCTTTCACTTTGGTTTTCAGGGTTTATTTTTGGTATAAGTTACTTGCCAAAGTGCTGCCTGTGTGGATGTGAAGAGATGCCAGGCCCAGACAGGTACTGATTAGTACTGACCTACTGAGATCAAAGACTAGTGCAAGGATTTCGGCTTAACTTTTTCTCTTGTGCCATAAGAAAGCAATTCCACTGGGAAGGGTCAGGGTGGTGTCCAAACCTGTGTGGCCATCAGAGTAGAGACCTCCATCAAGCCTGAATAATGGGGCATAAAAAGGAAGGAAATGGCTGTGGTTAAAGACTCCACAAGTCACCCATATTTACAGGAAGGTTTGCTTTGCAACTAATATCTTAGAATTGATCTGCTGTTCCCAAACTTGTGCTGGGAACATTGTTTTCCTCTCCCAATATAGTTCTGTTTGCTTTAATACCATGGCTACTATTTAGGAAGTATTGTTCACCAGAAGTATGCATGACATAATTTAATTTATGACTAAATTGGTTTGCTTGAGCTGTTTGGGTGGTAAATATTAATGGACTTTAACCTCTATATGGAGCACCTACTGAACTGTGTTTCCTCATTTTAGCCCAGCAAATCCTTGTTAGAGTACTTCAGAACATCCTTCATCTTCTTTCTACATGTAAATTCTCTTTTAGAGTGAGGTTCCTCACTCAATTCAGCTCCTGGTCTCTCTTGCTTTCTAAAATGGCTGATAAAACACTCAAATAGAGGTAAAAGGAGAAGCAAGACCAGCCCTGTATTTAAAATAGAATTTGCTGTCTGACCCAGACCCACAGAATTCCTGCTTGGCTGTTCTGTGGAGACTGCCAAGTTCTGGAACCACTTCTGACACTTTCAGCAATCTACATTTGCAAATATATGTAGAAATCTTCCTTGTAAGACTGGAAATAAAATTAGGTCCAGTATGAAGTCTCTCATATTGTACACTCCAGGCAGCAACCCTTACAGACTAAAACTTCATCAGCACCTCTATAATGCCTTCTTATTTCTCCAGACTATTTCACAACTGTAAATGCTGAAAATAGTGCTGAGACACAAGTAGTCTAAAATGAGACAGAAACATTTAACATAGCAATGTTCTGCTACTGCTGATATTGCTTCTGCTCCTATTTATTTTGTAATTCAACACAGCCTGCTACTGAGAAACCCTGTGCTGTTTGTCTTGTGAACAGGCCTTCTGAAAGCATTTCAAACTAGGACAGAAATGAGAAAATTGAGTGCCCCCCAGAAACATGGCCTTGAGAGTATCACACAGGAAGAGCATATTTTGGTTTCTGATTTTGTTGCTGCTGGAGTTAGTTGCACTGTGTTTTGCAAAGTGGTGCCTCAGTATTTTTGAACGCTAAAGAAAGGCAGCTTGGCCTATTTTTAAGGATGATTTCTCTTTAAATATTCTTTTCTTATGAGGCATTGTTTTAGAGCAAGGAGATTTCTAAATGTGCATTCGTTTAGGGAATATCTAAAGTTGCGTGAGAGATTGCCATAGCTCACACTCTCTTGTAAATCACCATCGAACAGTAGTAACCCAAAGAATGAACTGAAAACATGTCTGGTTTCAATTGTCGGGCCACAGACTTGCCAAAGGCTGTGATTGATTCGGAGACCACCCTTTGGTAGAGCAATGCTCTACTGGCCAGATTACCTTAAAATCTCTGGGGTCGAGTTGCGCTCTTCATGTCAGGAATTGGCAACCAGAATGGGCGCTGGGCTCTGGCTGCCAGCCAGGGGACCTGAGCTGTGTCCTGGGCAGTGCTGGCTCCCGGGAGAGCCTCTTGGTGGAGGGGGGAATTTGCTACCTTGCCACAGCTTCCTCTGGCCGGGAACACGCTCCTTCCAGGCAGCAGAGAGTGGCTGTGTGTTATTTGCAGACTCCTTTGTGGACGTTTACCAAATTAGTATCGGTTGAAGGCTGGGATTCTGACATTAGCTATTGGTCTGTTATGGGCAGCATTTCACTTCAAAAAAATTAAGTTTGTGTTTAAAAATTTTTGTTATAGCTTGCTTTTCTTCTCAGGCAGTTTTCTCTCAGGCAAAATTATCTTCAGGACAGCAAACAGCTCGGTACTCTATAAGCCTTATTCTAAAATAATGAAATGATTCACGAATTTTCAGCTTTCAACACCAAATGCCTCTGATAATACAGAAACCTTCGTCTATCTCTTCTGTTTGGATGGGTAGTCCAAACAAACTCTCTCTACCTAACTGAAGATAGAGTACAGATGATATTCCCAAAAGTCACATCTATATTGGAATCTGTTTGCTACATCACAGCTTCTATATTGTCTCCTCCGATTTCCTAAGCCATGCTCTGTAACGGTTAAAAGAAACAAAACCAAAAGGCCCACACCTGATTAGTTTATGTCTGAGCCAAGGCTGGAGTGCTCTGAAAGAGGAAAAGCTGAAGCCCTCAAAGAAACCCTTGCAGGATTGCACAGAACTGGGTTATATGGTCTCAGCCTCTGTGGTGTGCAAAGGAGAGCATAAAAAGCAGGGCTTAGGGAATGAATGTCAGATTCTTAAAAGCATGTGGATCCTCAAATCTACTATAATGTATGGAATTAGGTAATTAATTAGACCAAAAACGTAAATATACTTTCCTAATCTTCTAAACTATAATAAAGGCCTGATTTCTCCCACTTCAACTTACTTCCAAGTTCTCTGAGCTTTGCTCCTGCAGAGGACTTCTGTCAGGTCATGCACGAACAGGTAAATTCAGTTCTGTTACAAACCACCAAATGCCCTTGAAAGAATGGTGCCATTTTCCAGGGCATGAATAGATAGCACTGCAGCAAGAACCTTCCAAGTTGCTGTGAGCCAGCAGACTAATGTTAATGAAAGCTTGTCCAAAATCCATATAAAATCTCTAAACAAACAAAAATCTGGGCTATTAGTCCCAAATAATTGTGGGTTAACTAAATATAACAGAAATGTTTACTGTAGATTTTTGACTGTATGGTCATATTTTAAATTTTAGCTTTACAAAAACTGTGCAAACCTGTCTAGTCCATTTAAAGGATTTTTTTTTTCTGTATAAGTAAATGTGGCTTCTCAGCAACTCGTATTATTTGTTACAACTTCAACTTCAGCAGATTCCTTTCTTTAGAGGCTTCCTGTACAATTCTATCTGACCTTTAGCTAAAGACCAACCTCTCCAGGCTATATATTTTTTTTTTCTAGTTGCTTTGGCAGCTTCTAAAGATACATTTCACTGTAGATTAATGAGCTACACATGGCTGATGGGACTGTTAGAAATTTACAACCGGAAAAACTCACGGACGCTCCGTTGTGTAGGGGACAGTTTCTAGCACCATTACTCACGTGGAATAGTACCCTTCTCTGTTAGGCATCCTGCTGATTGAACATGATGAGGGTGAAGGTTTCTGGCTCATAATGTATATAAGAAAATGCTGCCAGATGGCTTTAATTTGAGCCAGATTGTGAACCCCCTACTTGAAGTGGGGAACAGTTACTCTACTGGGACTGCTCAAGTAACTGTTTGCAATCTGGCTTTCTGAAAATAAACCAGGGGACGAGTCATCGCTGGATTCGGTGACACATTTAGCAGACACCTGTTTTGAGATTATGATAACTACTGGTTTAAAGTGATTTTTTCTCCAGAGGAAGGATGGCTTTACAAGGCTTTTGCAACTAACCTAGACTATTCAGTGCCTGTGCCTAACCTGTGGCACACCCCAAAAGCCTCCATCCTCCACGTATGGGATCTGCCTGGAGCAGCCACATTTCTGTTTCTGTGGTATGTCCCAAAATTTCTCCGTGACATGGATCAGGGCGAGGCTGACCTGGGCACCATGACCCTTAAGCTGGAAAGTTCTCTTAGGTCTGTCAGTTTGGAGGTGTAACTTCTGGTCATGCAGGGCATCTACGGATGCAGAGAGAGAGCTTTTTGTACCCCAGTGCCACCCGAGACCCCCTCACCTACACCCGTCAGTGCAGGGAGAGTGGAAACTGTCCCTGCACTCAGATCACCATCAATGCCCAAGAACGGCTGCTCAAGTACCACTTGTGGAATTTGCAGCACAGATTTAGAATTCTCTTTCCAGGGGACAAACAGGAGTTAAACAGCCAAATCCACACAGCAAACAGATGCCTGCTCCTCCCATAGCAATTTCATTCTCAGGTTTAAATGTCAGAATTAGATTAAAATTTTATACGTGAAAAGGAAAAATGGGTTTAAAAAATACCTCATTTAAGAAGAAAAAACATTCCATGGTTAAAGGAATACACTGTTTCACAGTAGAATATCCTTTTGTGGTGAAGCTTATAAATACTTAATGTCCCACAATCACCACACACTACATCTTCTGTGAAGCACTCAAATCCAAGCCAAAATTATGGCACAGTGCACCTTAGAAAGTAATAAATATTATTTTTCTAGAGATGTTCAGAAGCCACAAGTGCAATCCATGTGTAAACATTTGCAAGGGAGCTTTAAACTCAGGATTTTGAGTTGACTAAGGAACAACTACAAGAAGTTTAAAGAGGCTTTATACACCATCTGTACTTCTCCAAACGTGGGGAACGAATAGGCTGTACAGTGGGAAACTGCAGAAATCCTTGAACACTTGCTGTAAAAGGGACGCAGAGTTGCTGTGTGCTTCCAGACCTGGCCTGGGACTTGACCAAAGCTGGTCCGTAGAATGTTCCTTTGAGATGTGGTGTTTTTATCTGGTCATCCCTACATACTAATAAAACTTTATGTAAGTATACAGTCCTGTCACTGGAGGAGTAGAGGAGGGGAAGCTGGACTTAAGGCTAAACTAGTATTTACAGAGCACTTCTAGATCTTTAAACTTGAGACACAATGCCAGTACAGAACAGTATTTGCAATGATGCCTGGGCATGAAAAGATCCCCTAAATGTTATGGTTTGTTCTTCATGTTGAACAAAGAAATTCAATGACACTCTGAAATTCTCTGCAGAGGTTACTTATTTGACAGTATGTTTTCTCTCTTGCACATGAAGAAGCCAGGCATTGTCATTAAAACAGAGTGGGAAAGTAGAGGGGAAGTAAGAAAAATGTTTTCTTCAAACAGCCTCTGGTGTTCCAAAGTCAACATAACACGTAATTTGTATAGTGTGTAACAAACCCAGCAGAATTTAGATTCTTTCTGTGTCTGTCTTGTTTCTTCTGCATAAGTTTTACAGAAATCTGTTATTTAATTTTATATTGTACATGCAAAGAGGCTTTCAGCATAATCCTTTTTATTTGGTCTTATCAAATGAAATCATGGTCGTGCAAGTTTAAGAGATTCTGTTCAGCAAACATCTGCAAATGGTATTCAGAGCTACAGTATAAAATTTCCTTGAGTTTCTTCTATAGCTTTTATGTCTAATTTTTTCATCCAGACTTTGTTTTTTGAAAAAAAATCAAGATAACCTGTATAAACAACTCAATTCTGCAGAACTGCAGAATTTTGTTTTATAAACCAGTTATAAGGAGTATAAACATCTGTAAGTTAATAGTCTTGCACTGCTCCAGGAAGGGGAGAGTACAGGGACAGAGTAAGAGATTTACAACCTTGCAGCTTCCCAGGAAAATGCTGCAGAGTGCAGGTACATGGTTCACATATTCCTCATGTACAGACAGTACAAAGTTATCAAAACTCTTTCTGTGGGGATAAAGAGCTGGCTTAAGATATCTCATTCCATCCTGGTATCCTCTGGCAGTGTAATTAGACAGTAAGAGAGTCTCATACTGTCTGATACCACTGGGGTGCAAAACAGGTTAAAGATTCAGGACCTGGTCCTTGGTCAATATATAAAATTTACAATCACACCAGATGGACGGATTATTGAAGTAAGTGTCAGTAAAGACAGATACGTTACAGATCTATATACATCCAATTTACACATTCCTGAAAGCAGTCTTGGCAAGGACTGGCAAGGGTGTAATTTGGCTCCAAGAGAATACAGGTTAAGGCTACAGAATGGAAACAAGGAAGAAGGATTCAATGTAGTTCTTACAGAAAGATTCTGATCTCAATTGGAAACCTGTTATGAAAGCAAACAAATTATTTCATACATTCTCTATTATGTGGTATTATTACCAACCCTACTATATGCATGCAGGATACATTTCATGTGTGACAACGCTCATGACTGCGTGGTATAATCCTAAACAGTAATACATGAGAAATACTTTAGATAGTAAATTGTTCATCTCCACCAACATCTTCCTAAAAGAAAAAGAAACAGTAATAGTGACAGAAACTTTATCAGGAGAGATCAAGAGGAGTTGCTGCCCAGTGCCTGTTTTAGGAAGTGATCACGTATTTATCAGTTAAAAACAGAAACACGAGCCCATCTATGCTGGTCTTGAACACCACTTAAATGATCTGCTATTTCCATCATTTTAGAAACAGTTCAATCAAAATCCAAGTTTGCTGTATTTTAAATTAAAAGTTAGAATGAAAATATCAGTTGATGATGGTATCAATTCTTTCACTTCCCAACCAAGATTCCAGCCAAATATTCTGGCAAGACTTCCACTTGCACTATTTATTAATGCATAAACTTTTTATATAATACCAACATTGTACAGTAAACCCCCCCATTTCATATATGCTCACCATCTTGCATGTTTTGACTAAGGATCTGAGAGCGGAGCTCCTCCGGGCTAATTCCCAGGCATTTACAAATTTCCTCTGCGCTGTAAGGCTCAGGATGTAATACCTCCTCGACAATGGTCAGCATTTCCTCTAGGCTAACTCCTAGCTTGGTTTGCACATCATGGAGTCTCAACATTTTTCTCCACTCCAAGCCTTTAGACTTTGAGAGAAGCTAAAATTAAAAAAAAAAAGAAAACAGAAAATATCGTGCTTTAGTTTAATACTATTAGTTGTCTGTAAGTATCTTTAAGGCCCATTTTCTCTTTTCGCTTCTTAATTGACAACCATCAGAACCTACTTTCTATCAGTATAGAGCAGTCAATAACTGTATTAATTATAAAAGATCTACGAATGACAGATACTCTTCCCTCAAAACACATACAGTCTGTAAAAGGCCTGCTGACATTATTTGTGTGATATCAAATCAGTGATTTATCCTCTTCTACAGACTTTGTTACTTCAAGCACTTACTAACCTTTTACAATCCCATCTGGACAACTGTTTATACAAGTGCTATGATGTTGTAACACTAAAAGTCCTTAAAAAGTCTATCTTCATACTATTAGCATTTGCTCCAACATTTCAGCTTGACATTTCCAATACGCTCCTGGAATTTTCTGATGAACATTTGAGGTTGTCATTAAAACTTTTTCTCATAATAGCCTTAGAAATATGAAAGTGGTCATAAGATTTGTGGGGAGAATAACTGTAACCTTTCTCAATCTCTAGAGTTTTAAGTAAAATTTAAGTACCTTCTTTTAACATCCAATTTAAAGGAACCTTTGAGCCTTTATAGGAATGTTACGATGTTGGTCAGAATCTGTTCCATTCCTACATGGTTGCTGTGATCTTCATTAGTTATAGATGGATCTGCTTTCCCCACTCCTGGCAATGATACCATGCTTTGTGTAACTTTGTGATGTTTTGGTAATTGACAGTTGTTACTTCAACACACCAGAATCCTGAGAGGCAGAATGTCCAACAGGCTTTTCTCTGGAAGGTTCAAATATGTGTTGATGCTCCCATGTGTTTAATGAAAGTGTAAAGCAGCTTTCCTCATAAGGTGAAATATTTTGATGTTATGAATTATAGAAGAATAGTCAGTGGTCACTGACATACCACCTGTAATTTCAACAGATTACAAAGTAAGACAAAGATCAGCAGGTACACACCAATGTCATTTTACTGTGTTCATAGGCATGTGGTGTATCCCCAGTGCTGCACCATTTGAATTGAGATTAAAACTTCTAGGTCAAGATGTATGTTTGGAAAGAGTTCAAACCAGTGCAGAAAGACCAGGGAATGAAATCCTTTTTCTACACAAATCAGTCTTCAAACCTCCACCAACAAGGCCAAGTTTTCACCCAGTGTATTTTATTCTTTTCAATAAGCACTAGTTTTAACTGAAATTGGTTTGAAATCATTTATGTCTTGATTCAGCAAAGTCATTTTAACTTCCTGGGTTAAAAAAGTCAGGGGAATTACATTCATGTCTGAAAAGTATTTGCTTTGTTTTGTGCAAAGTTTCAGCATGAAATTTAAGCAGACCTGCTGCCCAACTACCTGGTGTAGATTCTCACTCTCCTCCAACAGTGCTTTTGTAGAGGCTCTTCCAGTTTTTCTTTATTGCAGTATCTAAAAATTAACTACTTTTGGTGCCATCTAGTGACTTGCTGAGATTTATGTGAGGCTCAGTAGAGCAAAATGAACAAAATCCTAATCATATAACTTTGTTGCCATTTAAAGCACAATTTTATATGTTCAGTGGTAGAGAAAGAAGCAGAACTGTTTGGTGCCTAATGCAGAAATCAGCGTGAGAGAATTTTTTCTGCAGAAGACTGGTTCTGGCTTCCTTTTCAAAGGCTCTGAGTACCTAGAACTCTACAGCCTTTCTCTAACTGTATTTTAGCTTATGTACTGATAAGTCAGAATAAAAATTACTGCTTTGTTGTACTTAAATATGTTGTATATTGGTGCCCGTATATCTTCTTCAAGGTGCTAAATGAATGGAAATTATTTTCCTCATGCTTTAATCCCAGTATTCAGCATCCCCTGGACTTTATTATGAGAAGTTAAACAGAATTTACAAACAATAATATTCTATAAGGCAACAAAAATTTTTCTACTTCCTTTTTTGATAAATAATCCCCTGCAGAAATATGCCACATGCACTGTCACATCTGTTCCCATTTCTGTACTTCATGGGAGATGCTGTATTTCAGGCAAGCCAACTTCACTGGGGTTTTACAGGTCAAATGTTCCAAATGGAAACTGACCCCGTTGGGCCAGCAGGCACAGCTTTGCTGGAAAGGTCTATCCTGCTTATAGCAAAGTTTTGATTCCAACAGCACTGGGAAAAATATTAGGGGCAAACAGAAACGGCTTTTGAAAACAGTCTAGCTGCAGCAGCTCAAATTGTAATGGATGTGGAATAGAAATGGGGAAAAAAATCCCATCTCTTTAATGTACAAAAACTAATCCAAATACTTCTCCCACAGTTGGATATTTTCTTGATGATCTCTGACTAGATGGATTAAAGATACGTACATCAAGCAGCTGGCTCTTAACTGCCAGCATATAGAATCTGTGGGCTTTATTGTTCTTTATTGTTCAGCACAGGCACACTGGAGAACTGTAAGTAACTGAGAGGAAAACATACTTGGTAAATGATGGGACAAATATAAATAAAAGAAAGTCTGACTCGGAGTGCGTCCAGGAATACTTCTACAGCAACATCACTTCCTCACACATTACATTTCTATAATCCATCTGAGCATCTCTGCCCAGGAGCTGCTGATGGCTCTGCAGCTGCAGGCACTGTAGGCCCCACACCACACCACACCACACCGAGGGCGAAGCAGGGAGAGCGCGGCGTCCCCAGCCCCGCGTCCTTCCCTGCGGGGCAGAGCTCGGAACCGTGAGGGACGAGGCACTTCCCTCTGGAACTGCCAGTGCTCTGCAGAACAAACTGCAAACTCACTGTAACAGAGTGCAGGAGAGCACTCAGAGGCTGCTACAAGAATAGAGAAAGGGAAAGAAAAAGGCAAAAGAATGACCCTCTAAAGGGAAGGGAAAGGAACAGAATCTAAGAAAGATAATTTGCCAGGATGATCAAGAGCTCACTTGCTGTAGGACAGACTGATATCAAAATGTTCTGCACTAATGTCAGCAGCGATACGTTGTGTTGGCATCTTTACCTACATGGTAAAGCAGTATGAAATTCTAGAATTACCTAAAGCAGAAAAGAGGAGAATAGTCCATCCTAAGGCACTTACAATGAGAATTTCTTTTAAAGCATTATTGCAAGGCCCAGCACGTTACTTCATAGTTCCATTAGCTTAATGGTGCTTAAAAGACTTCCCTGTTTCCACTTACATACCTGCCCTCCTTCACCCCACTGTGACCTCTTCCTAAAGACAGTCTTTTCCTGGCTCAATGTATTTTTATAGTGTGTGCAGCTTTCCATCTGGGTAGCATATGTTTAAAAACAGACAGGTGTATGTTGTTAGTCTCCTTACAATCAAGCATCTGCTAAAAGTACATTTTTAAAGATTGCATCATAGCTAACAGGAATGTAAAAGAAGTTTCCTTACTACCTCTTCAGTTTACTGCACAGGACTAATAATTTAAAGCAATTTAGAAAACTGTGATTCAATTCAGTGTGGTATATGGAAAAATAACTTCAAAAGCTCTCACGGCTTAATGCACTCGTTGTACAGTGCCTTTTAGAAAATATCTGTGAAGGGTCTCTATTCCTTATGCAAAAAAAAAGAATTTACAAAAGAAGCTCTTCCTTAAAAATATGTATTTTGTCAATTAGCAATCCCAAATTAGAGATTTATTAGTTATAACAGAACTAAAAAATAGACAGGTCGTTATCTTCGTTTTCTTAATGGCTTAGAAATCTTATTAAATTCAGTGACGACAACTTCAACTGTGGTCATTGGTGCTATTTGTTTTACCATGTCTTATATACAACTGAAATACAACTATTTCTTTTATACTTGAGTTTAAAGCCCATTTTAAAAGTCATATGAAGTTTAGCTTCCCTCCTCAAAAAATATCTCAGCACATTATTTTGTAATACATTTTGTCAGTGTCTGATCATCTCTTCAACTATTTTTTAGCACTAACTAAAACTTGTAAGAAATTATATTTTATGTAATCATGATGCTAACAGCTGTTCAAAGCACTTTTGAATATTGATCAGATATTGGTCAAATGTTCTGTGGCAAGGAGTTCCACGCTGCATTTTTCAAAGCTTTCTTCTAGACTTTGTGACCCACATTCTGTTCTTTCCCACAGCACCCTATGTCAGGTCCAACTGCAGTGAATTGTTATGCTTACTCCTCATTTACTCTTATCAAAGAAAAATGTACTGTCTTCCCATAAAAAACTCGAATCAAAACCTACATCTACATAATCCTGAACGTACAAGATCCAGAATTAAAGCAGAACTTAGATTTCCCCTGTTCAATTTCCATATATTTTAGAGATCATTTCAAGCTGTAAACTGGCAGTACACATAAATGTTGGGGTTTGATTCAAGCCTGTTTTTAAACTTTACAGTGACATAGATGCTGCTATTCAGCATTTCTAATATTACTTCCAGGCCACCAGCTACTAGCTTGGATGTTCTCTAAATCCTAGAAAATACACATCTATTGCCATATATACATATAAACATGTGACCATATGGGTTGCTTTCCATTATTTGTCATTATTCAGCTTTAATTAGAAACAGCCTAACTTCTTAACTAGGAATATTTTTTTCAGAAAAATAGACTTATTTCCTCCACTGAAATATAATACAAAATAAATTTAATAGAACTAAATCACATAATCTTCTATATAAGGACACAGTCCTTGCAATTCCATTAAGCTTGGCAGAAGTTCTGTTCCTGCAGATGGAGGTGTCTGGTTCTGGAAAGAAAAATTATACTAAGAGTAGCACCTAGGCAGGTGTTAAAGACACAACTGGTCAGAAGTGGAAAAAAGCACATATTTAGATGAAGGTTTCATTAGAGTTTGACATAAGCCATGCATTACCTTTGTAGCCAGCCGACACTCCATTACCCTAATATTGTAATGAGAAGTTGCTGCTTTATTCATTTCAACACAACTGTTAGCAATAACAAACGTTGCTCCACTTGGAAGTCTAACATCGGTTGCCCTCAGTGGACTGAACTCTATCAGCTTGGCCTATTGAAAGAAAAATGAATGGTTAGTTTTAATTTACTACTAGCTAACAGTGCACTTAGTTCTATAAATCAAATGCAAATTTGCATGTTTTTTCTCTTGAAAATCCAGGGACAGTTAAGGAAAGAAAACTGACATGAAACAGCAAGAAAAGAGGTTTAACCTCATTGGTCAAGTTACACATACATTTCAAACCTTTCCCTGTAGCTGGATTTTAAAATGTTTCCATTAAGTCTTTGGGTTTTTTCAGCATTTCACAGAACCCCACCCAACCTATTTTTCTTGCCTGTTTAAGACAACAGTTTCACTTTGATCTGCAGAGAAGTACCAGGCCTGGCTGAGGCTAATGTGCGTGCCACTAAAACAAGGGGCTTCGCATTCCCTGCCCCTTCATCAATGTCCATCTCCCCTCAGTCTTCTGATTTTGCACTACAGCAAGATTATTTCACTGAGGTGCAGTATGGTACCAACATTTTATGACGGATTTGAGACAGTGATCATGGTACATACAGACAATCAAACAAAGAAACGAAATAAAATTATATGTAAGAATGTAGTTACTGTTTCCTCCTTTCTGACATAAGACTGCCTTGCCTCACACATGCTTACACAAGCTGCGTAAGATGTTCCCAACATTTGTGACCTTTTCATGGAATAAATTAGGCATCCATTAATTAAATAATTCAGGATGTAATGTAATCAAGAGATTAAATTCACATCTGGTTTTTCACTGGGATAAATTGTAAATCATGTGCCCTGCTTTGGCTTCTTAGAATAGACTGTAACTGTGCAAGCAGGGACGCCTTACTGGTTTTGGCATTGTTCACCCCCAGAGAGTTCCTTGAGCAGCTAGAGTGCTAAATAAACAATGACAAATCTGCTTGTACATTATGTACAGCATGTGTGTTACTCCCTGCCATTGAGATTCTGGACCCCATCACAGAATTACTATCAAGACAGACAGGCTTGCTTACATTTAAATATACCCTTTAAGATCTGCTACATTAGACCAGAATGTACCACTAAGCTGGTCTAGTGTCCTGATTCTGCCAGTAGCCATAAATGGCTATTTAGGGGGAATATAAAAATAGAACATACACAAAGCAATCTTTTCTTGGGGTATATTTTTTCAGATTCCCATAAGCAAAGATTACAGTGGTTATACTTACACTGGAAGAAACATCTAACTATTATGTTGAATAGCTACATATAGGTTAATACTCTATTAGTGTAAAAGGTCTTTTTTGAATCCTTTTAAAACTTCTGCCTTCCACAATGTACGGTATTTCTCAATTTAACAATGAATGTTTTGGAAAAAACCCCAAACTTCCTTGTTTGTTTTTAACAAGCTGCTTGCTAATGTCATTGTGTTTCTATTAGTTCTTCAGTTATGAAAAACACTGAATCCTCCATTTACCTTCTCTTTACTTGTTTAAGGAATTTACAAACTCCAATGTATCACCCTCAAAGCTTCTTGTTTCCCAATCTGAAAAGTTTTAAATTATTCAGTCAATGCTAATATTAAAAAAAATAGCTTTAATAAACCTCAGTGTCCTTTACTGTACTTTTCTTGTTTTTTTAAGATGGGAGGCTAGAGCTGCATTCAGCTGCAAGTACACTGAAGCAAGGATATTTTCTGGTTTGTTCACAATTTCTTTTCTCATCCGTTCTAACGTTTTCTTTGTCTTTTTGGTCACCACTGCTATATATCAGAAAAGCTTCCACTTACATGATCATCTCCGTGTATGGCAGGAAAATATGCTGCTTCCTCCTTTCATTATTCATGTAGCTGTGTTTTTATTACTAACAGTATAAACATGAATGAAAGGTGTAGAGTAGGTACAGGTGATGTGAAATTGAAAATACATGCGTTTCATGATGGCATTAAATGTTTGGTGTTATTCTAGGAAACAGGTTTTTTTCTGTGTAAGCTCATCCGAGACATGTCATTAAGGAAAAAAAGCTGTAGAGATATAATGCCACAATCATAAGGAAAGTAAAGGTTGTCATAAAACACTACATTAATTCCAATAAAAGTATTTTGACAGGAGGTTTGAACAGTTGCAGTCCTGTGCACCTTCTGTGACAGCAGATGAACCTCACTGTAAATTCCACTGCAAGCACTCATGCATAACTTGGCAGGTCCTGTTTATCACAGCTAGTTCACCTTCTGTCACCACGTTTAAGACTGCTAAATGCCTTCTACATCAAAATCCAGCCACAGAATTGTCTGGAATTAGCAAAACTGGTGAAAAAAAAAGTCTCCATTGTTTTTGTAACTGAACCTGGCAAAACTTCCTAGAACTGTTTGGTTATAAGAAGTTTCAAGAAAGCATTTTTGTAATAATTATCCCATTTGCACTGAATACAAGGCATGCCGACCATTCAGATTTCATTATATGGGAAACGTTTTAAGTTCAGCATGAATTAGCCAAATAGTGGAACCTCGTGCTCTTCCAGAGTACATCTTTTCCCACATCTTTTTCTTCCTCCTTGCCATTTCTGATTTTCCTCATCGTATTCATTCAAATTTGTCATACTCGATTGTACCCATGTTTATAAGTTTAATTCCTGATTTATTTGTATACCAATGGTGCTTATAATGCTTACTAAGGTATTCCAGTTTCTTGTCTTGTCTTTCTGCTAGATACCAATGAAGGTGTTTTTTGCTTGCATAAATTAATATTACATTGTTCGTTTAGATTAAAAAGATCCACATACAGTTCCTTCTTCTGCCAGAAAAGAGATTGACTGGTCCATTCCTCCACCTTCTGTGCCAATATAACGCTCACTCTTTGTGCAAATTTCTGCGAGTTCCACCTGAAAAAATATTAACATGTGAACCTTCACACACAGTTAAGGATGATACTTTTATTCTGTTTACATATTAATTAGTGAGAAAACAAAGGAAAGAATGACAGAGTTCTGAAACCATTCTCTCTTAAACATCAAATAGTCTAAGCTGCTATCAACCAGGATGCCACGTGCCCTTTTGTTCTGAAGCAAAAAAGAACCAAATACTCAGCCTCCAGAGGACCCACCACAGCCAAATGCTTTTCAGTGTATCCTTGTTTAGACACTTAACTCTTGTAGCTGTCCTCCTCCCACCTTCCTTGTGCGCTTCAAACCCCTCCATCCCAATAGCCAATGTTTTGTTGATTTAATTAGTTGAATCCATCAACATGTGAATCTCAGCTTAGTGAAAAATAGCAAGTTACTACTCCATTTTGTTTTAATCTACTGACTCTATAATCAGAAATTACTCCAGAACTGTTTCTCACTGCAGATATTGAAGTCAGTGATGCTTGTCATGTCTCCTTGAGATACTGTACTCTGTTTATCTGAACTAATTTGTAACTATATGTGATGTGCATTCCTTTGTGACATTTTAGGCATATCTTTGTGCATTCTAATACCTGCAGGTCAGAGGATACTATGGGAGGGGGGAATATCACTGTCATAACTGTCAAAAATAATAATTAACAGTAAAGCTTTCAGCTATCAGGCCAAGTCAAAACAAAACACAAGAGAAGCCTTGGAAAATGGTCAAAGAACACAGACTAGTCAAAAAGAAGTGGGTCAAAAGGAAAGTATTTGTGTCCACCTATTATGACCCCTACCAGTTTGTTTTTCTAAGCACAAGGTAACCACAGAGAAGATGGGAAAAGAACTTTAGAAAAGCCACAGGCCATTTTCTAGTCCGGTGGCAAAGTCAGATTCAGATTCCACAGTGAGGATGTAGCATTACAGGACTGAAACAAGCTAAGCAGCAAGACAGGGACATTAGCCAGCACACAGCTGTAAAAGGCAGCAGATAGAGGCAGTAAATCACGATGCTGAGAGAGGTATGTGCAGGGTGCCTGCCTGCTTGCTTGCTCAAGTTCTGTAATGGCCCCACTGACACAGCTGTAAAATTGGTGCTTAGATGAATGTAATCAGGCTGAACTGTTTGCAAATGCACTAACAACCAATTTACTCAGCTCACAATGCAGTTATGGCCAATAAGCCTTCGGCTGATAAGCAGAAGTTATCAAAAGAACATTAACAAAGTTACTCTAAAACTATGCAGAGTGGATCTCCTTGAATCAAACGTGTTAAATGAACTCTTACGAGAAAAAGACCCTTAATGAGAGAACCTTGAAAGTACAATCAGCAGAAATACTCTCCTTTTCAGCACTGCCTTGCCTTTGTGTATTTTAAAGATGAACTGAAATAATGTTTCTTTTATTTTTCTTGAGAAACTATAGAAACTTCATGCATTTTGGTTCTCTTTCGTTTTAACAAAAACCATCTCCCAGGTTCATCAAAATGCGTTTTTCCTCCCTGTCCCATGTCCACTCAAGTTCCATTTTCAGTTTGAACCTCAGATCTCTTCATCCCATCAATGAAAGTTTAACATCTAGTTACCGTATCTCCCTGCTCTACTGTGAACCGAAAATAATTCTGAGTGAAATGCTAATGAATGTAATGATGCTTTTTTCCCATTTAATGCTAAAATACTCAGCAACAGCACCACAGAAAATAACAAACCTCCACACATAGCAGTCTCTAGATGCTCATTCCTTTCTACATAGGAAGGTGTGCCTATTTACAAACAACTGTTGCTGTGATGTGGCAATGCCTGCATGTTTCAGCCAGTTCTGCTGAACCTGCCTTTTGTCCCTCTGAGAACACAGCAATACCACATCCCTAATTTTTGTTGCCACTGGCAGGAGCTTTCAGACTGGAGTTTATGAGTATTACTCACTGGACGAGAAGACCACGCTGGCAGACAGGTCATGCGCACTCAAGTAGGAGCTGTGGCTGTGCAAACCTGGCCTGAAGTACAGCTCCTGAGTTACTCACTACATAAATTCCATTCTTGGGCACAGCTGCCTGAGGTATTACTTCATCTGTAACTGCCAGATAAAGCTTGGCAAAGTCAGAAATCAAGCATTTCACTCTTCACTTAGTCTGGCTGCATCTCTATCTCCACATACACATCAGCTACCACTTGATTGCCTAAACTGTTTAGACTTTATGAGCCTGGGCTTATTAAATAAATATCAGGAGAAGTCTTGCAGAGGAGGAATGTTAACAATTAGGACAGTGCCACTCCCCTGTCCCTTTACAAGGTCTGGTGAACTGTGCCTGGTTGAGCAGCGGGCCTCGCTCGGCCCCGGCGCTCCAGCTGTCCAGTTGCGTATGCCAGGCGAGCAGCGCTGCTCCAGCTTGAGCAACTTCTGTTTTGAAACTTAGCAAGGATTGGCAGGACCACCAAGTAGTAACTGGCAAGGGTTGCAAAGAACCCTCTCCACAAGACAGCCCAAGGCATCCCTGAAATATTATTTGGTTTCTAATTTAAACAGGCCCTTGCTGACACAGGCTGGCCTTTAATACTAGGATGAGAAGCATGTGAATGGAGAGGAAATTGTCATCTGTATAGAGAGCAGTTTCTACTTACTATTGAGACTAATGGGCGAATGTTTGCCTTTTTGCTAAAACGAGTGAAAGGGCAAAGTTTCATTGGAAACTAATGTGAAGACTAAACTGGAGAGCCTTGTGTACATATTTGATACTTGGAAAAGGATGGTCATATGACTGAAACAGTGAACTGAATTTCAGGAGGTCTGGGCTCAATTTCTAGCTCCACATTAAGTTTCTTGTGAGTCAGGGAAAGTCTCTTTAATTCATCATGGCTCCATTTCCTCAGTAAAATGAGGAGTATCTTCCCCCTCTTTCTAATTAGTAATTGCTACTTGGGATTCTTACATGATAATGCTATAAATATGTGTGACTTCATTACTAGAAAGTGAAAAAAACCACATTTTACTACACAAGTTCTTAGAGTTTAGGCTTCCACAGAAAGTATCACTAAGGAAAAAAGTCTGTGAGAACCATGTAATAAAAGGAAATAACTTTTGCCTATCTCAGAGCAATGCCTTGTTTCCATTCAACTTGCAACACTCAGAAGCTCTTTAGGGCAGGGACTGTTTGAATCATCTGCTATTTATATCTTTTCAGTGTATGTCTGACCTGTAAAAATACAGAGCTTCTCGGATCCCAGATTTCACTGCACAATTTGGCAGCATCTCAAATGTCTGCCTGAACAATACCTGGGCACGGAACGCCTTCCTTCTGGATGCACTGCAGTTCCTGCAGAGAAATAACTCAGAGCATTCTCACAGCCACATGTAGGGGGACTGCACCCCAGGCTACGCCACAGCATCACCTGTCAGGCTGCTGGGTTAGAGGGGGCTGACACTCCTTGGTAGATTTCCAGATACAACTGTTATGTGTATAAAATAAACAATATTAGCCCTGTTGAGTTCTGCAGAAGTCCTAGAACAGCCTTTCTCACTGAACCCAGTGAAGACAGATATTTGTTCCTCATGAAGCACCATGAGAAATACAGAGAACAAATAAACCCCATCTGCACATAGACTCCACTTGCATCCCACACATTCTGATTCATATGAGAGATCACTTTGAGCCAGCCACCAAACACAGCTAGTTCTATGCACCCAAGGCTCATTAGCATGCTTTTCCATCCCTAAAACAGTATTTCAAAAACACTAGTAAATCACTATTTAAATCTTCATAGAATTTTACATAGTTTACTTTAAAAGCATTCCTTTTAGGCTGCTGTTATCTTCAATTTAGAGACAGCACAGACACTTACATGATTTGTTCAAAGTCATGTGAATCAGTTACAAAGCTGAAATGAGAATTCAAAAACCTCCCTGTTTCCAGTATTGTGGCTTATTCTGTAAAGAATATGGTCTCAGGGAAACAGTTACAGGGTGGATTTAAAATCTCATTTATATGATGATAATGAAAAATAGAACAGAAAGATACTAAAATCATAGTTAAAATGGGTCTGAATAGTAGCATTATGACTCTACAAAAAAACTACTTAGACAAATAAAAAATTTCCTTAGCTCACCTATTCTGAGATCTACACGTTACTGCCCTCTGAATTTCTGTACTGTTGTTTCAGGAAGTTGTTCCAACAGGACTAACTAGACCAGGTGAACAATAACTATCATGCAGACAGTAAGTCCTAAGCTGTCATCTACAGTATTAAACAAGCAAAGTTATATATTTAACATAGTAATTCAAAAAGCTCAAACATCAGGAGATGTTTCCTTTGATTTCACCCCCCTGCAAAAACACCCCAAAGAACTCAGCAATGTAGCCTAGAAGGGAAGTGCATATATTCACAGAATCCCAGAATATCCTGATGTGGAAGAAACCCCCAAGGATCTTCGAGTCCCTCTCCTGGCCCTGCCAGGACAAGCCCCAGAGTCCCACCATGTGCCGGAGCACGTGCCCATGAGTAAGTAAAGGACTGTCAGCTAGATAAAATTCATTAAAAGACTTGAGTCAGAATAAAAATATAGAATATAGGAAGATAAAAGCAGCCTCTGTGGATCAAACTAATGCTACTTCTAGTCCTGTATCTTGTAACTGAAGCTGGGCTCTTAAAATGGACCAGAGGCCAAGATCACATTTCCCCGAGACTTTATATTTTGATAGAGAGTTCCCTAGGCTGAATGTCAGTTCTGCACCCTTAGTTACCAACAAACGGATTCCTTATATATGAATTTGTCCAAACTCCCTTTTAACTCATGCATAATTTTAACATGTAGATCATCCAGGAACAAGGACTTCCATACCTTGTAAGGTGAAGAACTGTCTCCTTTTGTTTATTATTACTGTGTACCTGACTAGCTTCCTTTCATACCTGCTGGCTCTAAACACACAAGGGGCAACAAACAATTGATTCCCATCCACTCCATCAATTACATTCATCATTTGATGGATCTCTGTCATTCCTCCTTTAAGTGATTTTTCCCAAAGAGTCCTAACACACTTTTATGGTGGTCATTCTTTAATTGTCCATGTGGCTTTTCCTGAATCTTTTTCAGTTTAACTATCTTGGTTGGTAAGAAAGGAGAAAGGCAGACTTACAGCTTTTCTTAGACACCTTAGAGAAAATGTCACTGTATCGTTTGCAATTTTAATGTGACAAATGAGCCACACAGAATGTGTGTTAATAAGTGTTGACATAAGCACGTTGTAATGTAACCTCAAGCAGTTCAGCACTACTATTCCACCTCTTTCCCTGAGGTTACTGTCTGGACACCAGCATCATCAGGAGAGATTATGTGGCCATGCCTGCCCCTCCTGTGCAAAGTCCCTTTGTCTAAACCTGGCAGGGACGTGGCTGAAGCAAACCGTTCCCTTCTGCTGACTGTAGTGAGGTCAGTGAGTGGGGTAGCTGGGATGGAAACTGGAAATACCTGACGTTATTCTAGCAATTCCCCGAGCTGCTTCACACCCTCACTCTGTTCAGCCTCGAACACGGGGGAGGGATGAGCGTAACGTGACAGCAGCAGTAGCTGGCAGGTGAGTAAAACCTTGAAGTCTCCCTGGTGATCTGTCAAGAAACACTAAATATTGCAGCTTTTGAATGCCAGACCAAATATCATCCAGGCAAACACTACTTTTATAGCTGCTGGCAAGTACACATGCCAGGTTGGCTGTGCTTCCATGGGAGATGTTTAGAATCAATGAGTTTCATGATATATTAACATGGGGGTTTTTGTTGTTTATCCAACAAAAAAAGATACAACACAATAAATTAGAATATCCATAATTAAAACAATACAATGCCACATCACTGGGAGAAGAATCTCAGTACATACAATTCACTAACAAACAATTAAGCATTAAGAAATTTATGTAAATTAATTACTTAAGGAAGCTGCTCTCAGGTTCAAGATGTATTTTTTAGACTGTTCCTTTTGCGAAGCTCAATTCTGTTTGTCTGTCCAGAATGTATCCTACTGCAGAAAGTAACACCGGTTTGTCTAGCAGGCAACTGGCCCCCCTGTGCAGACCAGGGCTAGCTTTTGATCTAGGACTCTACTAACTACCCCTGCTTTTTGTTTGAAACAATTTAAGGTTCTCCCTGATAAGGAGCAAGTCAGTCTTGGGTTACGAAGAAAGAAATTACTACCACTTAAATCCGTTTTATCTTTGCATCACAAGATTTCCTATCCAGTGTGCAGAACGTCTAATCTGGGAAATCATATCAGTGGAGATATTATTTAGTCTGACAAAGAAAGGTTGCGATTTTTTATTATTAATTGCCTTATGTGTAGTTACTCTAGATGGAGAGATTTCTTGTAATAAGAACTCATCAGTAGCTCTGCATCATGTTACCTTGTTTTGGATTTTTAATGGAAAAAGTGAGTTTTCAGTAAAATGATACTTTTCACTAATATGGGCTTTACTTACGTTTCAATATGAAACACCTCAAATTCAGGTTTAGATTTACAACTGAGTCTTTTTGGTCTTTCAAGTCAAAAATATAAATTGATAAATTATGAACCATCCCTCACTTGATTCTCTGTTGCCCCATCATTTATTTTACTTTCTATCATTTTGATGTTAGTGATAATGAGCATGAAGACCTAAATGTAGAAAGGTATTTAGATATCCTAGGAATAATGAAACTGAACAGATGATCACTTACTTATAAAAAAAATCCTAAAAATAGAAACATAAAGAATTATCTGAGTGAGGACAGATAAGGGAGTTTCACCTTTAATAGTCCTCTTGCTCACAAAGAGGCCAAGGGCCAACTGCTCTGATTTTCACTCACACAATAATGGGTCTGGACAGTGTGTAAACTGTGACAGAATTTGTCCCTATATAACTGTCACTGTTAATATGTTCCAAACCAGTGATCAATCCCTTTCAATCTCACACAGCCCTTCAAAGAAGTAAACTTGTGTAAGAGTAAACCCCTTAAAAGAGTAAGACAATTAGCGAGTAGGAGACAGGCAAATATTTGTTAGTAAAACAGAATTAGTGTTGCTTAGTATTTTTTTGGAACAGCTCACCCTACATTACAGAGAAACTTGATATATACAAATCCAGAATGACAGCAGCCAAAATAAAGCAATCTTCTCCATAAAATGATAGTATTAAATAACATCTGCCTCAGTGGTTTAATGTAGTTCATTTTGGCCCAAGTTAAGTGTGCTAGATTTTCTATAAACTTCAGGGCAGTAGTAATGATAACTAACCTTTAAAATTAAAAAAACCAGTTTTCTTCTTGTTTTAAATTTTATTGTTCATGAATGGAAGCTCCATGAAGAAAATGAATTTTTTAATAGAAGTTATTTTTAGCACTGTCATTGTCAGTGCTCCAGAATTCTCTTCAGCATGCAAACTTAAGTACCTGGAGTATTTAAATATCAATTCAGTCAAAAGTGCTGTGCATATATTTACTCCCTCTATGGAAATACAGTAAAATCCCCCAATGACCATTCCTTAACATTTTGGCGAGTGTAATCTGAAAAGTCAGACTCAGTCTGCTGCTTTCCTTTACAACAAATAATGTTGGTAATTTAAAAACAAATTTAGTGTAGATTTTTTAGTGTAGATTAAATTCTATAGAGTCTGGTTCACAATACACAAGACTGAAAATGAAGAAGAAACATTTATAGATAAAGATGAGTGTTTTACAATAAGAAGGAAACATTCTCTACCATATGACATTTCAGCTCTAGTTAGACTGTCTTTTTTTTCTGATCTGTGCACATTTTATATATATGAATCTAGGTTTGAAAGTAACTTCTGAAATAGAAGGTATTGTGTTTCATTTAGTAAGGTATAAAATTATGCCCGAATTTTTGAGGTTATTTTTACCACCAGGAATGCCTTTATTTTTAATACCTCATCTTGACTAGGAATAGGTTGTTGAAAGTTACCATCTGCTTCCAGTTTGCACATAAAATCCCAATTAGCTGAACTTCATATATGTTTTGCAAGGTAATTATGCTCACTTTTTTCCAGAATGGGAATATATTTGTCAGATAGTATCTGGATGTCCTCATAAGCACAGCAATCTTAGGTTGACTTTGTCTGCCCCCTAACATGCTCAAATAGAGGGTTATCAATTTGGTTGATGAGAGATTATGGCCTTTGATTACCACTGCTCTAAAGTACTCTGTTTCCCCTTGATTACAAACACACGTAGCCAAGCTTAACAAGAACCCAGTTTTTTCAATTCCACAGGGAGAAGGGAACTTTAGCATTTCTCCATACTAATAGTACTTTAAAATACTGTATCTATGTGCCATTTTTTGTGCAAACAATTTCATATAAATAACCTAAGCATGTATCTATCAAAGATTTTTGATAGATTGATAAAAATAAATAATAAATAAAAAGAAATATTTTTAAAGAAAATAAATTATAAAACAATCCTAAGGAATATTATCAGCACTCATTTCAAAGTCACACTATCAAGATGGGTACTTACAGGTTTTCTTGCCAGACAGCTATGGATTAGGAGTGGTAAAGGGTTCAACTCAAGCACTTTCCTTGTTATACAGAGGCTTCAGAAACAAAAGTAGGAAGGATTCCAGTTGGCCTATCTATCCTCCTACTGAAATCAGTGACATTAGCAGGTATAGGAACTGTTGAAATACTGTTTAAAAATGTTTAACACCCATACTCAAATTCATCAGAGCCACAGCTTGGGAAATTGAAGCCAATGGACACTGTGCCATTACAGATTAGATTTAGGTCCTTTATTTACTCTGACTTAGCTTTTTCTCAGTCTAGATAAAGCCAAATATGATTCCACTTCCTATGCTCAACATTTCACACTAAATTAGATAAACCCTATTCACTTTTGATCTCTTCTTCCTAATAAGTATGTGCACAGCTACCCAGCCTTGAGAAACAGAAAAAATGTTAAGGTGGTTAACAGACTTTAGTTTCACGAGATCTAACATTTGGACAGCAACATTATTATCACATCTTTCAAGTAAATCTAGTTACTCAGTCCTAAGTGATTTTCTGTACTCAGTAATTCCTACCACGAAACACAAAGCTGGGACAGTTTTAGAGCATTATGATGTTTCCTTTACAAAAAGTATCTTCTGATGAAAAGTTGTACAAAAGATTGATTTTGTAACAGTGAAACAAAAATCACTCTAAAATCAAGAAGCACTAATACTGAGCATTGCTTCTGTTTGAGTGATGCCAACACAGACTTAGACTGGTATCCTGTTTGGAGGAGAAAAATGGATTCTTTTTAAAGATCGCATTCTACATTTTCCATCTTGTTATTTGAATGCTATTGCACTGCTGCAACTGGTTAGCACTGCACATCTGGCTGAATTGTCTTGAACTGGGTATTTTCCCTAACTATTGTGTATGTGTACGATGGGTTTTTTAAAAAAAATATTGTATGCACACTGAAACAATGCCCTATTGCAGACTGCTACACACAATTAGTGAGAGCATGTTTTTTTCTGATTCTGTTTTCAATGTCAAAAAAGTGCTATTTTTAAAGTTAGCCACCATGAAATTCTAGCCATGCTTTTACAATGTTTTTTAATTTTGTGGGGTTTTGGCTCTTAATCTCATAGGCCCGAACTTCACACTGGAAGTGTTATCTCATAAAAGCTCTACATTTCAACGACTTTTACTCTACAGCAACTATTTTAAACTTACATTTATCAGGAAAAAGAGCATATAACTAAAATATTCTCATAAAAATAGTTTCACAGAAACAAAACAGATAAATGTTCCATTCAGTAAAAGGTCAATTTTTCATAACTTTGGCTACAGAAGCCATACAATTCAGCCAAATTTGATTCCAAAGCCAAAAGTTTCCTGTCTTCCTGCTACAAACCATCATACTAAGATTTTGCAAAGTCCATCAGACTAATGAGGGGCAAAAAGTCAATCTTTTCTCATAAAATTACCATCATAACCAAATATTGTTACTTATAAATACTACAATTTACAACTTTCACAACTATAAAGCATTTGGAAAAGAAAGATGGATGAGAGGGGTAAAGTGATATTTCTTGTTTAAAATAAACAAACACATAAATATCCAGAGCCTTAAAAATGCACGGTCCTGGATTGCTTTCTAGCAGAAAGGATCTGGAAAGCCCCTACTTGTGCTCAGCTAAGAATTTCCCTGCCATGGGGGAGCTCCCTGCTGACACAGAGCCAGCAGGACTGGATCCTGCACAGATCCCATTTGACACCAGCACAGGATGCATTAGGAGCTGGCAAGAAGTGGCCAGAGCACGTTTTATACTTCTGAGGGCTTGCATGCCTAGATTGCTCTAATTTATACTCAGACCAGCCCTGCCTTATACAAGGCAGTTCTGCAAGGCTAAGCATAAATCCAGTGCAACAGAGACTCTGGATTTAGCTAGATATAAGAAGTCTCTAATGCAAAAGCATAAATTAGCCAAAAACACTGAACGAGTTTTTACTGTCCTGTAAGATTTGGGGAAACTTAAAGCGTGGACAAAAGCAATCAGTCTTCAGAGCTGTCACCCTCTCTCCTAAGCATGACAACCAGGTGCCTTGGTCTATGCAAGCACACAAAACCTTGGATATGTTCTTAACTGCTCCTATGTTGGCTATTGAGAATTCTCATCTGTACATTAATTGCTCATTTTTCACCGCAAGTGCAAAATATCTGGCTGCAGACAGCAGGGTTTCCTGACAATAATGTGCAATTGTGTCTCTTGTGTTTGTCCAACTGTATTTCAGACACAAGCTTAACTTTCAGCACATTCTTCAACTAGCAAGAAGAGGATTGAACAGGACATGTGAGGAGAAGAAAAGACATTCAGTGGAGTCTCTGTCTTCCTTCTGTTCTTCCATAATTTTCTATGAAAATGACAGAAGGAGTTTTGCACCTTTCTTTACAACAAGTCTGGCATAACGCAGGCCGGTACTCCCAAGCCACGTGTAAATTCAGCTCAAGACACACACCGCATCATTTATTCTCTGAAGAACACTGTGCAGAATTGGAATAATGAAAACCTGGCTTCTGGCTTTCCAGATACAGATTTTTACTACCTAGTAAAATTTGGGCTTTCTGACCTCTGTCAGTTTTATGGATTGTGCAGATACCCAATTTCTGAACATGTGCACTCCAGTGATTTTGATCAGTAGTTCCCAAGCTTCGCTCTTGAGGTGACCACCATCAGAGACAGTGCTGACCTGTGGTAGGACCCTCTGTGCAAAACCAGAAGCTTCTTGTCAGGCCAGGTACACATTCTGTCACCTCCAACCCTTTAAGTGCAGTCTCATTCATCCAAGAAGGATCCTCAATTCCATGTTTTAATCCACCACTGCTCTACGTGGCTCACCTCACAAACCAGAGCCTCTCTTACGGTGGCCAATCCCTTACTGACCTTTGATCACACACCAACACTAGTCAGGGTGACAACAACTGTAGCCACATCCTCCTACAAAAAAAGCTTCCCTGCCTCACCAACCCTGCTTCTTTCTGCCTGAGCCCTGCCTGACACTGCTGAAGCCAGCCCTGGGAGCTGGGCAATGTGGGATGGTGCACTCACTGCTGAGGATTCCTGCAACTGCAGCCTCATAGAGAAGTAAATCTCAAGAGATCAGCAAAAACCTTCTGTGTGGATCTGTTCACCTCATGGCTCAGAGCAGTGCTTCTTACAAGCAGAGTTAACAGCTGCCATCATCATGTGCCACTTTCAGTTGCCTTTGTACCACAATTTGGGAATGTCTGTCTTAGACAATAGACACAAATATGTGCAACAGTCACATTTAGATCTGTTCTTTTCTCTTCCTGACAATGTTCTAATTTAAGATCCTAGTTTCACTTAACCAGACATTTTTAATGGAGAGAACTTCATTCCCATATGGCACCTTCAAGGACCATGACTCCTCCAGAAATCTGTATTACACAAGCCAAACAGTACTAACAGTTGTACTGCTAACAGATCACATACTTGGGGTTTGTTTTCAGATTAATGTTTGTTTAAAAGTGAGGAATACATTTTGGATTGTAAATATGTTCATTCCAAAAAAACTGTGAAGAGAATAAGGAGGGTCAGATGGAAGAATTTTACCTCTACTTTGTGCTGATTACATAATTTATCAAGAAATTGTTCCACAGGCCTCCAACAGATGCTCTGCTGTTAAAGCCATGACAAGTCATTCAGGGAGACACTAAAGGCCTCGGGGGTGTGGTCCACACGCTTCAGCACATATATCCTCAAGCCCTGGCCTGCAGATAGCACATCTGGTCCAGGCATGGACCTGATGGTTGGCCAAAATACAGGCTTACAATAATGCTCCTTTTTTCAGCTTTAATGTAAGCCTGTTTTCTTGCCAGATTCAAATCCTGCCAAAATTTGGCCAAAGATGTTTGCTCAATTGTGCAATATCTTAAGTTTATATCCAACAACTCTTTGCAAAAACAATTGTATCGTGTTTTAATGCTTACAGGCATTAACAATATTTAATTTTAAGTAGAATTTTACTGCTGACACTCTCGTGTTTTACAGTAAATTACCTTAGAGAGGGTTTTTCCATTAGCTCTGAGTGTCACGAGTCCTGCACAGCACACCAAAGCACTGGAGCTAGAGAGACCAGAACTTGGAGGGATGGTTCCATCTAGCAGACAATTCATTCCAGTTGGGTTACTGAGACCAAAATGTTCCTAACAATGAAAAAATAAACAATCTCAGTTTCAAGTACAGACAGGCTCAGGCTTGCAATTATCTGATACTTAGAAAGAGAATCCTTCTGCTGAGTTGCTGGAAGCAAGGACCTGCTTCTGGTATCTCCAAAATAAAGCAAAAGCAAAATTTTCATTCTATTCCTTAAGAACAAAGCCAATGGTGGGCTCCAGCCAAAGGTACGTCTGCAATTCCTGTACACAAACATATAACTACCCCAAGCAGAACTCAGGATGGGCTGCACGCCCAAGAATTTACCGAGCTTCGTGGGTGGGTTTTGCAGCAACTGGCTCAGCTTCGAGCTGCCGTGGTGACAGTGCCAAGTTACCAATCCTTTTATACCCTGCTTTTGTCCTTTTCTCAACAGCTCTTCATTTCAGGCACCACGAAGAGCTCAAGGTCCATTTTATGCTTCACTTCCAACGCTGGCACGTGGTATTAGAGAGCCACATGATGCTGAGGGGGAACCAGTAGCCATGCAGCTGCTTCCAAAGCCAGATACTCACGTCCTGAAGCACCCACAGGACTGACACTGGGAAAACCACAATGGTACTTGAGGAACTCTGTGCTTTAGGGTCACAAAGGCACACCTACCCACGGGGCTGGTCTCTGGCATGCTGGTTTTTGAATGAAGTTTAAAATAATCTAACTTACGTGATAGAGATTACAGATAATACATTTAATCCAGAAATCATAAATCCTCATGTACATACTCTTTTAATTATTCTTTAGTTGCTTTGTCTTTTTATTTATAATCACTTTTATATAAATTTCTCTCAGCTATTAGTTTGAAACAAACATGCAGTACTTATTTAAAAATCATTGACTGTATATGGGGGTATTTGAATAGCTAACTTCTGATGCAATTTATACATCAATAAACTATGTTACAGTGTCAATAATCAGAAAAAAATAACAGTATTTTCATAAAGAAATGTCCACCGTCAAAAGATTTCTACTACTTCTCCTGAAACAACTTCAACCATAAATACCGATGGTAGAGATTAGCAAACACAAAGAGCCTCCTTTAAAGTCTTCTACCATCACTTCAAATTATATTTTGAATTTCCTGTTTTACAAATAAAGGAAATTCATATCTAGAATACTATTGCTGCCCATGCCCCTTCGTGAAGAACACTAGACAGGCTTGTTCATAAACAGAAAACGCTTGAGTAACCAGAAACTGATCCACAGTTTCTGGATTGTCTTGAATGTGAATCAGGCTTGCAGACTTATCACGCGATGTTTAAATAGAAAACGTACTTCAGTTTCAAAAATGAAAATGGACTTTGCCAAGTTCTGCAACAGTTCTGTCCCAAAAGGATAGCATGTTCAACTTAATATAAACAGATTATCCCGCTGGACCCTCTGAATACTTGTATTTCAGAGTTTCTGAAGTCTGTAACATTTATGCTTATTTTCTGCCAGTGCTAGAGTCTGCAAACCTGCTTTGCAAATTAACCTTCAAGTATGAAAGCTTGTCCCTAGGAAACAAATCTCAGTAGCAGACTGCAAAATAAATAAAGTCAATTGGTCATGCTAGCCTTAATATAAGAAAAGATATATTGTAAAGAAACCTAATCTATATCTCTACAGTCAATGCAATTTAAATGCCTGTGTTACTGAGCAATACCAAATTGAAAATACTCATGTTACTGCACACATAAGTAACTTATTGGCATCTATACATAGGAGCAGGGGGCTGTTTAGGACCTGTGAATTTTAATAAGTGATTTGTGACACTGATTGTTCTGAATATTGTATTTTGAAGACTCCACTGGCAGGTCTGAGGTAGGCTTTTTGGCTGTCTGCAGCCCTTATCTATTGGATCATCTTGTGGGGTGACCTAGATGGTGTATCCTGAGGCAAACTTCATGTGCTTTAAAAAGCACATTTACCCATAATTTGGGCTGGCTGTGGCAACCTGTTCCTGACCTGCCATCACTTTTTATCCCATCTGCCCTTCCAGAAATATCACTGGATTGACATTGAGCAGAGAAGTCACCTTCATTTTTGTTTCCCCTCGAAGGCCATGAATGCTGTGCCTCAGCTGCAAACAGCAGGTGAGATTTCCAGGAGCCTCGATGGTGAGCTGAGGCTGCCTCCCAGGGCAGCACTGATGACCAGCACTTGCTTTCACAACAGCTGATTCTTCAGGTCAGTCTGGAGACAGGCGAGCTCCCAGGGGAGATAAACCTCGAGTGGGCAGACAGGAAAATGTCTCTGTATTCGTGCTCCTGCCTTTACCGTAAGTGCACCCCTTCCTGCATCGCTGCACCTTTAACTCAGGACATTCTGAAAATCCCATTCAAATTCCAAACACTGAAAACCAGGATGAGTAATGGTTCTTAATGGATTATTTCTTCTGTATGCTGTTTACTTGGCTTTTACATTTTCTTTTGCCTACTGCATGAGTCAGCTTCACTCAGCTGTTGTGCACAAATTATAGGTTTTCAACTTTAATGGAAGTTCATGTTTTTTAAATGTTTCCATAGAAAGAAAAGGGCTAAGATATGATCTTTGTGTCCTGAAAGACCAGCCTCCAAACCTTTTTCAATGCAAATTTTAATAATTCCATTGGAAAGCATTCCTATTGACTTCAAAATGCAGAAATGTCATCCTGATAATGCTTGCTCACGACCTTCCTAAGCAATTACTTGCTATTGTAATTTGTTTTATACAGATGAAAATACTGCTCTGCAAATATTTTAAAGCAAACCCACTCATACCTTCTCTTCAAGTTTTAACATAAAAATACTTAACTGTATGTAAAAAAAAAAAGCTATAGAATGCAGGGAAACATTGTGAGGGTAAATAGGTATTCTTGTTGTATTTTACTTCTACATGAATTTCCTAAGTTAAATGGATTTGGCTTACCTGAATGCCCTTCAGTCCACATAGGAAGTAGTTATGCCACTGAGGTTTGGTTTTGTTAATCTGAATGTTATTAACACTGGTACTGAAATCCCTGCAAAAATAGAAAAACCTTGAGGCTTTACTTTGTATTAAATTTAGTTTGAAAAAGCGTGGCTTGTTACTGCCACCTGCTGATGGACAAAACCGGTTTGATGGTTTTCAGTGCAATGTTTTCTGGCTTAGTTTTTTGTTTGATCTTTTTACATATCTTCTTTATTAATAATTTCTATATGGTTATTTTAGATGAAAGCATAAGAATTCTTGATAAAGAATATATTAAATAACTCCAGAAATTAAGTTGCCTTTGACATCCTTAATTAAGGCAGGATGCCTTTCATCGTGTATGTGTATGCTATTGTGATTTCTTAGAAGTGAAAATCTAAATAATCGTAACTGTCCAACCTTGACTAGAGACAGATGAACTTCAGGCTCTCTGATAATTCCTGCTCAGGATTTCATCTTCATTACCTTTGCTCTGAATGGCACTTCACTAAAACAGGCCTAATGCCGCAGAATTATATTATGTATGTTACAAGACAAAATTATTTAGTTTAAATAGTTTATCTGTTTCCTCCAGGATAATTCCTACTCCAACTTCCTTTCAAAATAATAAAAATAGTGAGCTTGAATGTTCCTAAAGAACAGATAGGTGCTGTCAAAACACCCATGGAGTGACACGCAGAGGCCTCAGAGAGATGCGTCAGTCCCCAAGGCGTGCAAGTTGTTTGGCACTCTGTACCCTTGAGCACCCAGTAACTTTATCTGCTTGGTGTCATGACAGCAGGTGCCCAACATGGAACAGCAAAGGCACTGAGAACGTCAAGAAATCGAATAAAAAATATTCAAAAGTTAAAGACTAAGATGTGCTTTACAAGGCAAGGTCTGCTAAAGAATATGAACAGACGCAGCTGCAATTCCTGGAAATATTTAATGGGAATAAAACCAGTTTCAAGAAATAATACTTCAGGGGACAGTCTGCAACTCCTAAGAGGATGGAATTTTTCGCTCTTACACTGGTCCCAGTAAACTACATAGATTATTGATTTGCTGGGTTTATTTTTGTCCAAAAGGACATCACTAATTAATACCTGTAATGGATACCAGTGAAAAGATGTTTTTATCAGTTAATGATTCTATTACCTATGGAGAAGAAGTTACACAAATATAAAGCATCTTTACTATGATATAATTGTCTTCAAACAATGTCTGAAAAGCTCACTTTATTCTGATGCACTTAAAGGCTGCAATTTTTGTGTCATGCAACCCCCAAAGCAACAACCAGAGTTGAAGTGGCCCCACTGTAGTGAGGAACTCCACCTGTACTCCCACAACCTATTCCTGGCTCAATGGCACATGACAGATCTTGCACTTTGAGTATCAGCTTAGAATTCCCATTTTGCCAGTTATACATTCAATTTCAACCCTGATTACAGTGCAAACCCATCAGATTGCTGTATAGTGTAACATGTAAGCCACTGTCTTAGTGCCACATACAGGATTTTATCAACAATGCAGCAGCTAAGAATTGCACAAAGCTAGTGTCAGAAATCACTAGGTTTTGTAGAGGAACACAAAAGATATGAAAGGGAATATTGAGATGAGAGTACAAGGAAAGTTTGAGATTCATGTGTATTTAGAAGCATCTCCAAGAGAATAAAACATCAACTTGCTTATGGTTTTTGAATAAAATAAAACCCACCGAAGTATTTGTAACATAGAAAATACTTGTTGTAAGTAATGAAGACTTAAAAATTCTGTTTATGCTTGCTTCCTACAATAATCCTAAATTATTGTTGTGAAAAACAAGGTTGGTGAAAAGCAGTGTGTAAAAGTGATTAGCAGAAAAGGAATCTTAAGTCCTTTTTGCCTCAAAGAAGAGTTCTAAAATATTTTATCTTCCTAATTCTTTTTACTCTCTCAGACAGTAAAATTTTGATTAACAAGAAGACATATATTATGATTATATTTGCTGGTTCTCAAGATAAATTAAATAATGACTTCTTAAAATGCATTTTGCTCTTTTTTGCAATCTTCTCACATAGAAAATGAAAGGGAAGATGGCTTTGATTTTGGCAGATTTCATATGGACATAATTCACACAAACGTAGAATGTGGGACTGTCAAGATCCCCAGAATCCTTAAGTCTATTTTTTGTTATCACATTCAGTTTTTTATAAAAAATAGTTCCTAAATACCCAAGCTTTATCTTAAATCAGTAAATCTTCAGGCTTGCTTTGAACCTCCTACTGAAAAGTAGGCAGTTTAATATAACAACTTTATAACAAAATAAAAAAAAAAAATTGGGATACCCATGAAATAAAAATACTCTGATTTTATCTGCTCCAGCCTTTCTGTTTTAAAGAATGCTTGGGAAAGAATGCCACTTCTCCATAACCAGACATAAATATTTCAATTTTTCTGTATAATTAGAAGAGATGGGATTTTTAAGTAGTGTGACTGAGGTGGTTTTTACTGCCCGAATAGTAAATAATCCTTATTTTTGGGAGACCAGTTTAGCTCTTTCTCACAGAACCTTATTGTCTTGTCAATCTGTTAGTTTATCTGTTTGAGTACCCTGTACAAATACCCTGATTTAAAACCAAACAAACAAACAAAACTTTCAGGTTTTGTCATGAGATGGAAACTGATTGGTAATTACCATCCTCTGGTACTTCTGAAGGCATTTTGAGAAGTATAATGTCAGATATTCTCTCTACATATACTTCCCAATTACAAAGATGTTTTTTGAAGGGGAGGTATCAGGAACTTCAAAAGAATGTAAGTTTTGAATATCTTTTTAGTCCCAATAACATAAAAGGCATCAGATCAGTTGAGATAATTTATGATAAAAAACAAAGAGGTGATTTTTCTAGCAACCTGTTCTCTGTCCTATTTCTACTAAAAGTTGCCATGAACTCTCAGGGTGGAAGAGTGCTATGGAACTGTTCCACAGTTTACCAGCTCACAAAACAAGAATGACATAGGAAGTAGTGATTCTACAAGGATTCTGGTTAGTCCTTGTCCACCAAAGGCCTATAGATATGCATTCACCACAGGCATAAATCTACCAGTGTAATAGGCTGGGAAAAAAAGACATACTGTCATCAGTTTTGTTATGTGGTGTAACATTCAAAGTGTTGAAAAATATTTCTTTGTTATGAAATTATGGGCATGTTTTAGCTTTGTTTTTAAGCAACAGTGTCTCAACAAAACCAAGATGCTTAATGCTGTGTTCTGAGACCTCTTCTTGGTTTATGGCTTAAAGCATATGATTTCAAACTGAAACCAGAACAGATGTAAAAATACAGTGACTGTGTGTGCAATTTAAATTCACAGGCTGTAATTCTACATTTGGTGGAACTGTCCTGAGAAGGCCATTTCAATTGCAAGATAATGCAGCAAAGCTTGAAGACCGAGTGAAAATATTTACCTTTTTATTACTGCTTTATTTAGTGTCCATTATAACAACTTTTCCTAATCAAAACTATTGTAATTCTGAAGCTATTGTCTCTTGCAGAATGGTTTTGCAATACAGTTTAAGCCCTGGTGGGAGGCTGCTGTTGAAAAAAGGGGAAGGTCCCACACACACCTTCCATTTCTCCTCCCTGTTCACCACTGCTTGTTCTCACTGTTTACCCCAAGTCAGCTTCAGTGCTGAGTGCATGGCACTAAAATGACAGAAAATTAACCAAGCAAAAAATGGGGGAATAGTGCACTTTACCTTAAGATCAAACAAGAACTCTACACCTGCTAAAAGGCAGAGGCTGAGTTGATCTTAGAAGCAGGTACAGGGAGAAAAGAAGGTAAAAGAAGGGTAAAAGAAGGGGGGTAAAAGGGGTAAAAGAAGCCAAGCCATCACCTTTTAGCAGTGGCAAACTCTTAATTCAGCCCAGCTATAATATCAAAACATACTCCACAAAGTGAAAAATCTCTGAGTATTTGTACTTAGCATGGAAGTACAAATTCCTTTCAACTCTCTTAGTCACAGGCAGCAGCTCAGAACATGTGTTTATAACAAACTGAGCTTTAAGCAGGACTATGTGCTCAAGTATTTCCCACTTTTGACAGTATGTTCCTGTCCCTGTGCTGCCACACACTGTGCTTTCAGGAACTAATTTACCAATTAAACCAATGGCTTAATAAAAATGGCTTAAACTAAGCTTTTGCTGATTCTGATTTTTGCAAAATGTCCACAAAAGATCATGTGGATGAGTGACCTGATCTGAACTTCCATGCAACTACACAAATATCAGTCTCTAACAAAGAGGCAGAAAAACGTGCCTGAAGTTGAAAAGAGTGGCAGGATTATTTCCCTATGGTTCAGCAATTGTGAGACCATAGCTGGAATATTGCATCCAGTTTTGGGGTTTCCCAATACATGAAAGACTTTGGTAGGGAGTTCAGCAGAAGGCCAACAAGATTATTTACAAGGGATCTTCAAAGGTCCCTTCCAACCTAAATTGGCCTATAATCCTGTGAACAACAGCTGTGGAGGAAGTGGAAGCGAGGGAATACAGCTTTTTTGAGCCAGGATTGTTGCTAAAGCTGATGTGTTGTGAAAACATGGCCCCAGGTTCTCCAGAGCAGGGGAGTGTTACCTTACATATGCAGTAACCGATTACAAAACATTTCACTCCCTTCTCCAGGAGAAACTGAGCTGCTGCCAATTACGGGGATTATATGGAGAAAGATGAGCTAAAAGAAGGGAAGACAGAATTGCACTTTTAGAAGGATTGAAAAATTAGAGGCCTTACAAGAGTAATATGAACAAACAGGTGGGAGACAGCAGCTGCAAAGCTATTGCTCTAAACTAATACACACAGCATGGAGTCAGTCTGTGGGATTCCATCTGCTGATACGAATTGTTTCACACAACTAGACTCTGTATTGCAATGGAAGTCTGTCAGATCTCCGAAAAGGTAAACTGTATTGCAATGCATGAAGAGGTTCACTAAAATTAATGAATAAACAAAGTAATTACGTACAAGTACGAAGAATTGGTATTTGCCAGTTGCACAACTTGACTTTGTACAGGTCCTACTGCAATCAGGATATCTTGTTCTATAGCCATCGGGAGCACAGCATAACCACAGTAGTCTATGTGTTCTCCTATCAAAGAAACAGACAAAGAAAGTACTTTGTAATAATTCTTTCTAGAATAGCAATAACAGGGCTTCTACAGGGCTTCAGTGTTTTTTACTGGATGAGACAATTTCTTAGTGTAGTTTCAACTCTTATTATATAAAGTTTGGGGTACATTTCCTCCATTTCATATGACTTCACAAAAACGTCTTCTTTCTTTAGTGAGTTCCGTCTATTGCACCTGTTTATAAATGTTCATGTTTTAACACTGGCTTACAAAAATTTTTTTAAAAACCCACCATGTTGTCCTAGAACGAGAACTGTCACGTACGTAAAATTTCTGGACCTTTTTCCAAGAAGATAATAACTATATTTAAATAATCATTAATACAGTTGCATACAACACATAAAGTAACAATAAAATAGAAAACGTATGTAGTAAACATCCTCTCCCTTGGGAATAATTCCCAGTTACCATATGCTGCTTATTTAGTCTATATGAGATGTTCACACAACACTGAGATAAAAATTAACATTAACTGCACAATAAACTAATTGACTTTTACAGCTCTGTTTTTCAGGATCCTTTTCCTTACAATGTCTTCAAATGCATAGGATTATTTGATGAACATATGCAAGAAACTCAGCTCCAGGGAGAACACAATCCTAACACGGATAGAGAAATCTCAAAAATAAGGCTGCTACAGAAATAAAAGTAAGTCCTAAACACAAAATAATTGACTCTCCAGTCTGCCAGTGAATCACACACTTTTTTAAGTTCTGCAGACACATCTCAGTGGAGGAGTATAGAAAAGATGATGGTAGAATCATTTCATGCTTTATCCTATGCATTGCTGTGGGGCTGGTTATATTTGGTAACTTTAATTAAAATAGAAGAGAAAAAAATTTACTAATTTGTTTTCTGGATGTGCTGGTTCATAAACTAATTTAGATTTCCAAAGCCTTTAAAAAAAACATAAGCTGACAAGTGACTCCAATTTTCAAAACCATCACTACTGTCTATAAATATTTTTCTCCAAAACTAAGATCCACGTAGAGTTGTTTATAATAAGATATAGTAAAATCTACTAAATTATGTATGATTTTCCATTTATCACAAGAAACTTCTCTGAAAAAAATAAAATTAAGACCAGCATTATTTTCATTCTGTGTTTTAAACTACTAGACTTTCATGATGGCAGATGAAGTAAAATAACATAAGGTTAATTTTTCTCTTTTACCTATTAAGTTGACTCGTCCTGGTGCACGAGCATAAAACCTGGGAGCTGATCCAAACTTTGATATAAACATCTCTTTCAGTTTCTGCAATCTGAAAGGCAGGGTAGAAACATTTAGAAGGACTATACTTGCATTAAAGACACAAAGTTTCAGTGTTTCTTGAAGAAAATTCAGTTCAGCTTCCTGAAGTATGTGGAGTTTTCTCTGCTACACCAGGAGTGACATTAAGCTGCTTATTTTTGCTCTTCACATAACACTGAAGACTCTACTTAGATCTTGATTTTTATCAGTTTTATATTTGACACTACCCCATCTTTGTACAAATACATACACAGAGAACTGAAATTCCAAACCTCAGATTATCCCTGTGATTTACGACAGTACTCCACAGGATTCCAGCAACAGTACTTCAGGTTTTCCATTTAGAGGTGCCTGATTCATTACTGAAAGTTCAAACCAAATAAACTTTGTCGTACTGCTTTATTTCCTGCAACTGTAAAGGTACCAACCTTCTGCCTGATGATTGCAAAGTTGGAATACTTTAGTGTGTCATGCACAACAGAAGGAAAATAAAGGCTGAGAACAATTGCAGCCATTATCTTAGTGAAGCACAGGAAATTTGATAGTAATTAATTCTGAAACTACCTTAAAGCAAAATTTTAGTCTACTGACAAGAATCCAGTAACAGGAGCCCTGATAAGGTTTCTACACTTAATCTAAAGGTAGAACTGGAAGCCTAGTTAATGGAAAGTGGAAGTAAAGACTGCAATGAAAAACAGATGTTAGAAAATTTCACAATTATTTAGTTTGTACTTCTTTGTAAAGGCTGTGTTACTGTTCAACTACATATATTCAAATCTTTTGTAAGATTTTTTTAAATGGAAAGCTACAAAATATGATTTGTTATGATATTTTTTAACAGATCTTTCAGTACCTTTGTATCTTTGTGCCCAGTTACAAAGCTGTATTAAGTCTGAGTACCCCTTCTTATAATCTCCCCTAGTACTGACTGGTATATCACTCTTCCAATTAGCAGAAGCAATTTCTGCCATTTCATTGTTCAATCCCTTCTCTAGATCACATTAATAACATTACAGTCCACGGGGGAATCTGTTGGCAGAATTCTAGGTGTTAACTTTATTCCTTTTTGTGTCAGTATTTAGAATGCTGCTTTGTTTCACAGATATTTTTATAGTAGTGTTCGTACCAAGAGACTAACAACAAACAAAGCAGTCATGAGGGCATGTTTATCTAAGTGCTGATTGATCTCTTTTTTTAATGTGGGTTTTACAAGCAAGCCTGATGAAAGGCTATTTACAGGCTTTGGCCTTGATGTTGCAACACACACACTGCATTTCAAGCACCTTCATCCAGAAGAAAATTATCAGAAGCTTTAAAGCACAGGCACTCCTCACAGCTTCACACTTCCAAGTCTGGAAATGCTGGGCTTGTCCTTTCCGTGGGATTTACGGTGCACTCATATGCAAGTAACCGACGTACTAGAAGTGACCCTTCTGCGGTGCTAACGGAGGCAAAAAAGGTTCGTTTGTGTGCGTTCTGCTTCCCCACACCGAGCGCCAACTCCACGGGGAAGGAGCAGGCGCTGGCACGTGCCGCAGCCATTCCAAGGACGGGCCAGGCCAGCGCTGCTCCACCGACTTTTACAGCAAAAAGGACGAGATAATAATCAGTATTCCCCCAAAACTCTGGGGGAAACATGATGTAGGCGGAATGATGGATGAATGGATGAATGGACGATTCGCCCTGCTGCCCCAGCGCCGCCCTGCGAGGGCCGTCAGGGCGGGCCGGGCTGCGAGCAGCTGTGGGTGGGAGAAGCGGCCGGGGCCCCGCGCGCCCCGGACACCGCGGGCTTCCCGAGAGCTCTTCGGCCGCGCCAGGGAAAAACCACAACGCTACGAGTCCACACCCCCTCGCACCTCAGCCCGGGGCATGAGGACGGGCCTGCCCACCCGTCTTCCCACCTCCCCCGGCCGCCCACAGACCGCCCACCCGCCCCGGGATAAGCGGTGGCGGGGCCGGGGAGCGACCCACCCACCTGGGCTGCTCCACCAGCTGCACCGGGAGGGCGCTGGGGCTGTCCCCCGCCATGGCGGCTCCGCCGCGGGCNCGCTCGGCTGTGGGGCCGCTCGGCCCTCGGCCCCGCGCCCGCCGCAGCCCCGGTGGGACACGAAAGCTGCTGCGACGAGCGAAGGCAACGTTTGGGGTTTTTCAGTATTCCTGCCGATGCTTCTGCAAAATGCACTTGCAATGAAAATAATAAATGGACAGTGGCATCCCTCACAGCACGGAGGGATGGGCATCCCTGTCCTCATGTTTCTTCTGATGTGTGGTTCCTCCAGCTCCCCTCCCCAACAGGCGGCCTCATGGCTCCTGTTACCCTCGGTAAATGGCTGCAGATACTTGCAAGGAACTGAGCATTTCAGAAGTGTTCGCAGGCTCACTCGTTCGGTGTTTTGGTGTATGGCTTTGTCCATTTTGGTGTCTGTCTTACTGCCCTTCATATCCCCTTCAGGGAGCTTTAAGTGCTCAGACTGAAGGAAACACTGTATCAAATTCCATTGTGCATTTTCTGCGGTAAAACTTTTTTTTCCCCATTAATAAAGTTGCAGAATACAAACACAGCTTTTAAAAGACTTGGCAGTTGCTGTACGGAAAAAAAAACCCAAAACCCCACTGTCAGAAACTGTAACAATGTAAAATGACCAACAACAGGAAAACCTGGAGACCGAGTAAATACTGCACATGCATCTGGGTGTCCGTGAGAACCTCAGGCCTTGTAGAGATGGGGAGGCAGAGGCGGTCTGTCGGGGGGTTTGCCTCACTCGGTTGAAGGCGGCAGCAGAAATTAGCATGTAAAAATCTTTATAAAGCCATTGCTTTGCAAGGTCTGTGGATTTTAAGAGTTCAGGCCTGTAAAACTGCTGCTCTGGTATTATTTGTTTATGGTGAACAAAGCCCAGGTAAACTGTTCAGCAACACTGAGTGAAGCAAAATGGAGCTGAGCGGTGCTGCTGGTCACAGCAACGGGCCGAGCTTTCAAAGAATGGGTCAGGTTGGAAGCGACCACCGTGGGTCATCTGGTCCAACCTCCCTGCTCAGGCAGGGTCATCCCAGGGCACATGGACCTGGACTGTGTCCAGATGGTTCTGGAATGTCTCCAGTGAGGGAGCCTCCACAACCTCTCTGGGCAACCTGTTCCAATACATTGTCACTGGCACAGTAAAGAAGTTCTTCCTCATGTTCAAGTTGGCCTTTCTGTGCATCAGTTTCTGCCCATTCCTCCTTGTTCTATTGGATGACACCACCAAGAGCCCGATTCCATCCTCTAGATACCCACACTTTAGGTATTTATACACAGGACCCCTCTCAGTTGCCTCTTCTCGGGGCTGAACAGGCCCAGCTCCCTTCGCCCTTCCTCATGAGATATATCTCCATGCTCTTGACCGACTTAGTAGCTCTCTGCTGGACCTGCTCTAGCTGTTCATGTATCTTTTGTACTGTAGAGCTCATAACTGCACACAGTACTCAAAACGCGGCCTCATCAGAGCTGAGGAGAGGGGCAGGATCACTTCTCTCGACCCTCCCGACTCTGCCGCCCAGAGACGCGCCAGTCACCAGACGCGCAGCCCCCGTAGGGGATCCGGGCTGGCAGCGCCCACGCCGGACACACGGCGGGCGGCCCCGGCGCCAGCACGGCGCACTCCGGGCGGCGGCAGCGCCAGCGCCAGGTAACGGGGGCGGCTCCGTTCCCCCGGCCCCTGCCCTCGGGNAGGTGGATAGGCCCGGGCTGGTGCCCCGGCCCCGGGCTGGCCGCCCGTGTCCCCCGCAGCGCTCACGCTGAGGGGAGGGCTCCGGCGCGCTGCCTCCTTCCCTCTCTCCTCCCGCCCCGGCCCAAGTGTCGGGCACGAAGTGAAGTGATAAAGTTGTCCGCCCTTCTCCCCACCCGCGACTGCGAGAGGCCCTTGGGGGCAGATACTGTTCATATACTTGTGTGAGCAACAAACTGAGGAAAAAGTAGAGGGAAGAGAAGGGGGAGTGAGGAGAAATGGCCTCACGGCCGGTTTCTGATGCAACGCGCCGAAGGGTGCACTTATTTCTAACTTTTTGTCTTTATAGTCTTTGTGACCTTTCTGCCACTCTCTTCCTGTTTTTAATTGTAAGGTTTGGGGTTTTTCATGTTACGTTTAGTTAAATGTTAACATCAGGTTGTGTCCCAAGCTTTTCAAGTTAAAAAAATGCTGCTTGTCTGATTAATTATAGTTGTATTGTCCTTCCGTTATATTGGAGCTTGAGGTTTGCTTGTTTGGTTAGGTTTTTTTTCTTTTTTTTGCTTTTCTGAACTTTGATTGGGCTTTTAGAACTAGAGACTTATTTTAAAAAAGCATATGTATGGTTGAAGCTTGAGAATCTATTTCATTCATTTCCGCTAAACCTGTATTAACAGTATTGCAGTTTCATTGAAAAGCTCCAGACACTTGCTTCTGGAAAACTTGCTTTCTGACATGTTATTTGGTAGTCATTGCCACTTACGAATTCCCTTAAAATATTTACTTAATTTTATTTTGAATAGTTTCTGGTCAGTTTTTGTTGGGAACTGATTAGAATGGTTGGATCACGTTAGATATAGCATAAAAGCATCTGCTTTTGGTTTTGAGGGTTTTTTTCATTCATGTAAGATTGCTTGTTTGACAGGCATTGTCATCATTATCCTGTGAGCTGCTTGTGTCACTATTCCAAGGAATGTTTGTGTTCTCCTTGCAGTCCATGAATGAATTCACATACCGTAGAGACAAGGTTACTGAAGGAAATACACAGACCATTAAAAACATTTTGTTCCAAAATGAATTTCCATTCATTTTTATTAACACTGAAATTTGTGTCCTGATTTGAAATACTGTGGTGTTTTTTTCCATGCGATACAATCAGAGGAATATTAAGCACAGCAGAATTCATGTTCCATATCCTTCCCTAACATGACAACCGGGCATGTAGAGAAACTATTGGAATTGCATTTTTCAATCTATACAGATATGAGTAAAAGTGCAGCTCAAATTTACACTGCTTTATGTCAGTTTTCTCCAAGAATAATTGGTCTAGTGCTTTTTCTTGTGTTTCTGTCTTCTGAAGTACTTTATTTCTCATTGCAAAAACCTTCCTGAAACACCTTGGTTGTGGCACATTTCAGCCTCTGACCGTAGTTACTTTTACTGGAACATTTTCATTGTCATTAATTACCCTTTGTTCAGACCTTTCAAAAATTTTAAAATACTGCTTGTAATAATTAGGAGCACGTTTATTTTTTTCTTTTCAGTATGGAATTCCCATGTAAAGCACCCACTAATACCTGAGCCACAGGTTTTTAAAATTTAATTTCAGTTCATAATTGATGGGGGGAAAAACCCAAGAATTGAAGAGTAAAAATACTCCAGCTAGATTAGTTTCAGCATTCTGGGACTAACAAACCGTGATTGACTGTAGTTTTTAAAAATGCTTGAGACTGTAATTGTAGTGTTCCACAGAATTGTTTCAGAAAAAAGGGCCCTAAAGATAGGGCCTGATTTCTTCCTTTCATGTTGATACCTAGTTACATTAAGAGAAGACTGTAAGTGGATGCATGATTCTCAAATTGAGTGCAACGGCTGCTGCAAGAGGCTTTGCAACAAAAGGATGAGTACAGGACATAATACTCATATCAGTGCAGAATTGAGAGTAAAAGAGCACATGTGAGTGCTATGAATACTGTTTTAAGGAACAGGAGATGAGGCAGTGATTACAGAAACAGGCAATGAAAGAAGTAGCTGTTTTGTCAAAATATGATGAAACTAGGTACAGGTCTCCCAGGGTAGCTGCCATCATAACAATAGCAGTGAAGACTCCCCAAAAAATTAATTTTGTTGGCTTTCATTAGAACTGATTATGGCTGTTCCTCTTTAACGTGCATTTGACCTGCTGATTACGTAGAGCCAGTCAGTTGAATTTCCTTAAGTGTGCAAATGTTTCACACTTGAACTGAAATGTGAACAGGTGTTCCAAAGGCCCAGCTCTTTCCCAGCTTCATAATGGAATTTTATACAATTAGAGTAATTACTACGCTGTTAAACAATTGAAGACTATCCAGGTTGTAGTGGATTGTTTCTGTTTAGTTTTTCAGTGGGTAAAAAGTCAAAGTTTTACATGTAAATGACCTCATCCAGTCCTACAGAAGTTGAGTTTATTCACTGGAGTCTTGATATCAGGAAGAAATTCCATTTATATTTGTGGGTGGATGAACCTAGATTCACAATTTGCTAGTAATGTGCTGTGACAGCTTTGATTATAACATGAATTATTCCACTTTATGCTTCAATGAACAGAATAGTGTTTACTGGTCATTATGAAAGCCATTCAATTTTAATTTCTAGTTTGGTGCTGCTAGGTGCCTTACATGATTCCAGTACAAGTTCTTTTTCTAGATCCAGCTTGAGGGTGGAGAAGGACAAAAAGGGAAGGACCATTGTAAATTACGTTTTTGTTTTCGGTCTGGGACAAAAGACTATGTTTAGAATTGACCTGGAGCCTAAACTCAGCCTTCCTCCAGAAACCGATTCTTCCAGGCATGATTATAACACGTTGACAGTTGTTGTAGTAGATCTACTGGATTTTTTTGTTTTGTTTTAAATAAGTAAGGGATTTATGGTGTTCTTAATGAGTCATCTTACTGTGTTCCGAAATTCTACTTTAAAATTAATCTGAGGAAAAGCTGGACAAATACATTTGCCAAGCAACTGGTCTTTTTACCTTATGGAATTGTATTGTTTCAGTGACTTGTAGAGGATCTGTATCAATTCCGATGAGCAGCCATCGGTTTGCACCCTGGTGAGATGGCTGCAGGTTCATGAGCACTGGCACAACTCATATGAGGAGCATCCTTTCAGATTACTGAGGATTTCCCGTTTCAGGATGTGATAATATTAGGAAGTAGGCAGTCTTACTACTTACCTCAAGCTACATGAATTGGCTCTTTCTTTCTTTCCAACTGAGTGAAATACAGTCCATTGCAAAAGGAATTTCTGTATGTTACCAGACTTGATAAGCAATCTCAGTAGACAGAGACATTATTCTGTCTTTTATTGCTGGATTTTAATAGATACAGTTGAGATTTCGTGCAGATGTTGTCTCCTCTTCCCAATTGCACGTATTTCACTATTACCATCATTTTATGAAATACATATATATGTTGCAAACAAGAAAGTGGTAGTGCTGCAAAAACAAGTATTCAGATCTAGGGAAGTACCAAATCCAGCAGATCCACTTGGCCTTCTTCTGTTTCTTTGTTACGTTTAATTACAGTAGTATGTGATTTAAAAAAAAGACAGAGGACATAGGATGTACTGTTCTCTGAATTAATTATTGTTTCGTATTTTATGTGGATTCAGCATGTGTCGTGATTTTTTTATGCATTCTCTTCAGACTCATCTTCAAACACAGAATTAGTATATTTGAGGCTTACTTTGCTCATTACCATCAAGTCTCAGAAGAAAGTATTGAGGCAAAAAGCCTGAGAATAATTAGTCAGTAAATTCTTTCTGTCTAAACATTGACAAGTGTCTGTAAGTTCTGGTTTTTGTTGGCTTCTTTTGACAGTTATTTAGGGCTGTGTTCAGAACGGTGCTCTCCAGGATCTGGCATGTAGTGGGTGTTAAACAGAAGTAAATTAGATCTAAGTTATGCTAAAAACTGGACTTTCCGAAAAGGGTGCACATAACTACAGGAGAGCTGCACAACAGAGGTAGAAAGAAAAGGCACTTTTTTTTCTGTACTCTTTACATGTCATGATACCAGGTTTTTCTTTCTGCAGTCTCCTGTCTCATTTCTGTGCACCTTCCAACTGGAAAAAAAAAAATGAAACAAAGGCAGAGCACTGTCTTTCATGGCACTTTTCTGACGCCATTGCAAATTGCTGGTTTCAGAGACTTCTATTCCTGGTGTGAGCCCTGGTGTGAGCCAGCAGGCACTGGATGACTTGAAGAGTTAGCGAGTAGCAGAGGAAGAGCAGAGACCTGGAATGTGGAAAAGAAACCAGGACTCCCAATGCACGGCTGAGCAGTTGCAGGCTTCTTACACAAATCGCACTCTTGTTTTTCTCTCAGGATTTGCATCTGTTCTTTTCCTCTTTGCTCTTTTGCATTCCAGTCTGATTGCTTTCTTTATATTCATGTGCCTGGATACCAACTGGCAGATGCACATAGAGCCTGGTAGTTGCTGCTTGTCCTGGTGCCTGCAGGCCAGTGGTCCAGGAAGTGCAAATGCAAAGAAAGTTGTGCTTAGTAGACCTCCTAAATGCCATGGTTATGAAATAAAGTTAGCTGAAGTAAAATCAAATTTGTACCAGACTTCTTCTCAGAAACAATTGCACTTCATAAAAAAATAAATTGTTTTGAGTCAGCCAAATTGTTGAAATTTGGTAAAATTTTGAGCAATTGACAGTAATAAGTATTTCAACAAAGTTCTTAATTTTTTACAGAGATAGAACTCTTTGTATTGTCTTTTTTTCTGGAAAGTTTCCGCTATGTGGCTACTTCCCCATTTTCTTTTTTTAAAAGAAAGGTTTTCGAAGTAGGAATTTAGTTCCTGTAGTAGCAGTGAATGATAAACAGAGGAGCACAAGTTTAGGTAATCACTCCAGTTTTGATGGAGAAGTTAGGGAAGTGCTTCAGGCAAGAGAGGAGACCAGAAAATTGGTAACAGTAGTTTTCACAAAATACTAGTATCTTTGTTTTTGTTCATGTAGTACTTCAGCAGGTCAGTGTGCCACTCTAATCAGCTAGAACGCCACACATCTGCCTTTAAATGTCACTGATGCGCCGTTACCGTCTCCATGTCCCTGTCCCTCGTTCTGGCCCTGAGCACAGGGGCCGTGCTTCAGGACTCTAATCTCTGGAGGCCACGTTGACAAGGCTCCTGCCAGAGTTCTCGGAAAGCAGCAAGGAGCCGAACGGCACAAACCACTGGACTGCTGCAGGGATGGGAAGGGCAGGCTGGGAGGAGCTGGGAGCACTGGGTGCTGTTAACCTCCCTTTGCTGCTGGAGAAACTGCAAATGGATCCATGCACTAAAAAGGATGACTAAAGGATGAATTGGCTTCTGTGTGTGCTCATTTTAGAAGCTGAGGTTTAATGTTTTAAAGCTGTTTACTAGATAAATTTTTATGAAAATTTAGTATGTAATATAATAAAGACTTCTTAATTAAATTGGTTTCTTGATACTAATTTAACTTTTATTAAAACTATGTGAAAGAACAGTGTTCCAGGCAGAGTAAACTCCATCAGAGGTTTTATCTCTGTTACAGTTGAGCTAGTGAGTAATTTCTCTTCCTCCAAAAAGCAGTGGGATGGGATTGGATTGACTATAACTGACTACATTTAGAACATGCGGATTTTCAACATAGCAGTGCTTAAATAATGTCCTAACTTATTTGACCGCATTTTTTCGAACTCTGTCAGGGCTTTCTAATTTCTTGAGTAATGATTAAAAACCCCATTTGTTTGTTTTGATGATCCTTCGAGGCAGGAAGAACTCAGTGGGTTTCAGAGATCAGTTCTGTGTACTCAGACAGCTCTTTTTTTCATTTGTACTTAAAATATTCATGTCCATTTGAAAAATATCACCACGACCTTAGTTTTAAAAAATCCTAGGGCTTTTACTTTTTTTACATCAGCTAGAGATAAATTATATCATCCAGCTGCTTTTATATCTCGAAGTTCTAATTAAGGATGTTCGTCACTATGCAAATTGTTCGGTCTGGATGCTATAGTGGAGATTTTTAGAGTTATGTAGAAATCCTGTTTGTAAACCGTATATTTCTACCTAATTTGCAACAAACTTCCTACCTAGAGGGTTTAAGCTGGGGAAGTTGTTCAGGCAGGAACCAGGGGTGTTAAAAATGAGGGTGAGGAAAGGCTAGACTTTTGCTATCTGAATTTATTGTTAAAAGAACTTTCCTGTTTTCAGAACTGAGAAGGAAATTCATCTTTTTCTTAATTGGAACTTCGAGGACACAGCTTTATACTTTCCTCCTTTTTTGCTTTTGGCAGAAGCTTAATGTTCTCACATTTGTATCCTAGTGCACTAAGCCATCTCTGCATCAAAAGAAGACAGAGTGCTCGTCCTTCTGAATTTATCAGCACTGGCATAATTAGCATCAGTGCTTGAAATAAGATGCAGTATCTACATGGCTGATTTTTTTTTTTATATTGTCTAAAGATTAATGACATCAGCTCATACTTAGTTTGAGGTTTTAAAGTTTTCTTCACAGGCATTAAGTCTAAATATGTCTTTTAAAGTAACCGCCTTACATTTTCTGGAAGTAGGAAAGCCTTATCTCCATTACTCTCCAGCTTTGAGTCTGTATCATCGTCCTAAGTCTGATGTGAGGCAAGTAGGCATCAAGTGAAGAAAAAATAGAGCTGTGAATAAACTAGTACCTTTGATGCATTTCAACACATTTCCACTGGGGGAAAAAAATATCCATAGACTTAACGCTTCTTTATTATGTATTAATATTATGGAAAGATCTTTAGGAGATATTTAAGTAGCATTGAGAAAAATTATATTAAAAAAGGCTTCCTGCATGAATCCACATCTAGAATCATTGCCAGAGCTACGATGAAAGTTCAGATGTTTCTGGCTTGGGGCTAGCGGAGCACATTGTCTCCTAAAAGGAATTAATTTAGCTTGCTTTCCTTTTATCTTTGCAAATAGACACTTCTGCCAAAAATATTCCCTATTGTCCAAGTTAAGCACAAACAAGACATCAGCTGATTACACATATCTTAAATGCTATGTTGTTTAATTTTTGGCAGCCTGTATATTCATAAGGTGCCTGATACAGCTGTTGACATCGTGTGTAGATACTCATAGCTGCTCCATTGGAGTTGGATCAATAGGATAAGGAGTTTACAAAAACAAGCTAACCAAAATGAGTGCCTGCCCAATGAAATAAGACACTTGCTTCCTGTTTTCTTTGCTGTTTTCAGTATCACATTTTTATAGTTCTGTGGGAATTCAGAAAACAGGTTTGTGGAATTCACGAGACTTTTCAGTCCATTCATTCTCACTAATGATAGTACTTTGTTGGGTGAAAATAAATACATACCTGGGCAGCTTGCCTACATGTTACAAATAGAAACATTAGAAGGTAGAAGGACAAATGTCTCAAGTACCACGTTTAATAAAATTTGGTTTGAATGTAGGCTCCCGTAATTAATTTTTGCTTTAGAACTTCAGAAATCTTAAACTTTGAGAGTTCGCTTGCAGTGCAGAGAGGAGAGAGCTAATTTAAAACTTCTTTTTGCCTCGTCTTTTTTCATTCCTTCCCGTGGTTTTGGAGGAGTCCATTGATAGTAGGAATATACAAATGAACAAAAGAATAAATGTGCCTGACGAAGTACAGCAAGAGTAAAATCCACCTTAAAGGAGGGGACCTGACTGTGCATTGCTCATGTTGGTACAAGGGAAAGTGACTCTGACAGCAGTAACTTACAGGTTTAAACAGATTCTGTTAAAACAGTCCATCTCCTAATAGCCAAAATCCTGTTCAGAGAAGTTAGCTTGAAAATGCGGAGGTGTGAAGTGGTTTTGAATCTTGTAAACATCAGATGAAATTATTATTTGAGCTTTGTTAGTGTTTTGTAATTTGGACCTGCAGCATTGTCTTTTAGCAAAAGAAGATAAAATATGCAGGGGTTTTTCATCAGAAGAAGTCTCAGAGTAATTCTTAAAAAAAATAAGTAGTAACTGTTAGAAGTAAATACTTCAGTTTGTTTGGCACTAGCGTACATGATGGATAATTATTTGATTAAATTATTGTGCCTATGCTGCACCCCACCATCTTTGGCAGCATTTTTAGCATTTTCTCAATCATCTCCTGCTTCTCAGTGCAGAAGCAGCTGGTGTTATCGTCATTATTCTTCTTTTTGATTTCCTTAGACAAGGATGAATCGTTATGGCATAGAAAGGCAGATTATGGAGACATTCGTGGAAGCATTTGATACCCTCCGTAGCTGAATCATTATTTGTGTGTCAGCTCAGCCAGATCCCTTCTGTGGCTAGCAGAGGCTGGATAACAGAGTGCCTTTGGGAGGACCGGTGGGCAGCATGTTCTCTCCCCTCCCAGAAATGCCAGGTGCTGTTGGGCCTCTGTGCTTAAACTGCAGCATTGGCAGAAGTTCAGTAGTACAATCTGTACTCGTCATAAGGGTGAAGTTGGTGGAGCTATGAGTTCATTAATCCAGAAAGAAATCTGCTAACAGGCGAATGGTGGTGGATGGTGAGTCTGGCCTAGTAATAGGAGAGAGAAAATCATCATACGGGTCCATACCTGTTACATGCTCTAAAACCAAACACTGCCTGATAATATACGAGCATTCTGTGTCAGTTGGAGTAATATGTCTTACTGTTTACTATTTTCAGCAGATTATTAGATTTTCTGAACCTTTTTTTTCTTCTCTGATTATTTTTTTTTCTTAAAATGTAGGAATATTCTGAGGACAGCAATTCTGAACCAAATGTCGATCTGGAAAATCAGTACTACAATTCCAAAGCTTTGAAGGAAGATGACCCCAAAGCAGCATTAAGCAGTTTTCAGAAGGTTTTCTGTCTTTATATTCTGTCACTTCTTTTTACATTAATTCACATTTTAGAATATTTGATACCATTTGAGTTATTTTCTGAAATTTTAAGAGCAGGATTTATCTTTTAAATTACTAATGTGCTAAGTTTGTTATTGAGCATCTTAGACTCCTGGCTGACTGCCTTTTAGGATCATTCTTGGGGATAATAAATAGGACATGGTATAGTCTTATCACAGATCTGACTTTTTAATCTTCAGGATTTACTAAGTTAATTAAACAGTTCTAAATGTGTTTTCATCTGTCAACAGTAGAAACCAGATCCATTTGGGTTTTTTAAATGAAATGGTGTTTTCCCCAGTGTCTTATGTAACATCATATTTGCTTTGCTATCTGATTCCAAAGCTTTAAATGTGTTAATACTAAGTGACACAGAGTTTCTTTTCTTGATCTCAGTTTTAAATTTTTAATGTTTGCACACTGCTATGAGAAAGCACTATATTAGATGTAACTTTTTAAAGAAAAAAATAGACTTTTACATCTCTTGGCTTACTTTTAGTGTATAATAAAATTATATGCACAACTTTAAAAAAAAACTTCCTGAAATTTTTACTTACAAAACATTTCCTTAACTATATTACATTAAAACCTAGAAGCGTTTCTCCTTTGTGAAGGAACTATAGTAATTCAGATGAGCTTTTTAACTAAATTTAGTCAAAATTTAGTTGACTCAGTTTTGCAGGAGGTGTTACAACTATTTTTGCATAAGTGTTTATGGAGTTGTGTTAAAATTTAATGTTTGGCATTAAAGTGTTCACTGTTAGACAACAACACCACCACCAACAAAAATTATGTTCACCCTCCCTGCATCAGCTAAGTTGTGAAAACTGATAGAATACATACCTCTCACTAACTTTTCCAATAATACCAGGAAAGAGTAAAATTGAAGAACAGGGCAGAGTCAAACATTACTTTGTAAGGAACAAAGTGGGGGGGAAAAGCATGTACGAGATCTGTGTATTTGAAACAATTTAAGTTTGAATAAAGCTTTTATAAATCCTGTTTTAAAAATTCTTCTTTTTCAGGTTTTGGAGCTCGAAGGCGAAAAGGGAGAATGGGGATTCAAAGCTCTGAAACAGATGATTAAAATAAACTTTAAATTGGTAGGAATTACAGCTATCACTTGGGTGTAAATGGCATAAATATGTATTTGATCCAGAGGTCTTAAGTTATTATTCTTATTCATGGCTATGACAACTAAATCTACCAGAACTTGTCTTTTGCAGCCTGTAATGGCTACTACAGGTATGGCAGGGAAATGATGTGGTGTTTGCAAGTCAAAGGCAAAATGGATGCAAAATAACTGCTGTAGTCAGCTGGTACTCCCTGAAAGTGTGAGGCTCAGTCCTTGCCGTGCTGAGGTGTCACACCACTGAGAGTGGTCATGTTTCTGTGTGTGTACTGCACCAGGACAAAACGGTGGAAAATTTATATGCTGTGTGTGCAACCATTCCGAAGAGTTGTGTAGCCGGCTCTGTTTTCTTCATTGAGATAAATATTTTAAATGTGTGTTCCATGCAGCCTGACATAATTTCTGATTCTGCAGGTTATGAATAAAGTGGTGATATGAAAGTTTTAATAGCAGCCACTACTGCGTTGTCTTTCTTTATGCTTTTTTTTCCTGTATGTACACTTGCAAGATATCTCAGTTTTAATAATTTAAACAAAAATTATAATGCGATTTTGTTTTTCTTTTAGACTAACTTTCCTGAAATGATGAATAGGTATAAACAGCTATTGACCTACATACGGAGTGCAGTTACAAGGAATTACTCTGAAAAATCCATCAATTCTATTCTTGATTATATCTCTACTTCCAAGCAGGTTGGATCATCAATTCTTTCATCTTCATAGTTTTCAGTTTTGAATTTTTAACTATGGGCATTTTTTATGTTTGGTTTGGGCTTTTTTGATCTTAATAGAGGAGTTTTGGGTATTCATTTGCTGTCATATGTAAAAATATATTTCCCACATGTAGTGGATTCTGTTAACACAGACAAATCTTCATAAACTTGTCCTTTTCTGTCAATATTTACCCAGAATGTCTATATTAATAACTAAGAATGTTTTTTTAGCATAGCTACACGATATAAGTGCCCTCTCAAATATAATTTAAAATTAAACTGTGCTTTTATTTTTAATTTTGGGGGGAGAGGGTAATCTTTGCAGTGAAGTGTTAGTGTGAAATGCTGCCTGTCCAGTGCACTGTGCAAGTGAGGTACATATCCATAGATACACAGCCCAGCTCCTTTTGTTTTGTGTTGTTGTAGAAGCTTTACAGAGAGCAGGAAAATCCCCTCACTGACTACCTGGAAGTAGCACCTTCATTTGGAGGATCATTGGTCTTTAGTGCTGAGCCCTTGGTCATTATCACAATCCTTCCTGTCCTGCCACTCTTGGGAGTGGAAGTTGAATGATGGGTTACTCTTAAGGTCTAAAGGATTGTCTTAGACTGTCCCCTCTTGGCAGAGGTCAGTGTCTCTGGTCTGTAGTTGAGCCAGACCTGGAGGGACAGTCTGGAAATCTTAACTTGGTGTATAGTCATAGATTTGTTACCCCCAAAGGAACAGTGGCCATGCACAATACTAATGCATTCTTTGTAGAACTCTTGTCAAAGGTAACACTCAGCACTTTGATTTCCATTTCAGATGTTGGATTTTTGGGTTTTATGCAAAGAAACAGTTTGATGCACTCAAGAGCTTGCTTTCACTCAGCATTGCTAGTCCAGAAAGAAGGCGGCATCTTTTCCTTTGACCATTTTCCTCTCTTTGTAAAGCATATTTTCTTTTTGATATGTAAATTATTTTTATTCTTTTAAGTGGGAACAATATTGCCTGTGTTTGTTACACAACATTAGAGTTCTGTTCCTGGGTTATATAAGATGGGTTTTATAAGGTGGCTTTTGTTTTGCATAGATAGGTACAAATCTTAAAATGTGAATACTTTTAAATTATATCTGTTTCATGTAAGAAAAGGAAGTATAGTTAATTTGGTTACTTTAGAAGCTGTTTGCAATTTAAATGCAGACATTAAGTAAGATGCAGGTACCTTTCTTATTTTGAAGTTCAAGCATGCACTTTTAGTTTGTTCAGATTGACTTTATTAACAGGTACAAATTTGCTGTTTACAATTATAGAATTCTGATTTTTTATGTCAGATGGATTTGCTTCAGGAATTCTATGAAACAACACTTGAAGCTTTGAAAGATGCTAAGAATGATAGATTGTGGTTTAAGACAAACACAAAGGTAAAATATATAACATCCTATTTTTTGCTTTTGTTTGACACCTTCAGCTAATTCTTATAAATTATAATTGTGAAATTTTAATAGATCTCAGTACTTTAACTTTCTTTTCATTACAGCTTGGCAAATTATATTTAGAACGAGAAGAATATGGAAAGTTACAAAAGATTTTGCGTCAGCTGCATCAGTCATGCCAGGTACCATTTATATTCTAAATCACTGTGGCTTAGTAAACAACATTGATGCATTGATTTCTTTTTTTTGCTACATCTGTTGTTGGCCTTTGAGGCATTTTGCTGAGCTTTAGTACAGAGGGAAGAAATACTGTGCCTGCTTTTATTTGTTATCTGCTTGATAACATGAACAAAAAATGCTAAGTGTTTTATTCCTTCCTTAAAGATGATTTTTAAAAAATTATTCATGACTGCTGATTAGGTTTCACTTCAGGTGCAAGGATGAGAAGCACATATCAATAATCTGTAATGCACAGACATTTATTTTAAAATGTAGCAGCGATTCCAAGTGAGCTTTATTCAAAACTGAAAGTACAGTTGTTTCCCATCTGGAAGGGGAAAAAATAAATTAGCCATGCAGCCTGCTGTGCTTGTTTGTGACACTTTTCCTCCTTCAGTATGGAAAATAGGTTACAAATATCTGGGAAATGGTTCTGTTAGAGGCAGCAGAAGAGTCATATGTGTTACATATATATATATGCATTTGTGTCAGTCATTGTATTTATATATTAAGATTGTGGCTTAAGGAAAGTGAAAAAGAATTAAGGTTAAAATTTTGAGAAAAACATTTAATTAAAAATACCGACGTTTTAAATAAAGGGCTTCAAAACATAGCCTGTGGTAAGTTCTTTGAGTATTATGTTTTCTGTTAGTAGTTATATCAAAATTTCAGAGTTTCAGGAATATTCTTGTTTTTGACAGGAAATTACTGAGAGTATTTGGTTATCAGTGTTTTACTAGTATAAAACTGAAATTGCTGTTCTTTTAAAATTTCACAGTATTTATTACTTAATCTGTCCTAGACTGATGATGGGGAAGATGATCTAAAGAAAGGTACTCAACTATTGGAAATCTATGCTTTGGAAATTCAAATGTATACAGCACAGAAAAATAACAAAAAACTTAAAGCACTATATGAACAGTCATTGCACATCAAGTCAGCCATTCCTCATCCGCTGATCATGGGAGTTATCAGAGGCAAGTTCATCTGGAATTTTACCTTTGTCTTCTGTTGCAGAGATTTGTTCCATGAAAATCTGATAACCGATGTTTTTTTCCAGTTCCAGCTAAAAGACAGAGGCTTCTGTAGATTCACAGTCTCATCATTTGCTTCTTGCAGGACTTCAGCTCTGCAGTTCTGGTGCCCAGGTACCAGAGGCACTGGTCAGAAGGGCAGGACAGTGGCTAAGTAACTATTAGGAGAGAAGCAGTAGAAAGAGAAGAAGAAGACTTGCTGTTTGATACCATGGCAGGCAGCAAAAGATAAATGCAAAGGCATCTGCAGGGGATAAAACAAAGGCTTGACAGGACTGCTAGCAGAAGGGACTGCTGTTCCTGCAATCCCCTTTTATAAATTTGCATCTCACCTCGCTAAAACTCAGCAGGAACCAAAGGGCTTTAAGATGTGCTTGAAAGTATTATTTATTATTTGCAGTAATGAATTGTAGTGGAAACAAGCCGTGTGTCTTGAAAAAAAAACCTTTTTCAGAATACTGTTATGCCTTCCTCTTTCCCCTGGTGTAGACCCTGCACAGACAATCAGGCAGCACTGGGTACTTCAGAACTAAAAGGATATAGAAAGTATTTCTCTTTTTTTTCTGGGCGGTTTTGCTCAACAGATAGGGAAAATTCCATAAATACACGAAGTCATTTGCCACTGAAATGGAGATAAATTCTATCTCAGTTTTTGCAGTATTTTAACGTAATGGTGAAGCAATTATTGGCTATGAGGATTAGTGTTCTGTAAGTTTTATGGTGTGGGTTGGGTTTTGCTTTTCCTTCTTTGGAATGGGTTTATTCAAATGGCAGTGCTGTATGTGAAGGCCCTAATGCTTTTTTTTCGTAGTGATTTCAGAGAACGAAATGACTTCTGAAAATGTTTCAGTAATCTATTTAGAAATAGCATGGAACTTGAGTACGATTATTGTAGTCAGCAACAAGCACACAGTGTTCCTTTTCATCTGTGTTTTCTTTTCAGAATGTGGAGGCAAAATGCACTTAAGAGAAGGAGAGTTTGAAAAGGCACATACTGATTTTTTTGAGGCATTCAAGAATTATGATGAATCAGGGAGCCCCAGAAGAACCACTTGCTTAAAATATTTGGTCTTAGCAAACATGCTCATGAAGTCTGGAATAAATCCATTTGATTCTCAGGAGGTATTTTTTTCTTTTTCCTTCACAACCCCCCTCCATCCCCGCACCCTTTTCTGAATATATAGAGAAATTACCCAAAAGATGGAAATGGAAAAAAAAAATCTAAACTTGCATATTATGCTTTCTGTTCTGTGTAGGCTAAACCATACAAAAATGATCCAGAGATTCTAGCAATGACGAATTTAGTAAGGTAAGATTTTAATTTTTCTGGAGAAGAGAACGAGAAGATAAAAAGAAAAAGGATACATTTTCCAAACCTGAAAGGGAATATTTTTAGAAATGGCTTTTCTCTGCACAGTTAACACAGTTATTCATAAATATTGGGCAAATATTTGAGGACTGTTTTTCTTTAGAAACTTGCTATGAGAGACCATAGTATAGATGCCATACTAGGAGAAGTACAGAAACTGCGTACTTTTGTCACTTTATGCTGTGACAAAAACCTCATTTCTCCCCTTAAATTAAATTTTCCCACCTCGTACTGCAACTGGTCTTTTTAGGCTGTGGCTGATTACAAAAGAGAAACTGAGTTGAGTGACATCTCATACCAAAACCAATAGAATGATTTGATGCATGGATATGTCATGATTTCCTAAATTAGGAATATGAAATGCAACGCTCAGTGGTCTCCCCTGTCCTTCAAGCCCATGAAAACCAAAAGCAAGCCTCATTACCTCTTACAGGCAACTGTGAGAGCTTCTAGTGTATGAAGGTCATTAGGTCAGAGAAGTGAGGCGGGTTTTGTACACTGTGCTTTGAAGCTCACCCACTGCATCCTCTCTGTCCTGCCTCTGCTCCTTTTCCCATCTTCTCCCTACATAACAAGTAATGTCTGCTCACATTTTGGAGCAGTTGATCCTGTGTTGGAGCAAAGCTTGCTGTGATACTGCTCTTGTGCTGTACCATGGTATACAAAAAAATGGTTACTGAAAGTGAGGATATTCATCCATTATTGACATGGTGATTGAATAAATTATTTCTCAGTTTATTAAGGGACTATTTCCAGTAATTCATTCCACTTTAGATGTTTTTTTTTACTGATTCACTGTCATAGTTGCATGTGAATTTGAGGCAGAAGGAACTCCAGATGGCCTTACCCAATCTGATTTTACTCATATTTTTAATTTATATATTTTATCTTGACATTTGAGTATAACTACTTCTTTAAAATTAATAATGCAATTAAAGCAGTGTCAATAAGAAATATGCAGAAGATGAAATAATTTCAAATATTACAATTATGTTTTTATTCCTTACTATACTCTACAGTGAGAACTTGCATGCTTTACATATGATAAAAAGAGACTTCTGAAATAAACAATAAAATATACTGAACTGAAATTCCTTTTATTATGAAGTAAAATTTACTGGTTTCATGTGATACAGTCCATGCCACTCGCATAACTATTTATGAACTGCTCAAGTTCTGCCTTAAGCTTAAGAGGTCTTTATCTTGGCCATTTTAATAAAGGATGAATCTTTTTTGTCCAGTTTCAAAACAATTATAAAATGTACAGAATATGAAGGAAAAATCGATGTTGGTATTAAAATGTCTGATACTAGTATTAAGTAGGAGTTGAAAGTTTTGTTTTGAAAGAAAGAGGCATTTCTTCAGAGGTTGCAGCTCTTGACCTTTAAACGATGCTGTGGTGACACCTTTTTGCAATGCTTTCTCAGATGACAGGATTGACACATGGAAGGATATATACACAAATAAGCTATAAATAAAAACTTAAAAAGTAGTATTATGCCAGGATTACTGATGGGTAATCGTGGAAATCAGGATTTCTTTCAACTTTCAGTATTTTTAACATTCAGCTTAAGCTGGGCATTGTAGAGACAGCAACAGCCTTCTAGACTCTTTTTAGCTCTAATTTATTCCATAACGTATTACTTCATGAAGCCAAAATTCATGTAATGATACTTTTCAAAACAGGGTATTTAAGAATAGCTTCTTGAAGTACAAAAGTTTTGAAACTAGAGTGCACTCGTGGAACAACTAAATGTTCACACTCAACTTCAGTAAATGCTACTAAAATTGAAACAGGAGAAAGGTCATTTCTGTTGCATTTCACCTTGAAAGAATTTTTGCTTATAAAGTTTCTGAATATAAATATTTTCCACCAGTGCTTAATACATGTCTTTTTTAGAAGTTGTGGAACATGATCTTAAGAGTCTGTTTAACTTTTAAAATCAGTAATTCAGTCTCTTGGTTTTTTTCTGAAGTGCCTATCAGAATAATGACATCACTGAATTTGAGAAGATTCTGAAAACAAATCACAGCAACATCATGGACGATCCCTTCATAAGGGAGCACATTGAAGGTATTTTGAAGGCTATTTTAATCATTTTTGTTTTCTCTACTTAGTAAGCTCCTTTTTTTTCCTTCCCCCCACCCTGGTTTGTTTTTCTTTTTGGCAGTAAGAGTTCTTTGTAATTACTTGTGGATGATTCCTTTACAAATTATTTAGAAGTTGGTCAGGGCTAACTTGCATCCAGGCATGTGGCATGACTGCAAAGAATTGCAGGAATGATGGGGAAAGTTCTAGAAGGGTGGATATTGTAAGATAATATCTATGGTGGTGTTAAGACACTTTAACATTTTCAGTGTTGTTTTTGTTATTTCTTTTTTTCCCATTGGAATAGTGAAATGAGAGCAACCCACACTTGTAAAGATGGTTTGTATCAGTCTCATCCAGTTTGATGTTTGCTGGTTTATAAAATTAATTTTCTGCTTCAGATTAAAGACAAAATACCTAGACAATGTAATGAAGGTTGCACTAATAATGTAGTAATATAATATGTAAAAAGATGCATACTTTTCATTTATATCTTCTAAACAATGGATGGAGTTACAGTACCTCAACTTAATAAAATGGGAACACATTAACATGTGCCTTTCTGTTCCATTAACATTGCAAAGTTACCTCATCCATTTTTCATGTATCTGAGCACTGAAGAGTCTCTTCACTTGAATATAGTGCTCAGTTCTTCAGGTAACTACTGTTTCCAAGAGTGGGTCTTACTGTGGCATTGCAAGATCATTTAGCTGGATGATACATGGAAGAAAAGCGTTAAATCCAGAGACCGGGTTTTCTTACACTGGTTGTTTGTAAAAGAGAACAGGGCAAACAGCAGGGGAAACTAAATATAACCCACTGCTGCTGTTCATGTGAGCTGCAAAGTCTTGGAGGGAGACTCAGTAAGATTAGGGCTGGGTGCTCCTGGAGGAAGGTGTGACAGAACTGGAGAGCAGGAGGAAGAAGGTGAATCAAGGCATTGAAGAGAATTTGAGTGTCACTCCTTATATGCTACTGATGTCTCATCATTTTCACTCTGTAGTGATACACAACGTGTTCATGGTTATGTTTACATAACTTGCCTCATTTTTATCTCCATGATTTATTGAGACACATAATCTGGTGTTCAGTGGTATTTTATTATATAAACAGTCCTTGTTTAAACAGGTAAAAATGGATCTAGCTTTTTTTTTCTGTAATTTATAATTGTAATTTATGCTTTCATTTTATCCCAACTGTCTTTAATAATGTAAAAATTTATAAAACAATGACTGCACTATTTTGTCTACCTTTCCATGCAGACCATTTTATATTACTTAATTTCCTCATTGTAATTATATCATTAGGCCCTGATCTTTTAACTTTAAATGTGAATATTCCCCATGAAGTTAAATGCGCAGACGTTTTAAGTTGCACAGCTTTAAGAATACCCGTTTTCACTTTTGTACAAGGCAAGCATTCTAGCCATAAACTAGGGGGGCAGACATACCAGGCAGTGATCTCTATGATTTATCCAGTTAGCTTGAATAAATTGAATTTTTACCAGAGAACATGTTGCTCCATGTTTGAACAGTTTTCAGCTCTGTCCACTGTCAGAGTTACATATTGCTTGGATCCCTGGAAAAGGAGGGCCCTTGTTTTGCTGTGCTTCCCCATCCATTGAATTACTACTTAAAAAGATCATGGTGTTTAGTGTATCTTTCTGTATGGGCTGGTATTGCATCTTTATTTCAATGCTGTTGTTTTTACAGTGTTTGTTTTCTTCTCTTACAGAGCTTTTGCGAAACATCAGAACACAAGTGCTTATAAAATTAATTAAGCCTTACACAAGGATACATATTCCTTTTATTTCTAAGGTAGGTGTCAGTGGAGCCTTGCATTTGCTTAAGTAAATGATTAACTGTGGATAAAAGCTTTTAAATAAATACAGTGTTTCCAGAAATAGAACATCTAAAATATACTCTAAACCATAAAGTACTACTGATGCACTGCTGGCAGCTTTGTAGTGCAAAAATGTAAATTTCAAGTGTCATCCAAACGCTTTTTACAATATATACTATGATATACCTCTAAAATACTGAACTACCATATTCTACTTGGTGTAGAAAATCCCATTTCTTAAAAAAAGTATAAAAAGTGAAATTTGTATAATTAAAAACATAATTATGAACATAAATATTGTGAATGTAAAAATTAAATTTTTAATTCCTTTTGTTCATAAGTGATCTTCACATGTTTGTGTTGTATAAGTTGCAGAACTGTGGTAGTAGAACAAACCAACTCTTACCATAGAATCACTGATTTCACTGCCTAATCTGGAAAGAATGAAATAAAAACCCAGTGGTAATATATGACTGTTTCCATCTCCTGTGGGTCTGTGACCTTGCTTGCAAAAATTCACAGCATTACAAAATATGTCATGAAATATTAGAGATGCCTATTTTTTATCCCTAAATTCTCTTTAGAACTCAGTATGCTTTTTTTTTAAGCTAGACTTAACACTTGTAGAACTTGCTTGAGCCAGAAGATGCAATTACGTCTCTAAATGGTTTTGAGTGCAGATCCATTCTTTGCTGATAATTATTGCCTTATTTTATTTCCTGGGGTTTTGTGGTTGTGGTTTATTTTATTGTTTGGTTTGGGATATTTTTTATCTGTTTGTTTTTTCAGTAAGTCAGTAAAGGAACCCATTTCTGGAGATTCCGAAATTTTGTTTTCGCCTCTTCAGCTTTTTCCGAGAGGTTACTGGTCTCTTGATTCTTGGCCATGTGTACTTTGGGTGGAGGTCTTTCGCTTAATAGATCATTATTGACTTGATACTTTTGAACAGTAAGAAACAGAGGTTAAACCAAATCCTGTATATGAAAATAAAGATTGGAGAGTTTTAATGTTGCAGAACATGGTAGCAGCATAATGAGTTTTCTTTTTGTTTCAGGAGTTAAACATAGATGTAGCTGATGTGGAAAGCTTGCTTGTGCAGTGCATATTGGATAAGTATGTCCCTGATTCTTGATTCTTGATCTTTGATTACTTTAAAATAATCAAACTATAGAAGAAGCAACAAAATAATATTTTGGGGCATTGTGATAATCCTCGTTGATTCTAGAAGTGAAAGGTCGTGGTGCTGACTTTGGATTTGCTTGGTTTCTGAGCAGTGAAGTATGTTTGAAAGATAGTAGCGAAGAAAATTATACAGGGAGATTGAGTGGCATCTTTTTACTTTATTTCTTAATTACGTAATAAATTCCCTGAATTATTATGAAATTATGAAAGTTGTCAGTAATTGCTGCTTATACCCATGTATATTTTTGAGTGCATTTTCAAGTTGACAGATCAGTAGTCTGCTCTCTTTAACTAGAAAAATTTAACTAGAGTTTGTAAAACCTCGTTTTCTGGAGGGTAACTTGTTATAACTACTACAAAAATATAGTCCATACATGGGCTTGTATTGTTTGATTTCTCTTCACATAAATCTCCATTTTTCATGATTCTTTGGCTTTCAAGAACTGTTTATGTCATATTGCTTCAGACTTTGTGTGGGTCATAGCCAAGCAGATAAAATACGCATTGCCCAGTGAATTAGTTCATTTGTTTTCCAGTCATGATGACAGCTTAATAGGCTGTACTACCCATGACAATAATTATAAAAGTGCTGAATTCTGAAATGGACTTTGTGCCTCTCTTGTATAAGACCTCTTATTTTACCTCTGATTTATTGTTAGCTCCTATTTCCATGTCCATTAGCAATTTATAGTTTTTATTTATTTACTTCCAGCACTATACATGGCCGAATTGATCAAGTCAACCAGCTCCTAGAACTGGATCATCAGAAGAGAGGTGGTGCACGTTATACTGCGTTAGATAAATGGACCAACCAACTAAATTCTCTCAACCAGGCTGTAGTCAGCAAGCTGGCCTAACAGAAAACAAGCTTCTACAAACGTACTTAAGGCAACTGTGCAGTGATGTAAACCTTAAAAGAACTGGGAATGGCAAAACTACTGTCGGTTGGTGTGCCCTGAAATTATTGGAGTTATGGCAGAAGTGCTTTTTTGATCAGCTGGTTTGTGTTTTGCTGCTGCATTTATCCCAAGAAAAAAACAGCTTTAATCTCCAGAAGAAAACCAAAATGCCACGGGATTTATGCTGTATTGACATCTTGCCCTAAACATACAACATCCTAGTAATTTGTCAAGGGGCAATTAATGACCAGAGAGAAGATTTTTGTCATGATTTTAAATACACTGACACGTTACTGTTGGTTAAATTTAATCATGTTTTACCTGCAGAAATTCTCTCACAGAAATAACCTGCAATAACTTGAAATGCATACCCTTTTGAACACTTCCTTTTCTCATGTATAAATTGAAATGTTTGCTGCATTTTGCAAAATGTCAATTCTCCAAAAATGTGTCCATATATTTCTGTACCTGCAGTGTAGTAAAGGTTTAGAAGAAACCCCATAATTATAGTGGCATACTGTCACTTAGGTTTCAAGCAGCAAAATAAACAGTGCAGTTCAGAAATTGTACAGTTTGTTTCTTGATGTGCTTTCATTATACTTGAATTTTACTTGTGTTATTTTTAAAAGAAAATAGGTATTACTTGATCTCATCTCATTTGCGAAGGACAATATGGAGATTCTAAGTCTGAACCCCTTGGTATGTGGGCTGTTGATTTTCCTCTTTTCTTTTTTTCCCCTTGAAATAGTGAAACATAAATGCTGAAGAGCTGACATTTAGCAGTCTTGCTAACTGACTTTTAGCTTCAAGATGCCAAACTATTATCAGTCCTGTATCATTATGTTGGTGGGTATTTGGCATCTCTCAGGGAAATGCTTGGTTTTTATTTTGCTACTTCACAAATAGAGACTTTCCAAGCAGTTCCCTGGGAACAGAGATGCAGACCCTGGTTGTTGTCTCTCTTTGCTGGATCTGTGGTCTTTTTGAGCAGACTCTGTATACAAAATGACACCGTGTGTATGGAGTGGGGACCAAGTACAGCGACCTTGGTGGTGATGGGATCTGTTCTGTCCCAAATGTTTGAATGTACTGCAGTCCCTTCAGAGCTGCTGTTCTCTACCACCAGGTAGCTACATGCCTTTTGTGTCCTAAGATTTTGTGACCATCAGATCATTCTAAAATACGGTGTTGACCACAGCAGATTTTATTCCTGTAGCAGATTGGAGCTGATAGAAAAATTCTCATGCAGGTCTCAGAAATGTAGTAAAAAGGGTGTCAATTTTTCCATAACCACAAGTATTCCATTTCAAAGCTGAGAGTAGTGTGTGATGGTACACATGCAGTGCCACACACAGACATTGTAATAGTAGAAGGAAAAATCTGTATGTAGAGTAATTAACAACACCCCAAAAATAATGAAAAAGCCTAATAAATTACAAATGTCCATCACATACATGCAAGGCAGTGTGGTAAACTTAATGTTCTAGGGCAGGATTTAAATTGGTAACAGGGTAAAATTAAATAGGATAAAATTAACTTCAATCTGAGGAATAGTTATGTCCTTTAGAAAATTATTTTGCTTTGCAATTGTCAAAGCAAGGGATTTTTTTTCCTAGTGTTTACACCATAAAACTTCATGTGTACCATGAGCAGCATGATGCTGAATCTTGGGTGAGCATTTCTTCTTCACTCATGTATTTTTTTACCAATAGGTGTTTTTAATTTATCCATTTACTTAAAAGTAAAATCTAAATTTTCAAACAAAGTTTTTTTCCTTTGTAAAATCTGTGGATAACATTTGACTAAAGCACCTTGTATTTTGTTTCCTTATAATGCTGTGATGTGTAACGTAGTTTTTACTTCGAAAATTCCAGTAATACGTGGTGATGTGAAGTTGAACTTAACAATACTACACAGTCATTGGGACCCTTACCTACAGATCCAGAGACTTTATTTTGGATAGCGAATCTTGCAAGGTTCTTCCTCCCATGGGGACAAGGGATTGTCACAGCTATTTCAAGGTTCTCCCTCCCATGGAGACAGGGGACAGTGACAGCTATTTATCTGAGCAGGTTTCCTTTCTCTGCCATTTCTCCCCACCCTTGCTGTGGGAAGGAACAACTCTCTTCTACAGGAGGTAGAAAAAGAGAACTGTGCATAAACTTACAATCACTGAAAATAAAAGTCTTCTTGACTTTGTCTGTTGTACCTGATGTAACCTTTTCCATCCCAGCTATGTCTGCTGGGGAGGCATTTTTGGATTTTTTTCAGGAACGAAGTGGGAATACTGCAGTAAATCTTGTCATGTCCATCTAATTCCCTTGTTTTATCTTTTTGTTCTGAAGGACTAATTGTTGTAGGACTAGTCCAACTAGTGAAGGACAGTCTGAATAGTGGGGCTAGCAAAGCTTTTAGACAGAAAAAGGGTCAGTCTACCTCTAAGAAATGGTTGTGTGTTTTGGCATACTTCAGTTCTTACTCATGTGTACAGTGCCTTAGCATCTGTGCTCTAGGCACATAAGGAAGATTTATATAATCCCTAAGGGATTCTACCCCTTTTCTGAGTTCTCACAATTCTTAACCTGGAAGATGAGGATTTTCTCTGGGGAAATACTGAGGAGCTCTGTTGTCATACAACTGCAGCAGAAATCACCAAGAGTTGCTATAGCCCACCTATAGTCCCTGGTAGATCTGGTCCTGATCTCGTTTCTGTCTTCTCAGGAAAAGTGAACAAGCACTTGAAGGAAGAGGGTGAAGGAATTTTTTTTCAAGAAACACCATTGCACTGCAGGTTGTTTGAGACGTGGTAAGCAGCCTCACTGCATTCTCAGTCTCGGGTCCAATTGTTAAATTTCTACAATTGTTGTCAATTGTCAGAGCCACACTTGTCACAACTTCTTGGGTGTTTTTATACACCTCTTGTTGCTGTTGGTACAAGACAAACTGGCATTTTAGCTCGTTACCATAACACTGTTTGCAAAAGAACATTTTAATGGCTGTTATAATCTTATGTAAGATTACAACAGTGATTAAGCTGTGTATATATAAACCCTTCTTTTGAGTTGCTGGCAGCTTATGCATTCAAACTGAACAACAGGCAGATCTGGGAGGATGTGGGTGCTATATCTGCATTTTAGATTTTTATTATTATTTTTAATCAAACATACTTTGAAGGAATGTATTCTTTGTACATCTCAAAATCCTACTCTAATGGATTGGATCTGAAACCAATTTGATTGCATTTTCTTTTTAAATAGGCCTGAAAATACATTGAACAACAACAACAACAACAAACCCCAGAAAAATGGCAAGACAGCTGAAATGCCCCCAGCAGAATCATATAATGAAGTTATTTAAATTGTAGTCTGTAAATAAACTCTGATTTTGTAATTACTCAGGAGTTGTCAGCTGTAAAACATTATGTCTGTAATTGAAGATTGTATTTTCATATTTTTTTCTTTGAGAGGTAGTGAATTAGTTTACTTGAGTAGGAACTGTGTACGTATGGAGTAGAATAAAATGACATCACTTGGGACAGTACCCCTTGCTTTCTCAAAAATACAGCTGGTATTTGAACTAAATTTCCATATATAGATGTTAATACGGATTTTAAATATAAAAGTGTAGTTGTTACTTTATTATTTTCAAAGTGATAAGAATGTATTTTAGAACCAGGTTAGTGAAATAGGTAAACTACATTACAAGCTAGTCAACTAGTTAAGTGTTAATTAAGATATTAAGAAAGGATTATCACCATCTTAAATGCCTCTAACTGTGTGGTAAGGTAGATTGCAAACTATCTGTGTTAGAATAATTGCATATGTAGTGCTAAATTTTAGATGTAATAAGTGTAAGCATTACAGCAAGAGTAAAGGCTAATCCCTTCCTGGCCGTGTTAGAAAGAGTTGCATGGCAGTTCTGTCCTGGCTGGCTCTGCTGCCTCTCTGCAGCTGCTCTCAGTGGGAGTGCTGGGCTCACTCTGGCTGCTGCCAGGTAGTAATGGCTATTGGAATCGTGATTCTCAGGTTCCTGGAGTAGTTCCCAGCTCACCTTCCCTCTTTGGTTCCAGTTATGTTCCCTGCTGTGTCTGCCCGTGGCTGCGTGTGCAGGGCACCACATGTCACATCGCCAGATACGGTTTTATTTGCCAAGATACACTTCGCTTTCTGTACTTGTCTTTTTCAGTAATTATGCTGAAGATTTTAGTCCCAGGCCAGTAAAACTGTCATTTTGGCATCTGCTTTGTTCCTGCTGCCTTTTCCACTTGCTCGCCGTGGCAGCCTCCAGCCCCCCGAGTGCTGCTGCAGTCCCTGTTCAGGTGGTGCCACTGCTGTGGAGCTCAGGTGGAGGGTGTTACTGAGCAACCCTTTTTTCATGCTTCCATGCCAGTGCCATTAAGCCTATACATATGTTCAAGCTTTCCATATAAGCAGCTGCCTTGATTTCAGTGAGATGTGTGTAATCACATCCTTATGTGTTTTGCAGGACTTTGTACCCACTAGATGTAAATAGAGCCCATGTAAATAAGGGTGTCAGTAGCCACACATGTGCTGTTAGATTTGATTGTAATCCTGTGATTTGAATTCTGAATACAGTCGTTACCAAGTGCCTTTCCATATTCCTGAGATATTTTGGTTTAGACTCCCATTTTTTATTTTTGTGTTGACCTAGATTTTCTTCTTCATTTGATCTATGTCCTCCATTGTGTTCAGGAAGGATATCTCCACTACCCAGCAGATGCAGCAATAAAGCCAAAAACTTGGTAGCAAAATTGCAGTCAGCACCTGCTGAGTTCAGACATCTTTTTTGCTTATGAACTATTCACTTACTCTGTGTTGCAACAAAGAAGTAGCAATAATTCTTTACAAACTGCCAGATTTGAGAACTGGACCCTTACAATTGAGTATTCAAAATTAGCTACAAGAGTGTCTAAATTCAACCATGTGCAGTTACCAAGTGTGTTAAAATTCAACAGGGTTTTTAGAATTTTTGATGGCTTCCTTAAGAGCTGTGACATTGTCGAGTTCTCTTACACAACACTTGATCAAATGATGTTGTAACCAGATACCCTGGCATATTTGTGATAGCTGTGGATAGAGGATCTAACATAACTGGTTCTGAGCGCTTCAGTTTGTTTTTCTTCAGTTAAATTTTATGGGAGACTTGAGGTGTTTTCACCTGAGTGGCCACTCAGGTCACTCAGCATGATTTTCTGTATTATGTATATTGTATAGATTTATGTAGATCTGATGTCTATTGAATCACTGCCCAATTTAGATCTTAGACATTCTTGTTATTTGAGTGTGCGTAACAGCCCTTTCAAGTGTGACCTTTCTGTTGGTATGTATCTTGGGAACAAAAGAAGAATTTCATAACGGAAAGCCTTGCCATAATGAGTCATTCTTTTTTAAAAACACTGCAACTATCTTAAGCAAATGTCATAATATATATTCCATGGTCAGCATCAATTTGAACAAATTAAGCTGCATTCCACACTAAAACACTGGTGTGCTAATACAAGAAGACGATTGTTCTAGTTGTTTCAGTGGGATTTTTTCACTGTTTTCTGTCCAGTCAGGCAAGTTCTCCCACATTACTTGGAGATGAAAAGTGATTAAGTTTGAAATAAATCAACCTAATTTCACACAAATAAGCAAAACACATTTAACTACTGGGAATTAAATACATTTGGCTCAGTAGAGATTTGTTAAGTGAGATGAAGTTTAGGTAGCTTGTTTCATAATTATTTATCTGTAGATTTCCATCTCACATTTAAGTTCATCAATTACTGATGAAATGCTGTTCCATTGCATCAGCTGAAAGCTCTGTGTACAACCAGCTTAATACCCAGTTTTACTTTTGTGACTTCTTGTGTTGAAATAACAAATCTCATTGTGTAAAAGCCCCTGGGAACAAAACCTCATAACCTCAAATTAGTCTGTCTTACCACCTTGAAATGGCTTTCCAGTGTTATAAACACTTGTGTGAGTTCTGCTGACCATTTAATCTTGTCAAGAAAAGTGCTGGGATACAGAAGTGCATATAAAGCATACAACTGCTGCAGCTTCTCCAGTTCAGATGAGGTTTCTGTATCAGGACACTGCAGCAGCTCTCCTGTTCTCTTCATTGGTAGTAAAATATTGTCCTCCCTGAAGTTAGTAGAAACCCAAAAGTTAAATTTAATTGGGATTACAACCTGCCCCGTTTCCCATATGCTCAGTGGGACCTATGATTTTGTGTACTGTGACCTCACGAAAATTTAAATCACAGAACATAAGTAATGTTGCAAACATCTAGGCAAAAGTTACACTTAGATGGTGATCTGCTGATGTGGATGGAATAGCACAGAAGGCAGTGACAGTCTGCACCATTCTCTGTTCGTGTCATCTGTTTGCAAGATGAGATCTTGCTATGCAATGCAATAGCCCTCTTCATAATCCCATATGTTACATATGAAGTTTTAATGGCAAAGAGCAACTCTTAAGAAAGTACAAAGGCATTACATGGGTTTATCCAAGAAATAAAATTTTTATAATGTAGGAAAAATTGTTACATGGTATCATAAATCTAGAAAGATTAAATAATTGTAAAACAAAGGTTCAATCTAGGAAGCTATAGCAAGATTGCTCTGTTGAGACATTGATAGCTTTTGCTGCTGTCAAATTCAGATACAGGCTTTCTTACTTGTTTCTTTAAAAAGCAAGCCATTTATTCCTCAAGAGAACCTCTACCAAGCCGGAACCTGATTCATGTATTAATACGTAATACATTTATAATGTATTTCACCTGGAAGTGCTCAAGAGCCTGTTCTGAGATATCCTTCGTGTATTTCTTTCATGAAGGTACTTAGTCTAGTTCTGCTTTCTTTTCCCCTTGCCATGAATCAACCAAGTTGTAAATAAATCATGCCTCATTTCCATTAAACCCAAGGCAGCAGACCTATTAGCGTAATGAAATGCGGGGACATCCCCTGCAGAACACACGTACAGGATCGTGTGTTGTTGTGCAGCACCGGCTCCTGTACGCGTTTCCCATTTTCCAGGCTCGGGGTGAACACGGTCTCATGGATTTCGCTGGCGTTACTCATAATTAACCACATGTTAAAACCAGGGCAGCAAAATAAAGGAACGTCACACGAGCTGTGCCAAACCTCGCATCTCAGAATCTCCCTGCTTTGCTGGCGCCCCAGTCCCTGCACACACGGGACCCGCTCCACAGCCCAGCCCTGCGCTCTAGACGCTGGTGCGACATTTTTAGATTTCTGCCTCTAAATAAATCACAGGGGTTTTTTTTTCCTTCGGTGTTCCAGATAATTTCAAGGACACCGTCGGCCTGAGCCTCCCCCGGCGCCTCGCGAGCAGACGGGCCCGCAGCGCACCTGCCGCCCTCGCCCGCCGCAGGCGGAACGGCCCCAGGCGGGGGAACAACGCTCTGCGCGCTCATTCCCGCGGCTTTCCGCAACGCTTGTCTCTCGGCCTCGCTTGTTTTCGGGTGGCCGGAACGCGGGAGGGGAACGCCCGCCGTCGGGGGGAGCGAAGGCGTTCCCGGCCTGAGCCCGCCCGGCTTCCGTCCCAGCTGGTCCCTCCCCGCCGCCCGTCCCGCCCCGGCCGTGGCGTAGCCGGTCCCGGTTCCCGTGATAACCGCGAGCGGGGCCGGCGCCGCTCCGGGCGTGTGCGGAGCGCGGCGGGGGAAGCAGCGCCATGGGGGAGGCGGCCCGGGCCCTCCGCCGCCCTCATTAGAGNGCGCCGGGACCGGCCGTGAGGGGCCGCCGCCCCGCCCCGGCAGAGAGCGGCCCTCGGGAGGTGCAGACAGGGCGTTCTCCCGGCTGGAAGCGGGAGCTCGGTGTGTGTCCCTCGGCCCCGTCCCCGCCCCGGGCGGGAGGCGTCAGGCCGCGCCCGGCCCGGCTGTCCGGGGGAGCTGGGAACCCGGGAGCGGCACCCCTGGGAATTCCAAGGGAATTTAAAACTCCGCTCTGTTCTTGTCTCCCCTGTTCCTTCAGGCTTTGTTTCAGGCTTAGGGAAGTATTGCAGTTAGTGACATTTAGTTTAAACCTGCCTGGGCGTTAGTAGAGACTTGGTTTCTTGAGAAAGAAACAGGTTTCTTTGAGAACTTAGCAACACAATTGAGGTGTCACTCTTATTGAAATCCTGTAAATATCAGGGTCGGGTTGAAGTTTTCAGTGATAGGACACAGCTGATGGTCTCCTCATAGAGGAGTGGGTGTAGCTCACTAATTCTACAGGTCGCTGTATTTTTTTCTTCCGTATTAGACTTGGCTTTGTGAGGTAATCAGTTTGCATTATTCTTAAGAGCTTTTAAAGTGTAGATATGAAGAAACAGAAGCAGGGACTTCAGAATTTGTATGATTTGTTACATATGTGCAATAAAACATTTCATCATCAGGAGGTGGTTCTAAAAGATGTATCTGAAATGAATGATGTCATCTGTTAGAGTCTGATATTACTTTTAAGCTTCTGTTTCAGTAGAATGTGTGGAAAATTGGTGATTTACAGCTCTTTGTTTCCTAGTTTTCAGCTTTGGCATCTCCAGGGGTTCTAATAGTAGGGTTAAGGAATAAAATAACACAGGTTCTTGTAGCAAAGTAGATAATGACTAATAATGCACTCTCTAAAGATACACTGCTTTTCATTCTGTACATATATCTAAGGAAGTTAGTGAACAGTGTGTCTTATTACAGTACGGCTCCCACTGAGGCTTTCTTCCTGGGCTTTCTGGTGTGATAATGATTTTAAATTCTTTTGTTTTTTCTTCACGCTTTTTATTTGCCTTCATATAGAAAATCTGGTCTTATTCTGTAAAATTTACGTAAATCCAATCTGTAGTACTTTTTGCTTTAAAATTTCGGATTTTGGTGTGGTGGGGTTTTTTTCCCCTTTGTTTTATCTGTAATTAGTACTGCAGTACACTTGTGAGATATTTATTCCTTGTTGCTTGAGCTCTTCAGTACTGGAGGTTCACACACATGTCCTTATCAAACCATTTTCTTTTCATCTGTCAAAATAGCTCATGAAAACTGAGTTTTTGTGTTATTTACAGTATAAACTGTTGACTCTGAGTGATTGTCTTAACTAAGTGCAGCATTTCAACTTGAAGGTGTAGTTAAGCTCTGAACCAGGAATCATCTTCTTGTTTATTAGTCTGTTTGCAGCAAATCTGGTCCTGTTGATTCCTTATCCACTAGGCTTCTAGGCAGACAAATAATTAATACCTGATGAGTTTGTAAAATGATTTAACAATCTTGTTGCTTTTGTCTTCTCATTATGCAGTAGCATCTTGATTAGGGGACTCCTGGATGCTTTGGGTTTGAACCTTTTGTGCTGTAAGAATTGGATGTAATCGTTGTTACTGGTGTAAGTGTTTGATAAGGTTGCATCAGTTTTGGGAGCCATTTCATTTTTTCTTTATTTGGGCTCCCTTCTGTGCCTGTACTGCATGACATCTGATAAAAGAATATTAAAGCCTGCGAATGTGTGTTAGCAGTACTCATTCTCTCCTTCCTTTCGCTCAGAATGTTCTCTCAGGCACAGTATAGTAACTGTATGTGCTTACAGGAGTAACTGCTGTGGAATCAGAGTATGAGCAGCTAGGACTGTATTAGCGTGGTATTTCAAGAGTAAAGGAGGATCACAAATGCTTTTGATGGGTAAACAGAGTTTTGTGGTGTTGACTTAGTGAATCAGTATGAGATTTCTTGTCACAGGATCATTTGGACGCCTAATTGATAAAAAGATGTTGCTTTTGGATTGCCTGTAAGGTTTCTATTACTTAAATTCTGGTATGACTTGTTATAATATGCTCAGTGATATTTTGGTAGCTGACATAAATGAAAACAGGATAAAGCTGCTTAAAAGCAATTATTTTATGATAGGAGTAGTTGTAATTTTTGTAGTGGGTGTGTAAGTTTACTTCTGTCTACACCAGAACAAAACTGTTCCCATTAAAAAGTATATGGGTTTCAGCAGTTAAGTGTAGGTTATTTTCCTATAGGAGAGAAAACTCAGCAGATGACCTCTGATGCTTTCTGTTTAAGCAGAATATGATAGAAAACTAAAGAGAAACAAGTTCCCCTTTCAAAGGTACTGCTGTGCTTTGATTCTTCGCAGTCTTATACTTTTGTCTTGCCCTGTGATTAAGACATTTGGTTCCTTTAGTACAGTTGAGAAATCAGGTGAAGTTGCAAAATCAGTGACCTGTGTTTTGTTTTAGTATTGCTTAAAGACAGCCTGTTCTGCTTGCCTCTGCTATTCTTGACCACTCAACAGGTGGCTTGATAATATGGTTGCCATAGAAGTAGATCTAGATCAATGTTTTGTGCTCTTTTATCCTGTCCAGTTTTCTTCAGTGCTTCTTACCCATGGCAGATTTTTCAGCTGAGGTAAACTGGAAAATACCTGGTTTCCTGTACCGTTTGCACATTGCTTTCTTTTGAAACTTGAAAATGCAGAGCAGTTTGGGATTTTGTGAGTTTTGTATTTTCTTATTTTAGAATATGTTCTCTGGTGAGTTTAAATGTTATTGATATGATTCCATGAATATCCAAACTGTTTGAGCACAAAATTATTTATCATTGACTAGTTTGTGGAGATCAGGAAAGTGATTTGCGTAAATAGTTTGGATTAATCCTTTTAGTACACTGTCTACAAAGCACTCAAATATTACTACTTTGTATGGATGGCATGAGTTTAGAAGTTTGTACTGTTCAATGCTGTAAAGTAGGTAAGTGAAGAGGATCCTTTTGGTAGCTTTTTTTAGCTTTGGACAAGCTTTGTGTAAATGTAAGTATTAAATTTTATTTTCCTCCCCCTTTTTCTTAAAATGTTCTGGCTTTGAGTTTAAACATGCCAGCTTGTCATGTTGTGCCACTTGCTTGTTTTCTGTATATAGGTAAAAATGTTAAATATTTAGCTTTGTTATGTTCTGATCATGATACTTAATCCTGTGAAAGGGAAGAGAATTATGCGTGATTCCCTTTTTACGAGCTGAGGGAAAAGGGAAAGACTCACTTCATAGTGTATTTGCTTTAAGTGCTGTGTTGAAATGACTGTGTTAAATGTAAATAGGGAGGATTCAATTTTGTGCTTCGTTAAATGGCCTGCTGCTGGTGTTTCCAGTTGGACTGCATATTTACCATTCCCGAGGTATCTGCCACTTAGAAGCAACTAATTATAGAAACAATGACTTCCATATTTGTAAAGTTTATCTTAAAATAGATGAACTGTGACTTGCCTTACTACTAACATGGTGTTCAAATGATGAAATCCAGAATTCAGAAGCAGGATTGTTTTTCTTCAGAAAAACTCAGAATTTTCAGCTATGTTTTTATTTTACTTTGGGATGAGACTTCTTGTTTCCAGACTTTGAGACAGTAAAACAGCTGATTTTATTATAGCCTTCTGAGATGTGGCATCTGTGTCTATTTTCTCACCCTGTAAATGGTGAGATTGATATCTAAGCATTCTCTGAGAGCAGGATGACAGAGATCCTATTTAATGGAAAGTGCTGAATGACATTAGGCTACAATGAACAAAAACTTTTCTAAGATTAAACGTACAGTGCTTTAACTATAGGACAAAGTTTACCAGTCTGTTCCTGCTTGTGTCATCTTCTGTCTTTGCAGCTGTTGATGACTACAGTAGCTTTTATATAGGAAACAAAGGAGCTCTTCAGTATATATGCTGTCTTGAAAGACTTGTAATTGTTGGACTGAAATATGTAATGAGCTACTGCAAAACGTTTTGTAAATTGAAACTAGGGGTATCTACAAAAGAGACTTCTGTCTAAATCTTGATTTCTTTTGAAGGGGTGTGCTTCCATTAATAGGCAGCTGATTGAAAATCTGATGTTTCAGCATGACCTAAATTTATATTGAGAACTGAGTTTGGTTATCAAAGGTTGGTTTCAATAAAGCTTTGTTTGGCTTTGTGATATGAAAGGTTGAACAAACATGAAAAAGTTGCACTAAAAATAAGTTTGGTCTTGCAGTATTTTCAGTGTTTGCTTTTAGATTGCCTGATCAAACCATGTAATATTTTGTATTAAGGTCTGACCCTGCATTTACTGATGGCAGCAGCAAAGCGCTAATTTATTTTAGAGGATGCGGACTAGAAAAATCTCAATACTGTGAGAGCAATTAAAGCATAAGCTTGTATCACAAGTGCTCTGTTGCAAGGATTAGGGAAAGTGTAGCCTTCCCCCAAATCCTCTCCTGTTTGACAAATCTTTCTTGTCTGTGGTTACAAACCAGTGGCATGATCAGTCCTGTTTGTGCTGTTCATGTGCGCTTGGCACTCCATTTGCACTGTGTGGGTGAAATCTCTGAGAAATTGTGTTCACATATATTTGCATGCACTTTGTTTCATGCATTTTCTTGTTTGCTTCAGAAACAAAAAGGAGCTTGTCTTGTGTTCTGGAGTTTGCTTCATTTCTTATTGGTTGCATTTTCCACTGAGTTTTAAGCACGTCAGTATTTTAAAAACCAAACCCACCACCAACAAACTGCTTATTTGGCATTATTGTTTCTGTAGCTCACCAAAGGAGCCTTTCCTGTTAGAAGAAATAACAAATTTTGGTAGGAGATATCTTCTGCTTGTCCAGTGCAATGAGAAATTAGCAGCACCTTTACTTGATACTAAATTGATTGATGATTTTTTTTTCTTGTTTCGCTTTTTCTCCTTACACTATGAAGGAAGAATGCCATTTATCAAAAAGAGGAGGTACTTTGCTGTCTGTCTTCACCAGCATTTCTTCCTAGCTGGGAAGTCTATAGTCCTAAAAAAATCTGCTAAGATAACTTTGGACAAATTACTTGGTGTTGCTCTTTTGTTTCTCTCACTTGTCCAGTGAAACCACTGGCCCTCTGTGAAATGTGCTGAGGTATCTGGAGAATCACCCTGGAGAGTTAATTCTGTTTATGTTTTGGTTTGGTTAGCAGTCTGACCTGACTTAGTACTTTTGTTTCCCCTTTTTGCTTGAAGTTTGGTAGATTCACTGCCCTCATCTGAAGACATAGCCTATGTAACACTGAACTCTTGAAGTATTTTTGAAAGACTGGTAAAATGCTCTAAGGAAGCAATATGTTGAAGTTAATTTAGTTTAGTTGGTCATACACTTGAGCTGTCTTTCTGTTTTCTACGCCAAAGTGAAAATGGGGTCTTGTTGTCTAATGAAATGTATGAGTTATGCTGAGGATTGGATGTATTATGCTTGCAGAATGATTTTGAAACACCTGTGCTGAGGTTTTTAAGTTTTCAGTTGCTGTTTTGATGAGTTGACATATGTATGTGTGTGTGCATTACAGAACAAAATGCAAAATCCGAAAGCAGGAATTTACCCTAAATTCTTTGCCGAAACAAGTTTCTTGAAAGGATTAAAAAAACTCAACCACCATAAACCAACCAAACCTGTAGGTGCAGAGTAAACTGCACGAGAAAAGTGTTTAAGGTGTAATGCATGTAAGAGGTATGTGAAATACAGTTTTGATTCCTTTGAATAACAGCCACTCCCAAAGTTCTGTAAGCAAAAAACAGATTTAACTTTCAAATGCACCCATATGTGTTTATGATTACAGGATATGCTGTATCTTTATTTTACCATTACAGGTAAGCTGAACTTGTTATGAGCTGTACCGAAAATGATAATTAAATGTATCAGGCAATTGCTCTGTCATAGCAATAGTAATCATAACCTGTATAAGAGACTGGGCAACAGGAAAGGAAGAATTAAAGCTGTCTTTCTAGTTTGGGCATCTCTGAATTGTTTGAACCTAACAAAATGAAGCAGAATAATGTGAATTATTTTCCTAAAATCATAAAATTACGTGCTAAGAGTATTGCATCTTGTGGAGGTGTTGTAATAAATTTAAAACAAACAAACAAAAATTCCAACATACCATTTTTTTGCTGGACAGATTTAAATAAGTCAAATTTTATCCAATCCACCTTGAAAGTAAAAGTAAGGTAGGGATTATCCTTGAGAATTGACAAGACATTTTGCTGTGGTGGCCTTGCAGGTGGGAATCACTCGTTTCCTGCTTTGATCAGTTACAGCTCAGTTTTCAATATCTGATGTGAAAGACTGTTCTCTTATAATCCTAATAATGAGTGATGATGTAGTACAATATCACAAAAATCATTGTCATGAAACCATTCTGCAAGAGACTTGTCTATAAAGAATGTATTTTGTATTTTCACGTCGATCTCCCAAATAAGGGAAAGAGCAGACAGCCACACAGGAGAGATCTTTAAAACAGGAAATCTGGTCCCAGCATGGATGACAAATAGCATGTTTGGACTATTTTCTGAGCCAATACTAGGGTTTATTATTAGTATCTTGGCTAAAGTTCACTTGACATGTGGTAGGATAGTGACCAGCAGGTTAGGAATAGTTGTTTGACAGTTTTCAGTGTTTCCTTAGGAATACCACATTTATAAAGCACTCATCCTAGTTTTACTCTTTCGTGTTCTGTGGATGAAGCGCCCTTGTTGTTTTCCTTTAATGTTTTGATTGCTCAGTTGGTTAGAGCAGGGTGCTAATGACACTGAGGTTGTGGGTTCAATCATTAAAGAGCTGGAATCGATGATCCTTGTGGGTCTCTTCCAATTCAGAATAATCTCTGATCTAGTTTTGTAGGCCAGCCCATAACTGAGTGTATTCTTAAGCAAATATTTTTGCCTGACAGTCTTGAAACAGCATGGAAAAAACCCTCTTAGCTTTCAGGGAGGGATTTCAGTGTTGGTATTTCTGTTACTTATTATGAGATTACTGTACATAAACACTTTAAAAAAAATTTTCACGAAAAGTCTTCCTCTTGTTTTGAGGAGAATGCCTTGGAGCTTTGCAGAGGGGTAGGCGGGTCACGAGGCAGCTGAGGGATGTGCCCGAGGCCAGCGAGGAAGCTCTGGGTAGAGCCGGTCGTTCGATTTGTGTTGCACAAGTCCGGTGCTGCTGCTGCAGCTGCCCCACAGCTTTTCTGCTGCATGGGACTTCAGGAATTGGAAGAGTTACTGTAGAAGAAAGGAATGTTCACCCTCTACTAATGATAAAGAAATGTGTTTAATTTATATGAAGGTGATTGTTCTGCTGTGATGCAGATACTGTTGTACAGCAGGAGTGATACTTCTGTCTCTGTTCTCATAGAATCAGACTGCCCGGCATTGGAAGGGACCTTAAAAATCGTTTGGTTCCAAAGTCCTGCCGGGGGCAGGGACATCTTCCATTACACCAGGTTGCTCAAAGCCCCATCCAGGCTGGCCCTGAACAGTTTCAGGGATGGGACGTCCTTCCATATATTATATTCCATCTATATCCATATTATAGCCATAAGCATTCTCAGAACAGTCATTAAAAAATACTTCCCTGCCAAGAACAGTGTGTCTTGTCAGTTTGAAAGACATACCTTTTTCACTAGGACAACTGTATTTTCAGAAACATTTTTGGACTTGACCTTCCCACCTCTTCCACTCCCATGCTGCTAAACCAATATGGGATCTTACTTAAGTAGGATAAGTTTTGGGGACTTGGAGATTCAGCTATTGGATGGGAAGGCTCTCTCTGGATGGATTGTGGATGTGACACAGAGCAAAGGCATGGAGTGAGAAGTGTGTGATGGGTGTGGGACTACTTGCCGTGGTACTTCCAGAGCTCCCATTTAACTGTTTCAGCTGATCTGGATGTTCTGGAAGTAGTAACAAGGATAGAAGGCTGTCCTCACCAAACCTTCAGGATTTCCTTTTTCTTCTATAAGAGCATGTACTTATACAGGTTGTGTGTTACCTTTGAGATTATTTCTTAGGCATATGGAAGGAAAGATGTGTGGAGTCCTTGTCTGCTTTAGAAAGAATCTTCTTAGGATTTGGTATTCCATGAGGTAGTAATGTGAGACACATATAATTCATCTGAAATCTTTGTAGAAAAAGAAGATGGTTTTCATCTGAATGTGAGTTATAATGGAATATAGTAAGGGTTCTTTGGATCTGCAGTTGTCTTATTGAATAGAGCATTTTTCGTTGTTTAAGTGTAAGATACAGCTATGTTGAACAAAACCAAAAATGTGAGCAAAACCATCTTAAACTAAGGATGCCTTCAGGACTGGGGGATATACTTTTCTTTGATAGCGCAGTTTAAAACCTATTTCTAAGCAGTCTTTAATGCCTTCTTCATGACAACCTTTAATCATAATCTTAACACTTTAAAGTACATTGAAGTTGTGCAGATAGAATGTGTGGGGAGGGTTCTTCTGTGGTGCATCATCTCTTAGCAGTAAAACTGTAGTTTAGTGCTGAAAAGTCTTTTTTATAATTGCCTAGAAACGCGGTCAGTTTTGTAGAGCAGGCCAGGCATTACTACATCTTCCATATGTTGGTTTCACTTCTGAAAGCCTACACAACTGTGCTCCACATACAGTGCTAATTTGGTTTCGTTCTGTGCTCCGACTCATATATCCTCTGCAAGAGCTTCAGTCCCTTTTAAATTAATTAGTGTTTGTATTGCACTTGTAAAGGTTAACACAAATGCTAAATGTTAGTGATCTGTATTACACCCTGCATTGATTGGAAGGATGCGGTAAGCACTTGCCAACTGTTTTCCACCTCTCTTGGTTTACTGCAGAAATCCTGTAGCCTTGTCATCCATTTGCCTGCTGTTCATGGTACTTTGCGTACAACTTCATGAATCTAAATTTTCCCAAGCAATTTATGATTGTAATTAATGAAGACATTCTTTCTTTTCTCTTAAGAATGTCAAACTGTCAGCTGAAGTAGAACCATTTATTCCTCAGAAGAAGGGTCCAGAAACACTAATGATCCCAATGGCGCTTCCTAACGACAGTGGAGGAATTAATGGCATGGAACCAACTCCAATCCCTAGCTACCTGATCACTTGCTATCCGTTTGTACAGGAAAATCAATCCAACAGGTAATAAGCGGTTGTGATCTTCTTGGAAGATGATCTGTTCTTCAAAGAGTTGCAACTTGAAGGCTTGAGAGGAGTCAGTGATTGTGAGCTGTATATTCAGGTTTTTTGTTCACCACATTTAACCCTTTATGTATGAGGATGAAGTTTCTCTGTCCCTAGTCTTTTACTTATTTTCTTCCCTCTGCTTTTCTCCATTCATATTCTTTGTTGCCTTTTTTTTCCTGGCTATGGAGGTCTGGTACAAATCCCTCCCAAAGTCACCTGCTGTGCTCTTGGATCTTCCAGAGTAGTCAGGAGGTTTTTTGTCCAAATCTCTGATGCTTCTCTGAATGAAGCAAAGCTCTGGGTGTCCAACTTGGGTCCTGCCATGGTGGAACAGTATGTAGCTGATTCAGTATTGAGTGTAGCTGTATCCAGTTTTCTTCACATAACTAGTTAAAATATGTTGCGTTTAGGAATTTACTATAATAGAACTGTTGTTTTTGAAGAGGTGATGAGGGTCTGAATTTTCTTTGAGAGGGGGAAGACTTACTGAGCAGTTTTCTTTCTTTTCTTTTTTTTTATAGACAGTTTCCATTATATAACAATGACATCAGATGGCAGCAACCCAGCCCAAATCCTGCAGGACCATACCTTGCTTATCCTATAATATCTGCACAGCCACCTGTTTCTACAGAATATACTTACTATCAGCTGATGCCAGCACCATGTGCTCAGGTCATGGGTTTCTATCATCCTTTCCCTACCCCCTATCCTGCACCCTTTCAAGCAGCAAATGCTGTCAGTACAGTTACTACAGAATGCACTGAGCGTCCCAGCCCATCAGGCCAGGTCTTTCCATTGTCCACTCAGCGGAGCAGAAGCAGTAACAGGGGACCAGTCATTCAAAAAGTAAGTCTGCTTTTGAATAGGGTAAGTAGAACTGTGTAGAGAAAATGTCTTTGCACAGGAAGCATGTATCTCATTTTTTTTTATCAACTCTTTTTTGTGTGTGTGGCAATGTTTGAAAACAGCAACAGCAGTTACAGATGCACATAAAAAATAAACGTCCTCCAGTGAAAAATGTTGCCACTCAAAAGGAGACCAGTTCATCAGGTCCTGAGAACAGATCAAAGATTGTTTTGTTGGTTGATGCATCGCAGCAAACAGGTAATTTGTTTCTTAAGTTCTGGGTGTATGAAATAACTAGAACTACATGTCAGTTGTCATCTTTTCTAAAAGAGGGTGGACCTGATTTCGATGCAGCTTTTAAGAGAAGTCTTTGGAGCTCAAAAGGATAATGAAGGAAAGGTGCTGATGGTTGCAGATATCTACTCAGTATGTCACCTTACAATGTTGCAGTGATACGGTGTCGCTGTGAGGGGCAGTAAGGAGAGCAGAACCACACCAAGCCGTAGAAAGCAGAAGTGTGACAGACTTTATTTTGATTCTAACTTTTATACAGAGATATATACATAATAGTGATTGGACAGTGTCATCCCACCCCTCAGGGGGATTGGCTGAAGCCTTACAGCTTCAGTTAGCAAAACATAAGATTAGAAAGAGAGTAAAATGTCCCAGTTTATCTTGTTTTCCTACAGAGTTCGTGAGAAGGAGAAAATGCTTAGGACTGCACGTCCACAATATGGTACTCCTGCAGAGACTTTGCCAACTCTTGAAGGAGTTGGTTATTAATAACAGTTGGACCTAGACATACTTTAAATTCAATGCTGGTTTAATGCAAAGACTGGCTTTTAAAGTTTTTTTTATGATGTGTGGCTTTTTAATGTCTCTTATCAATTCCTGCACAAGTAATTTTATTTTTATTGTTTCTTGAAGACTTTCCTTCAGATATAGCCAATAAGTCACTTTCTGAGAGCGCCTCCACGATGCTTTGGAAGTCAAAAGGCAGGCGCAGGAGAACCTCTCACCCTGCTGCAGAGTCCTCCAGTGAACAGGGTGCAAGTGAAGCAGACATCGACAGTGATAGTGGCTATTGTAGTCCTAAGCATGGCAATAACCAGGCTGGAGCTATGGCTTCAAGAAATACAGATTCTTGTGCAATGAATGTATGTAAACATAACTGAGTAACTTAACTATATTTGTAGCTTACAGACTAATGAAAATTACTAAAATAATTGTTTTTTTCCTTTTCAGGTTGTAGAACCATCAATAAATACAAGTAAGCCTTGTCTTGACTGGTGAGCTGTTTAAAATTTGGCTGGGTCGCATCTGTATTTTTGCTTTACATCCCTCTTGATCTACTGCAGCATGCTGCTCTAACTGATCTGATACTTCTGAGGATGCGTCTTTAGTGTGATTCCCAACCACCTCCACTAAGACACCTGTTACTTGCTGAATGAGCAAGTGTATAGCTATCACTAATGATTTATCAACAGCTGCCTTTCTTTAATGAGTTAAAAAAAGCTAGAGACTCAGTGGAAGCATTCAGACAAAGCTGTGCTTCTGTTTAGTTCATCCTCAGGCTTCCTTACCCTGTTGAGCTGCAGTTCATACCTGGGTAGTAACAGAGCCGAGGAGTTCTCATTCTCTATTTCAGAAGCACTGATATTTTTTGGAAGCTTTAAATTTACCCTGAACAAATAGTTTGATTAGTCTTGTAGTAGTAGGTAATGCCAGGGACTGCTGTTTATGACTGAACTGAAATTGGTATGGATGTGAACCTGAGATTTCCTTTCTTACTGCTTTGTGGTAATCAATTCTTGGCAGATTGAATGTTCCATAAAGGTGACTCTGCCAGCATCTGAAAATAGCTATGGAAGTAAATGCTGTCACAGGAGAATCAGACTTTCTCCAAGAACTTTATTTGTATCAGAATTGTGTTCCTGGCTCTGGTGGCATATGAATCATTATGATATGTTCTGGATACTAATGGAGTTTTTCATAGATGGCACTTCTCTTTCAGCTGGTATAGGTTGGACTAGTGTAAACTCCCAAGCAACTCAAAAAAAACCTTGGATTGAAAAAACTCCAACCTTTTCTAGAGGTGGAAGACAAGCTGAGCAAAGAAATAATCCACAGGTATGCTGTCAGTGGTTCTCAGTTGAATTATTTGGGACTTTCTATAATATGGGAAAATAAGAAATTTGAAGGGAATTATTAAATTAACATACAAAAAATATTTAATGAAAACAATATAGAAACTCAACCTTAAAATCTAGTTGCACATTTCTAACTGGTATGTTTTTTGAGGTAGCTCTATATCGTATATATATAATTTAATGTCCTTGACAGTCTTCTGCCTGTAGCCTGTGCTTTATATGTATCTACCTAGGAAGAACATTGCATATACAAAGCAACCTGTGAAATTAAGATAGTGTGGGCGTAGAAAAGTTAGTTCAATTTTTGACCCATTCACACTTCAGAAGAAAAAAAATTCTCAAACTTTCTAAAGAAAGATTCTGATGTGCTGGTGAACTAGAATCCTGTGTTCTCACTCCTGTTGTCTTCAAAACTTCCTTTTTAAAATCTACATTGGCATACCATTTTTTAGTATTTTTATTAGTTCTCAATGGCTTAAAATTCTTCTATGCTAAAGCTTGAATATCCTTCTGTGAGACTTCCTTCAAGTGGGACAGGGTTTCTGTAATTAGTATGTGAGGAGAAAGGAGAAGGTGACCTTCCTAATTTTGAAGGATTTTATTTGGGGAGGTGGTCCAGAGGGGTACAAAGAAGGCTGAAACATTTGCCTTTGTTTAAACATAGGTTTTGCTTGAACTCTGTTATTGCAGACAAGAAAGCTGAGCTCCAAGTGGGAGCTTTGCATAAACATGCCTGTTTGTGCGAACATATGTGAGCCAGCTTGGCCTGTTTAGGTTTTTAGATGGAATTGTTAAATTGTCTTGAATCTTCCTGTTTGGTAACTGTGGGTTTATTGTATAAAGAAGCTTGTGGATGCTTGTATCTGGCAGTGTAGCAGCTCTGAATCTTTTTATAACCTGTTGTCAAATCAGAGGCTTTAGAAGCCACTATTGTTAGTTTATGGCATTAGGAGAGTAGGAGGAACCAGGCTTTCTTTCATCCAGTCACAGTTTAGACTCTAAATCTGGCAGTTGTTTTAGATATTTAAAAACAAAGCTGGCACAAAGAGTTTTAAATGAGGTTGCCTCAGCCAAATTCACTGTACCTCAAGGCAGAATTGTCCTAGAAACTATTTTCTGTTGAAACTAAATTGGTACAAGATCTGTGGGAAATTTTCATGAGAAATAGGTAAGTATAAATATGCAATTCAAGTCATGCATTGGTTTTTGCCAACCAGTCTTGCACATGGGCTTCCACCAACCTGTCACATAATGAACAGAAGAATGCTTATACCACTGTGCTCTGTCTCTGGCCTTTAGAGAACTGTGTGCATGTGCATTGTCATAAAAAATGTGTTGAAAAGGCAGTAACTGCATGCAGAATAATTATGTAGTGGGAGAAATTTCTTTGGAGTGATTGTGGTTACAGACCGTTCCTCAGGATTCATGGCTGTTAGTCATCAGCAACTCCTGAGTTTCTTCATGTTTGGCCTAAAGAAACCTTTTTATTTAAGTTACAAATTTAAAGATGAATTGGCTTGAGGGGGAGGAATGATCTGGTACTGTCTGTAGAATGTTTGTGCAGACTTTAAAAGAAAGACAGCCAAAAAAACCCACCATAAAGTCTCCACTGAACAAACTTCAAAACACCAAAGCACAATTTATCCTCTAAAAACTGTGCCTTGTTGCTAATTAAGAGGCATGAGAAAGCTTTATGTGCATGTGCATACACATCTTGAAAAATTGAAATTGCAAAGTGCCAATCACATTTGTTATTTTCAGTCTGGTTTCAGATGCAGAGACCACAGCACATCTTCAGAAAGAAGGCAGAGTTTGCAGAAACGACACGAAAAACCTTTAGCTACAAGCCAGGCAAGCAGAGCCGAGCAGAGTCCTGAACCTCTGTATTTTGAGGTACAGTTGTATGAAAACTGTTTCCACATGGTAGCAATGCAGGTTGTGTGTGGAATAAGTGATGTTCTCAATGGAAGTTACAAAACATCTGGCTCCAAGAGGTGTACAGTCGAGGTCACTAATTTATTAGGTGATCCTTTCATCGTGTACAGAAAGAGATTTGTATTTGGGTGTTGTGGAAAGTGCAGTAATTTAGAACACTGTGATTGACAGATTAAATAAGCAGCCTTCAAGTAACTTTTTCTGTTCAATTGTGAATAGAAATTAGTGTGTTCACTGGTTTATCCCCTCTAATTGTAGTAGGATTCTTTTTTTGTAAAAAAGAAAATTTTTCTTTTAAAAAAATACTGTTTGGATCCAGAAATGCTTTCCTATTTTTTCATTATTTTCTATTAGTGTCCCTTAATCCCTTCTAGCTTATGTGGGACTTAGGGATTCAGTTTGTTTTTCTACCTTAAGCAGTTTCAGTCAATGCTTCTCAGGTGACTTTGGTTCCATTCTTTTGTTTCTTAATTTCTTATTGTTAAGGATGAAGATGAATTTCCAGAGCTAAATAGTGACAATAGCAGCAGCAAAAGTAGTAGCATCCAGCAAAAGATTTCACCCAAAGTAGTAAGTAATTGTTTTGTTTTGCAAAGCATTCTCTTCTGAGACTATTCAGTTTGTGTAATTTTTTTATGAATCTCTGCTACAAGACTTACCTTGCAGTAATTGTGATGGTCTTGGGGTGTTTGTGTTACCAGCCTTGGATGCTAAAGAAATGCCAATTAAAATAAGTGGTGCAGGGAACCCATCTTAAAAAAACCAAAAACAACCCAACCAAAAAACCTTCAGGATTTTTCTCTGCTAATGAGATTGTAAGATACATGTTATAGATAGTCAGTATCACAGACTGTCCCAGATTGGGACTGCTACATCATGATGCTTTCATGCAGACATCTCTTAAAATTGTTAAATCTACAAATATGTAGTAATGGTGTCAGTTTTTCAAAATAATTACAGTTTATGTAGTTCCTTTTAATTTCAAAATAAACTGCATCTGCTTTAAGGCTGTGGAAGCAGTTGTTGGAAAGGTACTTTTTTTAGTATGTGATCTATTTAAATATTTTGTTGCAGAACTATGCCTATAGACTGCTTAATCTACTTGGCTGCTTTCCAGGAAAGTCAAGTCCTGTGTGAAATCTTGGGGAGGGGAGGGGGAAATTCTTTATTTAGCAATCAGACTGGAAAACCTTCTGAAGCCATAATTGGTGCTAAATAGAATAGCTTTCTCATACAAAAATGAAATATTAGTAAGTTCGCTTATTATCTCGCTGTGTCATCTAGCTGTAATTAATTAGGATGTCATACTGGTAATCAAAGCCTTGGGTGATTTGATTTCTGAAATGCCACATATTCGGTGGTCTGGAGAGAAAGGTTTTTTAATTGTGGGCTTTTTTGCATTTTGTTTAAAATTCTAGTTGGATGACTTACCAGAGAATTCTCCAATCAATATAGTCCAGACTCCAATTCCCATTACAACCTCTGTACCAAAGCGTGCAAAAAGTCAGAAGAAGAAGGCCTTGGCTGCAGCACTTGCAACAGCTCAAGAGTATTCAGAGATAAGCATGGAACAGAAAAAACTTCAAGTGTGTAGCACCCTGTCCACACCCAGCACTTGGTCAAGAGGAGGATCAGTTACCTGTTGCTCCTCTTACTCTCTAATAGCAGTAATCTCTTTGTAAAGAATGTTGCAGGCACCATTTCTTTGTATTTATTGTATGTGATGTTCCTGTTGTAGGAGGCTTTATCAAAAGCAGCTGGAAAGAAGAGCAAGACCCCTGTTCAGTTAGATTTGGGTGACATGTTAGCAGCTCTTGAAAAGCAGCAGCAAGCAATGAAAGCTCGTCAGATCACCAACACCAGGCCCCTCTCATACACAGGTATTTCTGATCTGCCTGACGGTGGCTAAATACATTTTGTGCCAACGTGAATGTGATTGATCTGAGCATCTTAAATGTTTTTCTTTCTGTCGAATGTTAGCTTTTGAATATAAGCATGATAAAAACCTGGAAAGATTATTTTTAATGCATTTCTCAATACATTACCCGTGCTATCATTCTCTGAGCTGGAGTATGCAATGGTGAAAATCCTTACAGAACTGAGGCCAAATGTCTTTTAAAAGACCTGCTGTTCAAAACTCAGCATTTGTGTCCTGAGAGTAATTCAGTGCTGAAATGAATATGTGAAAAGAACATTAACTAAAGGTATTATAGAATACTCTTTGAAAGAGAGGATACCTATGACTGTGATATGGAGGGATATCTCCCTTGGATATTCTTCCCATTTCTGCTGTTTATGATTCAGGGTCTCCTGACCCAAGGCTTTCTCAAACCAAATTAGTTTCTTAAACTGCCCATTGTTTCTATGTTATGGTTTTACCATCCGTAATATCCAGCAGCAGTGAATTCTAACCTTACTATATCCTGTGTGGATAAACTTTTCTTTCTGCTGTGGTTTTTTGGGGTGGGCATCAGTGTTGGGGTTTTTTGTGCTCCAACTCATAATTTTGTTAGCTTTCTCAGCTTTTGTATTACAAAGACTGAGCAGTCATTCTCTTCTTTCCTCCTCTGATTCTTAGATGTCTGTCAGGTCTCTGAAGAGTCCTAGTCTATTTAGTTACTTAATTCTGGAAGTATCTTTTCTGAGAATCCATATTGCTTTTTCTGTACCTTTTGTGTAGTTCTACTGTATCCTTTGAAAAATAAGATCAGACATACACAAAATATTAGGTTATAGTTCCATCATGAATGTATACAATGGCTTAATTATGCTTTTTTGTTAGCTATGTCTTTATCAACACAACATTAAATTAGCTTTTTTAATACTTGCTGCCAAATGCAGAACTGACATTTTTGTAATTAGTTATTACAACCCTGCCAATCTCATTCCTAAGCACTTTCATGTAACCCGGAGTCCATCATTATGCACATAGTTACCATTTTCCTTCTGGTGTATTGGTTCCTTTACCTGCTTTGGGTTTCAGCAGTGTTCAAACATTAATTCAAGTTGGCAAGGTTATATCAAACAAAGCTCAGCAAAGAGCTGTTGGCATTTCCATTGGAGACAGCACTCGTTTAATTCTTTCTGGCAAAAGATCCACTTAACTACATGCTGCACTCTCTCATGTGTTTTGTCCTGTCAACTATTCAAGTCTTTAACAGCTGAAAATCAATGTTTGGATAAATATTTGCGATTTATCTTACCATAATCATCTAACTAATAAAGCTACATGTAGTCATTTGAGAGAGACCCCTTACCATTTATTAAAATAATTCCTGGAATCCACAGCTTCCTAAAACATGAGGCTAAGCTGAAGAAAGCTTAAAACCATCTGGAAGCAACAATATCTGATGATGTAATTTTCCTGTCATTATGAACTGCTTTTTTTCCAAGGAAGGAAAATCTGCTTAGAGAATTCATCAGTGGAAATTCTGAAAACAGTGTTGAAATAAAGCTGACATGTCTTTTGGTGAAACTAATATCTATGTTGTATTTAGTTGGCAGTGCTGCTCCCTTTCATACCAAAGAATCTGCCAGCAGAAAGTCCTTAACGAAGGGACAGCCGTCTATGGGTTGCCTTAATCCTTTGGATTCAACTGCCCCAAAAGTGAAAAGAGGAAAAGAGAGAGAGATTGCAAAACTGAAACGCCCTACAGCACTTAAAAAGGTGAATGTGCCAACCTTGGAGTGTTTTGACCCACATGCATACTTCAGAAATAAAAACTGGTATTTTCTTAGCTGAGGACTAATTCCCATGAGCATAGGGCAGGGGAGTTGGGAGCTTCTGCCTCCAGTTCCCGCTAAACTGATGTCCTGTCCTGTGGATCTAGACGCATAACATAACTTTTATATCCCCATAATTAGTTAAAGGTGATAGAAATGTATCTCAATACAGATTGCAAGGGTGTTTTCTTTTTTAACCATAGGTACTAGGATACATGGGAAAGCTTCCATAGTTTTTTCATGCAGCTGATTCCTAGTCTGTAGTGCAATGTAGTATGCTAACCTTAATTTTTCCCACTCTTTTTTATAGAGATGGGTATAGAACTTGAAGCAAACCCGCAATTTTTAATTGAGTAAACTTAGAAATAATTGCTCGTATATATCTATATTCATGCAGTCATAAGTTAGGTATGTGCAGAAGGAATAGGGTATATATGGAAATCAGAAGGTAAAATATAAAAAAAGTGAGCCCTAAAAATGCAGGCTTTTTTCTGACCTGCCTGTGATCTGAGTTAGAGGAATTTGCCTGTTCAGAAAAGAGTTTTCTAAACTCTTTGTTGTCAATGCTTTTATGTTGTTGCTATTAAACATGATAGTAATACCAGTATATCCGTGGCTACTTCCCTTTGCACTTTCCTTTCTTTTATAGAAGGGATTGTCTTTATTGAGATGCTTCACAAAGATGACTAGTATGCCTGCACAAGGTATTTTTTTACAGGCATGGGGATGAGGAATTGCTAATAAGTGAATGTTATGTATCAGAAAAGAAGCTGTGAGAGTACTGTTTATGTAGAAGTATGTGAGTATTGAGTATACAATCTGTAAAATGCTGCAGTGAAATACTCTTAGTGATCAAAGAGGAAACTGAAATGATTTCAAGGGTTTCTATCCTGGTGTGAGTAGGGGAGGGTTCAAAACAACTCGCTTAACTTTGTGTTATGTTCAGTGGAAGGGATGTTTTTCTTTACAGGTATCTCTCTAATTTTCAGATGCTGACAGCTGTTGGTTTTGTTTCTAGATTATTTTGAAAGAGAGAGAAGAGAAGAAAGGCCGTTTATCAGCTGACCACAGCCTTCTGGGTTCTGAGGAGCAGAAAGAGGCTCACTTAAACTTGACTGCTGACCAGTCTCAGGAGCTGGCCTCTCAGGAAGGTTGGTCTCTATATATCTAGACTGCCATCACTCCCCCTCAGCTGTACTAATCTGCTTATTTCAGTATTTTGTCTTTCTCTTTTTACGCCACGCAATTTATTGATGGTATCTTTTAGCTTTTTCTAACTTTAAGAAATACTAGCAACTGAAACCCTCTTCTAAAATGCCTTGTCTGCCCCTCAGTTGTGGAAGGCTGAGTACACTGTGGGTTCTCAGTCCATGATCTCCATACAGCATTTTAATTATCATCTCAAGTGGATGTTCCCAGCATATCAGAGTTGATAGTATTTTTGATAAGGGAGCAGAATGTGACCTGTTGTCAACAATGCCATGTTGATCATAGTACTTTTTAATGGTGAACATACTGAAAGTTTTCCAGATATAGAAGTTGCAAACCATAGATAGGGTTTTCCAGTTTGTTGAACGTGTCAATCAACTGCAATATCTGGACTGTCAATTTGCAGCAGCCCTGAACAACTGAGAAACTCCAGAGAGTTTTCAATGTCTTCAACATGTTTGGGGCAGTGGGAGTGGGGGAATGAGGTGTCTGTCAGGATTCCAGATGTACTGCTTCATAACTTTTTCTTCTGAATGACCTGTCTGACTAGAGTGGGAAAATCCTAGAAATTCTAGGAATAAGTTAGTTGAATATTTTATATGTATAAATAGTAAGGAGTTATTGGAAGGGGTAATAACGTTTAGATGGGTTTTTTCCTTCTGTTCTATTAATTTCCCAAAGTAAGCTCAAGATATTTTTTAATGAATATTCAAATATTGCTTATTTATCCAGTCCATGCTGAGTGGTGGATGTGTGTTCAGTTTTTCTCCCCTTTCCCCTGCCCCTCCAGAAGGGGAGGGAAGAATAATGCTTAGTGTTTTCAAGATGTAATTTGGACAAAGTAAGGGAGTGATAACACAAGAAGTGTGGTTCTGTTCCTTTTACATAAAAAATGTGTTTGTATTTTATGATGTTTAAAAATTGCCTTTCAGAAACTGGTCTGAGTATGCCTAGTGATACTTCACTCTCTCCAGCAAGCCAGAATTCTCCGTACTGCATGACCCCAGTGTCACAGGGTTCACCTGCTAGCTCTGGAATAGGCAGTCCAATGGCGTCTTCTGCAATAACCAAAATTCACAGCAAGAGATTCAGAGAGTAAGAGTTTTGCATTATTAACATAAATTCAAGGCTTGCACTTCAGTCACCCTTGTGTTTTTAGTGTGGGTAGATTTAGTAGACTTAAGAGCTTAATGAACATAAGCTTCCTTTTCAGAAATAGAAGGTTCTGCAAATATTTTCTTTTTTTCTTCCCCCTAAATGGATCGCTTGTGTTTGTACACAAATATATGTAAATATGTACACACTCACTTGAGACTTTCTTTCGTTGCCACAGCAAATAAGCAAGGTGGGAGTATTCTCTGAAAAATATTTTTTGAAGGAAGGCTATGTATGCTTTGGATGGGAAAGTAAGGAATACTTAGGAATGCTTAAGATACCCCTTAATGTGTTAGGGGTTTTTTATTAATGAATCTTTATAATGTACTAAATTAAGGAAAAAAACCAAAACACTTGAGGCACTTATTGCAGTATGGTTTTTTGTTTTTAATATTTTTTATTGGCTTCTTGAGGTACGGGATATTACTACAAATATAAATGTTTTAAGGATGTATTTTTAATTTACAGTTTGCCATCTGATTTCTAAATCCCTTTAATGATTTTAGTAAAAGTTTTCTAAACTCTTTGTTGAGGAAGTAAAATTATTTTCATTTGCAAAAAGACTTGGTGAAACCTTGGTTATGCTAATACTTGTGAAGTAGCAATGCTGATACTTGTGAATGTTGTTTTGAATTGACAGATACTGTAACCAAGTTCTAAGTAAAGAAATAGATGAGTGTGTGACTCTCCTGTTACAAGAGCTTGTCAGCTTCCAGGAGCGGATTTACCAAAAGGATCCCACGAGAGCTAAAGCAAGGAGAAGACTCGTTATGGGGTTGCGTGAGGTTACGAAGCACATGAAACTAAATAAGATCAAGTGTGTAATCATATCCCCCAACTGTGAAAAAATTCAGTCAAAAGGTATAAATGATAAAAACAAGTAGTGCACTTGGCTCTTTTCAGTTTTCTTGTGCTGATTAGGTGCGCTAATTAGCAAGGTTAGAAGCATTTGTTACGATGCATGATGTAACACTTCCAGACTCCAGCTGGGTAATTGCCATTCCGCATTTATTCTTTTCTACTCCATTCTGGAAGAAACTCGTTCATGAGGGGTGAAAAGCTTAAAGAAAAATAGATATTGTAGAATTGAAGTCTACTGTGTGTGTTACTTCATTCTGTGTTCAATACACCTTGCAGAGTCCTGAGCTCTGGATGCTTTTGAGGAAGATTCCTTAAGAGGAATGTGAATTGGTTAGTTAGCCAACCAACACGTTTTGCTTCAACCAGAAGTATAAACAGAGGCTTCCTGAGATAGGAGAATAGCAAAGCTCTGCTTAAGAAAAGACCTGTGAAACTCTGGTTTGTGTGCAGGACTAATAGAGAATACAGAATATCGCCTTCATCTGCACTCACTATACATGGAATGTATTGTGTGTTATCCTCTGGGACATAGGAGCTGCTGATATGTATATTGAAGTTTTACTGACTAATTGCAGCTAAAGTAGGTTAGAGAGTTGTATCGTGCCATATGATGACTTCAACTGACTAGATATCTATTTAAAATTGCTTTCTTCAAGGTGGACTAGATGAGGCTCTATATAATGTAATAGCCATGGCACGGGAACAGGAGATTCCGTTTGTCTTTGCTCTTGGCCGCAAGGCTCTTGGCCGCTGTGTGAACAAGCTGGTTCCTGTTAGTGTTGTGGGGATCTTCAACTACTCAGGTGCTGAGGTGAGTAATTCCAATCACATAAGTGGCTGGAGTAAACAATTATGTTCCTTGTAGTAAAGAATTGATTTGGCATCAAAAGCACACCTAATACACCTTTGATAATAGCCCTGATCTCACCTATATTACGGTGTCTTTTCTTTGAAATTCAATTTTTACGGTACTGAGAGACTGTGCCGAAACATTTTGGTTGCAACATCTCATTGCAGCTGTCAAACAGACTTAAAATGTAATCTGAAATTCTCTGGAAGGCTTAAGGATGTAAGAAAAACAGTATCCTAATGTATGTCCATCTCAAAGTTGCATAAATGTGGAGTGGTGTTCTAATTATTTAATACAGAGAAGAACTAATTGGTAGCTAAAGTTGAGGTATTTGGTGTTAATCTTGAGGCTCATATGTGCTATACCTTGGACCGAAAGAAGTAATGTAAAGTGAAAACTCTTAGTAAGAATTACTGCTGATAAAACTGCCTTTGTACTTAGGATCTGTTTAATAAGCTGGTATCCCTGACTGAAGAGGCCAGGAAAGCCTACAGGGACATGGTGGCTGCAATGGAACAGGAACAGGCAGAAGAAGCCTTGAAGAATGTCAAGAAGGCCCCGCATCACATGGGTCATTCTCGTAACCCTTCTGCAGCGAGCGCCATCTCGTTCTGTAGTGTAATTTCTGAACCCATATCTGAGGTCAATGAGAAAGAATATGGTAAGTAGGTTAAAGCTTGCCTTTGTAAATAGTAGCTGGAGTTTTCCAAATGCTGTTTGTTGTGAAATGTAGCTAAAAATGCAATCCTTCTTCCTAATTTACAACATTCTGCAATATTCAGGGGTAAGAAAAAAATCAGTTAGTCTTCAGTTAACTTCATAAGTAATTTTTTTTCTCTGAACTCTATAGAAAATAATAATTTCTAATCCTCAGAGGTGTTATTGGTATCTAACATCAGTGGAGGTGGCTTCTCCAGTTTTATTGAACAGTTATAAAACTGATAGCACAGAATTGATTATATGACTGAGGAAGAACCGATGACAGCAGGAACTAAAATTTGAGCTCTCTGAAGATAGGACATGTAGCTTAAATTTTTAAACTTGAGATGGCAGTGAATGATTCTACTGTGAGCAAAAGGCGAGTTCATTTATCCAGTTGCTTAAGCCCAGATGAAAAGGAATATAAAAGGGAGAATACTTGTTACAAGTTAAAAGCCTTCTCTTTTTTTAGTCTGAGAGTGAATTAAAGAGAATGGTATCTTTTTAGTGAATTCTTTTGTGGTATCTTGAATTCATTTCAGGTGTTCAATATTTTTTAAGAAATCCTTAAAGGAATGTCTCGAGATGGTGGCAATTTTCTTCTTTGAATTTATACTTGAGAGTAACCTCTGTGACTACACTTAGTGCTACATTTGGTGTTTACGCAGGAAACTAAGTGGCACAAACTTTTAACTTTGTAATGTCTGCTTTAGGGTACTTAAAAACCAAAGTTGTTCACAGCTCTTTCTGTTGTCTCTTCTCTTCTTCCTCTTTTTTCTAGTAGAATTTTTTCTAGAAAGCATAGAATAGTATTATTAGCTCATTTTGCTATTTAGGCTTTTATTGCATGCTCAGGAGAAATATTTTTATATACAAGGAATTAATGTTTCCTACTTAACCTTCTTTCAAAATTTGTAGAAACAAACTGGAGAAATATGGTGGAAACATCTGATGGGCTAGAGACCTCTGAAAATGAGAGAGAATCTGTGTGCAAGGCTGCGGTACCAGAAAAAGCTGGTAATGGCCAAATGGAAAAAACCACTCTTAATAAACAACCACCTCTGGCTACAACTGGCGCTACCTCAGCAACAAATCACGGAAAATCCACCCCAGGTGACAAAGATGAGGTGAAACCAGATGACAACCTGGAATGGGCCTCCCAGCAGAGTACAGAAACAGGATCCCTGGATGGCAGCTGCCGAGATCTTCTGAATTCCTCCATGACCAGTACCACCAGTACTCTTGTGCCAGGAATGCTGGAAGAGGAGGAGGAAGAGGAAGATGACGATGATGAGGATTATGCCCATGAACCAATTTCTGTAGAAGTTCAGCTTAACAGCAGAATTGAATCTTGGGTTTCAGAGACCCAGAGAACTATGGAGACGCTGCAGCTCGGGAAGACCCTTAGTGGTGCTGAAGAAGACAATGCAGAGCAAAGTGAAGAGGAGGAAATAGAGACTTCAGAGCAGGCTGATCCCATCACTGATGGGGAGGAATGGACAAATGATAAGCACGCAAGTAACACTCAACATAAACCCACCATCTGCAGTTCTTTGAATAAAGAACACACAGATTCCATCTACATGCCGTAAAAATAAGCAGGAACTCAGGAACTTTTTAGAAATTATATTAAAACTAACTGTTGTAAAGGTTGCAGCCATTATTCCATATGCTTCATCTCAACATTTTGCACTGTTAAACATTTAATACGTGTATTTAATTCACAACAATATTTTTGTAGCTGTTACTTTTTTGATTTAAAAACTAGCTTAGCTTTTAATCAGTATTGATTTCCCAGATTAGAAACTGTGTGGAAAATTTGTCAGTAAGCATTCATTTGATCTTTTGTAAAAGGAAACATCTTGTAACTGACCAGTTTTGAGCAAAATTCTTCCAAGTTGTGACTCTTAAGCTTATTTTCCAGCAGGTAACCTACATTAACACTGACAAATTACCAACAATTCATGTTGGTGGTATGGTGTTATACTAGGCCTGTCAGTGTATTTGGCCATGACTTTCTAGTTCTATCTGGAAATAAAAGGAAAATTTTGATTATCTTTTAAGAAAAGCTAGAAAAACCATTTGCAATATTAATGAGGATTAAATGGTAGAGAAATTGTGTGTGATTCTTATGCTAAGATAGATGCAGCTTTTTAGTCGATCTTGGTGAATGCATCATTAAAAAGCTGCTGATAGCTGAGATGGTTACAATAAGCTATAATAACTTTGATTCCAGAAAAACTTAAAGCCAGAGGGATATAATTAATGTTTTGCAGGTTTTCTTTACAAGGTAGAAATATTGCATTAAAAAAAAACAAACAGGAAAGAAAACAAAAATTCCTCATTCTCTCTGCAGTTGCTGTCTGCCAAACCACACTAAGTGACTCATTAACCATAATCCCTATTCAGGGCTTTCAGTAAACTGATGACTTCCTCTCTCTCCTGTCACTTACCTCAGGAATGCTGTTTTGCATATTGTATTCTGCATAACACTGCAAAAAGCAAGAATAATCCTTTAACAGCAAGTGAGAATGATGTGGTGGCTATCTCTGCATTTGCTGTGATCCTGGCCGGGATGTAGCTTAACAGCTCTTGCTGAAAACGTGACCTCTTTGTCTCTTCTTGCAGTTGTAACAGCTTTAGGAGTTGACCTCTAGATAGAGAAGAAAGTAGTTATTCCAGGAAAGGAGGAAGTGCCCTGTAGTTTGGGGAAGTATTTCAGTGATGTAGAGGTAAAAGAAACAAAAATATGCCCTCCCTGAAACATACCTGTTGCTAAAGAATTGTTCCATGTTCTGTTTCGAATACTGAAGTGAAATGCATTAACTGATGATGAATTTGTTTCAGACTGAGGATGGAGTGTGTCTGAGCCTTACGTGTCAGGAGTCTGTTTGCCATCTTTGTCTGGTATTGGCAAGGGAGATACTGAAACTGCCAGCAGCAGGAGCATCACTACAAGAGTAGCCAAAGAGTAACTCACGTGAATAACACTTTCTTAGCAAGCATGTTTCTTTTAAATTCACTTTGTTTTTCTTGATCACTTGTATCAAAATGCATGAAAAGCCTCTGGGCAGGCTGAAAACCACAGGAAACTGAAGTTAGCTGAGTTGGGTGTTCAGTCCACACTTAGGAACATGGGACCAATGTTTATAGAAGTAGTGATGCTGGTGTTTTAAGTTGCACTGGGAAAATAAAACTCCAGGTTTAGAAGTCATCTAGCCCTGGGTTTTTGGATGCTAATGAGAATAATAGAAACTGTGTATTATGTAAATAATGCTTTGATAGCTATAGGCATAGCAAATGCTATGTAGATAAGCAGTGTAGAGAGCTGCTACGACAACTGGCTGTTCTGTCATGTTCTTAGCTCCTTAATGTAATCTTCCTAGGTGTTAGAACAGGCGTTTCATAGGAAAACAAAGACTAAGGAATGATGCCTCCTGAATGTTAAACCTTTTACTGTCCCTATGGCAGATTTCTACTGTCTGTATGTTTTAAGAGTTTTTGCTTTAGGACATGACAGGTGTTTGAACTGCTGACAAGCAAAACTCGCCCTTGGATGTGTAAGCACATCTCGGCACAGGCGAGATCAGTGCATGCACTGAGGGCAAAACTTCACCAGAACATCAGAAACAAAGGTGTTTGTAGTTTCTCCTTTTGCTTTTTCAGTGCCAGTGATTCAAATAACTTTTGATCTTGAAGTATTAACATCAAAGGCGCATCTTTTTATATGTCTTTTCTGAACTTGGACTGTCATTTTAAAATTTTCTGACATTTGTATCAAAGAAGTCTTGTAATATTCAGCCCACTATTTAACTGCAATTTTGCTACAAGTTTAATAGAGTTCTTGAAAGTGATACAGCACTTATAATTATCTCTCAATTTGCCAGCAAATAAGGAACTAGTCTCTTTTTAAAATGTGGCAGATCACCCTTAGGGGAGCAAACAAACTGAGTAAAGAAAACTAGGTTTAGTGCTTCCTTTTTGATAAGCTGGGAATGAGCAATAACTGTAAGAATGAAATTGCAATTCCTTTGCGAGTGATCCATTTGCATCTGAAATTAGGGAAGTTCCTTGCCACTTGAAGCACTTAAGGAGGGTATCTCACTGTGGTAATTTTGGTTCTATTATCAACAGAATTTAAGAAGAAAGCATACAAATGTTCTACAATACCATGATTTTTTAAAAAAGTAGTTGAATTTCTATTTCAGTGTAAAAGTGTGCAGTTTATACAGGTTGTTACTGTCCCCATGAAAAGATGTTTCTGTAGTTATAGGTGTATAGATATTTTTGTTGTGAAAATAATTATTCGGGAAACAAATCTACTTTTCTTAAGGCATTGTTTATAGAAATGATTTCACCACTTACTTTATCTGGTAAAATCAAAAATAATGTATCTGTGGTAGGGGTAGGGATCTTTAAAACTGATAGAGGTGGCTATGTATACAACCTATTTATATAAATACTCTTAAGTATCTCTGTCAATAATAAAACATGGATTACAAATCTGTAAAAGGGAAAAATTCTGAAGAATTTCTGTCCTTAGTTGGACCAAGTAGCAATGTCTGATTAAGGCTAAGGCCCTGATCCTGCTCACACATACTTTGGAGTGTTAGTGCCACTGGCTTTGGTTGGTGGCCTGTTTATCTGCTTAAGTTGTGTGCAGGCTGTTGTAGGATTGGAGCTGAACAGTGACAGAGGGTATTGACCTGTGTTTTAAAAATTCATTATAGAAAATGTTCAGTAATGCACTTGTTGGTGTTCTCTGGTAAAGCTAAGAGGTGTCTTTATGGGTGGGTGGGAGCTTACACAATGTGGTTCTGTCCAGCTCTTTAACACAAGCTTAAATTTTAATAATGTTACTTTAAATATGTATGTAAAAAAGTATTATTGTTTGAAAAGCTGCTGTTGCTGAAACTGTCATTAAGTATTTCTTGTGAAGTTGTGCCAACTAATGAAACTGTTGAGTTGATTTCAGTGTCAGCCATTGAAAAATTAGACACGGCAATTTGTTAACAGAACAAAACCCAGCAGAACCAAGCCATAGAAACCAGGAATGGGGGGTTTCTACTCACCCTGCTACACACAAGGGAACATGAGAATGTCTAACCCAAAACTTCCTCACCAGTGAATGGTAATGCTGAAAGTAGAAACCCAGTTGGCACAGCCCACCTTCTAAATGTTCATAAATAGTTCATATAATTTACGTTTTAAATAGATTCTAACAAGGAAAGCTGTTCAATCTTTAATGTCTTAAAGTTTATAGTAATATTTAGGTTAAAGCAGTAGAAAAACCATTATAAAATACAATATGAAGGGGTTTGTTCCATTTCTTTTTTGCTGTATGAAGGATAACTGTTCTGTCTACCGTACTTTTTGGAGTAATAACAGCTTTTTTGCACTATGTAAATACTAGTGGGGAATTCTTCCATAACTAATAAAAATGATTGTAGAAATTTATGGCTTTCTTGCAGTGCTGTTTGTTCACGACTCTCTGCTGCCGAGTTGGTGGGCGAGGGCCGCCCTGGCGCTGCGGGTGCTGGGCCGGGTCCGTGTCACGCTGCGGCCGCGGGCTGGAGGAGCTGCGGCGGCTCCCGCAGCCCGGCGGGGGTGACAGCCCGAGCGGGGA